>OX421842.1:20337451-20342451 GCA_949127995.1 Suillia variegata
TAAATAAATAAATAAATAAATAAATAAATAAATAAATAAATAAATAAATAAATAAATAAATAAATAAATAAATAAATAAATAAATAAATAAATAAATAAATAAATAAATAAATAAATAAATAAATAAATAAAGAAATAAATAAAGAAATAAAGAAATAAAGAAATAAATAAAGAAATAAAGAAATAAAGAAATAAAGAAATAAATAAAGAAATAAAGAAATAAAGAAATTAAGAAATAAAGAAATAAAGAAATAAATAAAGAAATAAAGAAATAAAGAAATAAAGAAATAAAGAAATAAAGAAATAAAGAAATAAAGAAATAAAGAAATAAAGAAATAAAGAAATAAAGAAATAAAGAAATAAAGAAATAAAGAAATAAAGAAATAAAGAAATAAAGAAATAAAGAAATAAAGAAATAAAGAAATAAAGAAATAAAGAAATAAAGAAATAAAGAAATAAAGAAATAAAGAAATAAAGAAATAAAGAAATAAAGAAATAAAGAAATAAAGAAATAAAGAAATAAAGAAATAAAGAAATAAAGAAATAAAGAAAAAGAAATAAAGAAATAAAGAAATAAAGAAATAAAGAAATAAAGAAATAAAGAAATAAAGAAATAAAGAAATAAGAAATAAAGAAATAAAGAAATAAAGAAATAAAGAAATAAAGAAATAAAGAAATAAAGAAATAAAGAAATAAAGAAATAAAGAAATAAAGAAATAAAGAAATAAAGAAATAAAGAAATAAAGAAATAAGAAATAAAGAAATAAAGAAATAAAGAAATAAAGAAATAAAGAAATAAAGAAATAAAGAAATAAAGAAATAAAGAAATAAAGAAATAAAGAAATAAAGAAATAAAGAAATAAAGAAATAAAGAAATAAAGAAATAAAGAAATAAAGAAATAAAGAAATAAAGAAATAAAGAAATAAAGAAATAAAGAAATAAAGAAATAAAGAAATAAAGAAATAAAGAAATAAAGAAATAAAGAAATAAAGAAATAAAGAAATAAAGAAATAAAGAAATAAAGAAATAAAGAAATAAAGAAATAAAGAAATAAAGAAATAAAGAAATAAAGAAATAAAGAAATAAAGAAATAAAGAAATAAAGAAATAAAGAAATAAAGAAATAAAGAAATAAAGAAATAAAGAAATAAAGAAATAAAGAAATAAAGAAATAAAGAAATAAAGAAATAAAGAAATAAAGAAATAAAGAAATAAAGAAATAAAGAAATAAAGAATAAAGAAATAAAGAAATAAGAAATAAAGAAATAAAGAAATAAAGAAATAAAGAAATAAAGAAATAAAGAAATAAAGAAATAAAGAAATAAAGAAATAAAGAAATAAAGAAATAAAGAAATAAAGAAATAAAGAAATAAAGAAATAAAGAAATAAAGAAATAAAGAAATAAAGAAATAAAGAAATAAAGAAATAAAGAAATAAAGAAATAAAGAAATAAGAATAAGAAATAAAGAAATAAAGAAATAAAGAAATAAAGAAATAAAGAAATAAAGAAATAAAGAAATAAAGAAATAAAGAAATAAAGAAATAAAGAAATAAAGAAATAAAGAAATAAAGAAATAAAGAAATAAAGAAATAAAGAAATAAAGAAATAAAGAAATAAAGAAATAAAGAAATAAAGAAATAAAGAAATAAAGAAATAAAGAAATAAAGAAATAAAGAAATAAAGAAATAAAGAAATAAAGAAATAAAGAAATAAGAATAAAGAAATAAAGAAATAAAGAAATAAAGAAATAAAGAAATAAAGAAATAAAGAAATAAAGAAATAAAGAAATAAAGAAATAAAGAAATAAAGAAATAAAGAAATAAAGAAATAAAGAAATAAAGAAATAAAGAAATAAAGAAATAAAGAAATAAAGAAATAAAGAAATAAAGAAATAAAGAAATAAAGAAATAAAGAAATAAAGAAATAAAGAAATAAAGAAATAAAGAAATAAAGAAATAAAGAAATAAAGAAATAAATAAAGAAATAAAGAAATAAAGAAATAAATAAAGAAATTAAGAAATAAAGAAATAAAGAAATAAAGAAATAAATAAAGAAATAAAGAAATAAAGAAATAAAGAAATAAAGAAATAAAGAAATAAAGAAATAAATAAAGAAATAAAGAAATAAAGAAATAAAGAAATAAAGAAATAAAGAAATAAAGAAATAAATAAAGAAATAAAGAAATAAAGAAATAAAGAAATAAAGAAATAAATAAAGAAATAAAGAAATAAAGAAATTAAGAAATAAAGAAATAAAGAAATAAATAAAGAAATAAAGAAATAAAGAAATTAAGAAATAAAGAAATAAAGAAATAAAGAAATAAAGAAATAAAGAAATAAAGAAATAAAGAAATAAAGAAATAAAGAAATAAAGAAATAAAGAAATAAAGAAATAAAGAAATAAAGAAATAAAGAAATAAAGAAATAAAGAAATAAAGAAATAAAGAAATAAAGAAATAAAGAAATAAAGAAATAAAGAATAAAGAAATAAAGAAATAAAGAAATAAAGAAATAAAGAAATAAAGAAATAAAGAAATAAAGAAATAAAGAAATAAAGAAATAAAGAAATAAAGAAATAAAGAAATAAAGAAATAAAGAAATAAAGAAATAAAGAAATAAAGAAATAAAGAAATAAAGAAATAAAGAAATAAAGAAATAAAGAAATAAAGAAATAAAGAAATAAAGAATAAAGAAATAAAGAAATAAAGAAATAAAGAAATAAAGAAATAAAGAAATAAAGAAATAAAGAAAAAAAGAAATAAAGAAATAAAGAAATAAAGAAATAAAGAAATAAAGAAATAAAGAAATAAAGAAATAAAGAAATAAAGAAATAAAGAAATAAAGAAATAAAGAAATAAAGAAATAAAGAAATAAAGAAATAAAGAAATAAAGAAATAAAGAAATAAAGAAATAAATAAAGAAATAAATAAAGAAATAAATAAAGAAATAAATAAAGAAATAAATAAAGAAATAAAGAAATAAAGAAATAAAGAAATAAAGAAATAAAGAAATAAAGAAATAAAGAAATAAAGAAATAAAGAAATAAAGAAATAAAGAAATAAAGAAATAAAGAAATAAAGAAATAAAGAAATAAAGAAATAAAGAAATAAAGAAATAAAGAAATAAAGAAATAAAGAAATAAAGAAATAAAGAAATAAAGAAATAAAGAAATAAAGAAATAAAGAAATAAGAAATAAAGAAATAAAGAAATAAAGAAATAAAGAAATAAAGAAATAAAGAAATAAAGAAATAAAGAAATAAAGAAATAAAGAAATAAAGAAATAAAGAAATAAAGAAATAAAGAAATAAAGAAATAAAGAAATAAAGAAATAAAGAAATAAAGAAATAAAGAAATAAAGAAATAAAGAAATAAAGAAATAAAGAAATAAAGAAATAAAGAAATAAAGAAATAAAGAAATAAAAAAATAAAGATATAAAGAAATAAAGAAATAAGAAATAAAGAAATAAAGAAATAAAGAAATAAGAAATAAAGAAATAAAGAAATAAAGAAATAAAGAAAGAAATAAAGAAATAAAGAAATAAAGAAATAAAGAAATAAAGAAATAAAGAAATAAAGAAATAAAGAAATAAAGAAATAAAGAAATAAAGAATAAAGAAATAAAGAAATAAAGAAATAAAGAAATAAAGAAATAAAGAAATAAAGAAATAAAGAAATAAAGAAATAAAGAAATAAAGAAATAAAGAAATAAAGAAATAAAGAAATAAAGAAATAAAGAAATAAAGAAATAAAGAAATAAAGAAATAAAGAAATAAAGAAATAAAGAAATAAAGAAATAAAGAAATAAAGAAATAAAGAAATAAAGAAATAAAGAAATAAAGAAATAAAGAAATAAAGAAATAAAGAAATAAAGAAATAAAGAAAAATAAAGAAATAAAGAATAAAGAAATAAAGAAATAAAGAAATAAAGAAATAAAGAAATAAAGAAATAAAGAAATAAAGAAATAAAGAAATAAAGAAATAAAGAAATAAAGAAATAAAGAAATAAAGAAATAAAGAAATAAAGAAATAAAGAAATAAAGAAATAAAGAAATAAAGAAATAAAGAAATAAAGAAATAAAGAAATAAAGAAATAAAGAAATAAAGAAATAAAGAAATAAAGAAATAAAGAAATAAAGAAATAAAGATATAAAGAAATAAAGAAATAAAGAAATAAAGAAATAAAGAAATAAAGAAATAAAGAAATAAAGAAATAAAGAAATAAAGAAATAAAGAAATAAAGAAATAAAGAAATAAAGAAATAAAGAAATAAAGAAATAAAGAAAGAAATAAAGAAATAAAGAAATAAAGAAATAAAGAAATAAAGAAATAAAGAAATAAAGAAATAAAGAAATAAAGAAATAAAGAAATAAAGAAATAAAGAAATAAAGAAATAAAGAAATAAAGAAATAAAGAAATAAAGAAATAAAGAAATAAAGAAATAAAGAAATAAAGAAATAAAGAAATAAAGAAATAAAGAAATAAAGAAATAAAGAAATAAAGAAATAAAGAAATAAAGAAATAAAGAAATAAAGAAATAAAGAAATAAAGAAATAAAGAAATAAAGAAATAAAGAAATAAAGAAATAAAGAAATAAAGAAATAAAGAAATAAAGAAATAAAGAAATAAAGAAATAAAGAAATAAAGAAATAAAGAAATAAAGAAATAAAGAAATAAAGAAATAAAGAAATAAAGAAATAAAGAAATAAAGAAATAAAGAAATAAAGAAATAAGAAATAAAGAAATAAAGAAATAAAGAAATAAAGAAATAAAGAAATAAAGAAATAAAGAAATAAAGAAATAAAGAAATAAAGAAATAAAGAAATAAAGAAATAAAGAAATAAAGAAATAAAGAAATAAAGAAATAAAGAAATAAAGAAATAAAGAAATAAAGAAATAAAGAAATAAAGAAATAAAGAAATAAAGAAATAAAGAAATAAAGAAATAAAGAAATAAAGAAATAAAGAAATAAAGAAATAAATAAATAAATAAATAAATAAAT
>OX421842.1:20347451-20437451 GCA_949127995.1 Suillia variegata
CTTGTCCAATCCCTAGTCTGTTTTGATCTGTTAAACAGCCTGCGAACCTCACTTCGCAGTTTAGCTAGGTCTTTGTTCCACCATGGTACGTCTTTGGATGAGTTTACTGTACTTATCGGACAGCTCTCCTCAAATGAATCAACTACGACCCTGTTGAAATTTTCCACCAATGATTCTAATTCTAATTCATTTCTGAAATGGTTGCCAACCTTTAAGATAGTTGTATTATTACTCAGATTATCCAGATACAGGTCCCAATTTGTTTTCTTGGGGTTTCTAATTCTTCTATTGATAGTGGGAGAACCTACAATGTCAAATCTTATTATTCAATGATCAGACATTGATGGCTCACTCGACACCCTCCAGTTATTGACTAACTCACTGATAAGAGTATTTCCTAGTGTTATGTCTAGTACCTCTTCTCGTGTTCTAGTAACAAAAGTTGGTGTATTACCCAGATTGAAAATTTCTAATCTATTACTTAGAATAAATTCAAGAATGCACTCACCCCTTTTGTTAGTGTCCGTGCTCCCCCACGCCTCGTTGTATGCATTGGCATCGCATCCGAGTATAAGTGGTAGTTGCTTCTTGCTGCAGTATCCCACCAGTAAATCCGGTGGAGCATGGACGTCGTCTCCTGGGAAATATGCCGATGATACCACAACATCCCGAATGTTACCATTGATGGCCATCGGTATTTGAACCGCTACTAAGTCCCCAGACAGGAATTCTGAAAGACAAATATACTTCAAACATTTGTTTATTAATACACAGGCTCTTGGTTTTTCGCACCGAATATCCCAAATTACCTGCGTATCTTTTCCTGCCAGACCTCTGATCTGCCCCCTGAAAACCCAGGGTTCCTGGACCAGCACTAATCCAATATTGGTCTTGGTGGCTACTCTTGCGATTACTGCCGAGGCAGCTTTCGCGTGGTGCAGGTTAATCTGCGCAACCTTAGTGCTGGTCATCTCTAACTTATTGTTGGGACTCTTCTTCCGTTGTCAGAGTATCTTCGTCATCAACCTCTGACAAGGTACATTCTTGGGAGTTGGCATCCTCCATGTTCAGCAGGGTCAGGTCAAGGTCAAGCCCATCATCCTCTTCGTGTGGTAGAAGATCGACTTCCTTGACCTGTTCCTTCTTTGCCGCTTCAATTTCCTCTTCGACTTCCTTCGGTACTTCACCAGAGGGAGGCTTGCTGGTACCCGGTCTGTTTTCCCGCGGTTTGTGTAGGTGTATTGGGATGGAACCGAACCTGTACCGGATGGTACAGTTGTTGTGTTATCGCATCCAGCGAACGGTCCATGCTCCACCGGATTTACTGGTGGGATACTGCAGCAAGAAGCAACTACCACTTATACTCGGATGCGATGCCAATGCACACAACGAGGCGTGGGGGAGCACGGACACTAACAATCGTCAGCAGCTTGCCCCTGCTCTCGTCTTTGCTTCTGAAGATCCTCCATAGTTCCGTATGTAGGCCCTCATTCTGTGCAATGATGAGTTTTAGGAGCATCTTCGTGTCCACTCCTGCAGCCTTGGGGAGATAAATTGTCATTAAGTGTACACTGGGTATGTTTTCCCCCGTGCACGTTGACAACTCAACTCCCTTCCAGCTGGCCAGTTTAGGGACCGTGATTCTCAGCCATTCGGCCGTATCCTCGCCAGCACAGTCTACCAGTATAAGACCTGGTCTGAAATGGATGCCATCAAATTGGATTTTGGTCCTCCAACCTTTGTACATCTCCTGTACGATGGCTTCTTCGATTTGCCCAAGCTCCTCACGCGTGAGTATATGTTCGGGATACATTTTTGGGAGTACTGCCAGTCGAGTTGCCTTGGCGGCGCTAGCGTAGCTAACACCGGGCTTCCTGGCTCCCGTTTTTTTTTCCGGCGCCACACGTTTCTTTTCCTCGGCTTTGGTTTTTTTGGCCGAGTTGCCTGCCTGCGGGCTGATTTCGTCCGCGCCCCTTTTCCTTGTAGTCGTCGTCAAGTCTTTGGAGCGGTCTTGTGCCTTCTGTTTGGCCTCCTCTGGCGTTAAGCCGTCCTTAATGTAGCGCATGTACCATTTGACACCTGCGCCACTGAAGCCTGTGGACTTCCGTACATTACCCATTTTGATAGTCTGTCCGGATTTCAGTCCAGTACTTGTTGATGGTTGTGGATGTTCCTGACTGGAACCCACTACACCACAACTTTCCCCCAATTTTGGTCCAACCGTCCTGGGCTTCGGTCCAATATAAGGCTTGGTACCTCTGCTTTCCTTCCGTTTGTCCGTCTTGTTTCTATGTGTTTTAACCTGGCGGTCAGTATCTCGGATAAGATTCTCCGCCTGATCTGCCAGTTGTGTTGCAATATAAATTCCTGCTAGTTTTTTTATTTGATTTGTTTTCTCCATAAATAGATCCCACGAGTGTGGGGGGAAGTAGGTCCGCCGTGTCATAGCCCCCATTAACACGGTAAGGTCACAGTTACTCACTGAGGCGACCAAGTATCAGTGAGGCTCACGTTAAAGACTGGGCTATTTTGTAAAAACAGGGCTCCCAGCCAGGTTGATCCTCGGCACGGGTCGCATGACACCTTGATCCAGCCCTCACACCCCCGACCATGATAAAAATGCAGACACAAATGCTGTACTATTGAAGAGTAACAAACATCTGAATTTTCATCCTTATCTTAGCTAGATACCTCCTGACAACGGACACTGTGGTATCTATTACCAGCCGGCACCCTCGAGGAGGGTTCAGTGGGGGATTTTTGCCGACCCGCCTAAGTAAGAAATTCAAGATTTTGAACAAGAAATTAAAACAAATGGTTTAAATTGTGCACTGTATCTGGCAATCCGTACTCCTTTACAATTAGAGGAAAAAGTGCAAGAATCCCTCCCCCTAGCAGCTGGTATTCTTCGCCATATGATGTATATCGATGATGCATTAGTAGGAACGCATGAGATTTCAACCGCTGTTGCGTCACTCGATGAACTTATAACAGCGCTTAAATCTGCAGGCTTACAAATGCGAAAGTGGATTTCAAATTGTGAGGAAATTCTTTCTGGTCTTCCTGCAGAGCATCTCTTGAATGACGATTTTTTAAAAATTGAAGACTCTAGCAACGTTAAGACGTTAGGCATCCGTTGGAATGCCAAATCCGCTAATTTTTATTTTACAACAACTCCTTTTGATATTCGAAAATCATTTACGAAACGAGAAGTTTTACCGATAATTGCTCGTTTGTTTGCTCCCGCAGGCTGGTTGTCAACAATTGTTATCACTGTTAAGATACTTATGCAAACAATTTGGATAACGAAAATCGACTGGGATGATAACTTGCCTAGCAGCATTTTGAACATTTGGCAACAATTTTTGAAAGATTTTGCCTATATCCAATGCAATTATATTTATTGGTGGAATAAGTTTATTATTATAGGCCTTGAAGCACTGCGACCAACAAGATCTACTGTGCATGGCCTTTAGGTTTAACCCCTATATTTTTAGGCTTTTAGTAAATTTTCTGAACTTTCAGTATCTATTTCATAGAAACGACAGATGTCAGTGTCAGAAAGACCTAACTTTTTTTGATGATATCTTAGGTTACAGTGACCTGTGAAGTACACAGCTAAAATGCGTAAGTCCTCTCTATTAAGTGAAAGTAGTTTGCTAGATATTCCCTTGGATGGGTTGAGGAATCGTTTAGCTTGACGTTGACCTGAGCTATTAAGCCAGTGATCGGTAAATTTCTTTTCCCCCAGTTTCCTGATAGCTTCGTTGGAGTGGCTTTTTGAAAGACCACAGAAGGCCTCAGGACCAATAAAGGGCATGATTGCACCTTGTTTAGCTAAGTAATCAGCTACTAATAATACTGTGTTAAAATTACCCAGTATATTTAGCAGGATTAGGCCGTCAAATGCCATTTTTGAGGTGAATTTGGTTGCTTGCATTGCTTTTAAAGCCGCTTGACTATCAGAGAGAATGTAAATATGTGCTCCTCTCATTTTCCTGCGAAGGCACTCCCTCGCACAGATTTCAATGCATGCATTTCAGCTTGAAAAATTGTTGGGTATACACCCATTGGGATTGATTTTTTGAATTTGGGGCCAAATATTCCCGCCCCTGTTTTACCATTTTCAAGTTTTGATCCGTCTGTAAACCATATTTGGGAGCCCGGTTTAAAATTTATTGAATTGGTTCTCCAAATTTCGCGATCATTAATAATGATTTGAAATTTTTTAAAGAAGGTTGGTTTTGGCTAATCTATATAGCAAGGGACTTTGTTGAAGATTTTCTAAAATCTTTAAGTGCCCCTTAAACCGCTTTTTAATTCGGCGATACCCTCTAATCTCAAGGCGCCACGACTGGCTTCCATTTCTATTAGAATAGGTAGTGGAGGGATGTTTCAGAGCACCCCCAATGCATAAGTTGGACAGGTTTTCATGGCACCTGAGATACTGATGCAAACAAAGCGATGCAGTTTGCTCAATATGTCTGTTGTTTTTCTTTGTTTGACCTTAGGCCACCATGCAAGAGATGCATAAGTGACTATTGGTCTAATAACTGTGGTGAATGTCCAGTAGATCATTCTGGGATTTAGACTCCAGGTTTTACCAAAAAGTCTTGTACAGGCAAAGAATGCCCTTGTTGCCTTTTTTGTAATTTTCTCAAGATGAGGGTTCCAAGTTAGCGTTTTATCAAGGATTACTGCTTCGTTGGAAAATTTGATTGTGGTGCCGTTGAGGACCGGACATGTAAGATTAATGTTCCTTTTAATGGTAAACGGAACCAGTGCAGTTTTAGTCGGGTTGATGGAGAGCCCTTTTTCTACACACCATTTGTTAATTACTAGTAAGACTTGTTGCATTCGGTCCGAAATGGTCTGCTCATGCCAGCCTACTATATGCACTACTAGGTCATCTGCGTAACCTTGTGTGTGAAAACCAAGGCTATTAAGCTTGTGAAGGAGTTCATCTATAACTAGCGTCCACAGAAGCGGAGAGAGTACACCCCCTTGCAGGCAGCCTCTTGTGTCTGTGATAGATCTCAATTCTCCTCCAAGCTCTACACTAATAGTACGAGATTTTAGCATAGCTAATATCCATTTAACAATCTATGACGATACTTCTTTTTGAAGAAGGGCATTGCTTATTGCCTCATAAGAAGTGTTATCAAAAGCTCCTGATATGTCAATAAATGCATACAGAGCTATTTGTTTGGATTGAAGAGCCTTTTTAATATTGATAGGCAAATTGTAGCCTGTGCAATGGGAAAGTAATTAGGTTGTTTTCCCTTATGTTTTGATCCAAAATCTTTTCCATCGTCTTTAGGAAAAATGAGCTGAGGCTAATAGGTCTGTAAGATTTGGGTAGTTGTTCCGGCTTTCGCCCTACCTTTGGAATAAACACTTCTTTAACATCAGCCCACTTTGTAGGAATATATCCTATATGTAGGGACAATATAGGTGGAACCTTGCCCCGGAGATTTGTATGGACTAAATGATGATAGAGCCCATTGTACCCGCTTTCCATGGAACAATCCATTTGTCAGTTTAATGTATTCAATACTGCTAGATATCGAAAATTCCATCAGTATTGGGTGCTCATTGGAGATTGAACATCCCGGAAAGTGAGTGTCCAGCAGTAGTTGGCTGGTTTCTCCCGTGAAGTTACCATCTGGCTTTTTCAGGGTACATATACCGTTTGAGTGATCTTTTACTAAGGCTTTTTGAAGGCGAATTGCATCTGGAAGATTTGAAATCTTCTCACAATGATTTCTCTAAGTAGCTATTCTAAATTTCCTCAATTCTATGTTATAGTCGGTTTGAGCATTTCTGTAGATAAACCAATCTACTGTTAGTTTTGCTCTATTAAACAGTTGCCTTGATTTATGTCGGAGGTCACTAAGCTTCTTATTCCACCAGGGAACATCCCTTCGGAGTTTTTTCGCTTTTTCAGGACAACTTTCATGAAAGGCACTCGAAATATCTGAATGAAGCTCTTTTGCTTCCAATTCAAGCTCAGATTTCAGAGCAATATGCTTTTTTGAGCAGTTAACACTTTGTTTTAAGTTAAAGTGGAAGAAATCCCAATTGGACTTTTTGGGATTTCGGTAAGTTTTTTTTTGTGTTGCAGTTGTACCGTATGTGCCTATGGTCAGACATGGATGTTTCTTGTGACACATGCCAATTTGAGACTTCGGACGACACATTGTGACTTGCGAGAGTAAGATCTAAAACTTCCTCCCGTATTGCATTAATGAAAGTCGGTTCGTTTCCTCGGTTAAGTAAAGTTAAGTTTTACCTAAGTAAAAACTCAAGAAGGTGTTCACCTCTTGCGTTGATGTTTGTACTTCCCCATGTAGTATGGTGCGCATTCGCATCGCAGCAAAGGATCCACCGAAGATGTCGTTGCTGACAGTAGTCCGCTAGGGCTATAACTTCCCTTGTTGGAGCCATGTCAGTAGATAGGCCGAGGCAAGGATGACCTCATGCTCCCCTTTGCTGGTAGGCACTTTTGCCCATATCGCTCCTCAGAAATGAACTGTGAAATTGGAAGATATGTTAGTTCCGCTCTGGGGTGATCTTTGTTAGTGGCGTAGATTAACTTACCGTTAGTCGTTTGAAGACCTTTAATGCCTCCTTTGTGCACCCATGGTTATTGGATAAAAATTATATCCAAGAGCTCCGCGTTAAATCTCCTTACCAGTACATCCGAGGCTGCTTCGATATGATGGAGATTTATTTGAAGGCATCCGAGTTGCCTTTTCTTATTTATGGGGTTTTGTGGTGGTAGGGTCATTAATTGGCCCTTTTTTGCCCCTATTGCTACCTAGCAGAACCGCCTCCTCTGCGGATCTGTTTTCGCCTTTGCGAACACGTGGGTTGCCATGGTTCTGACTGCGTCTGTCGGCACGAAGCGGTGGTCGCATTATTTTGCCTTCAGTGACCTTCGTACGTCTTTCGACGTCTGTCAGAGCCTTCGGACCAGGTTTTGTTGTAGCCTTTTCTGCTGCTGCTGCTCTTGAGCACGTTGGAAGCTCAGTTGTTGCTGCTTTAGCAGCCGCTCAAGTAGATGGGGCGGCATTTAAAGGGCTTGTTGCCGGTGCCTCGTCTCTAGCCTCATTCTTGTTTTTGGTGCGCAATTGGATCTTCCCAAAGCCGTAGTTCAGCCAGAATTGACGATCTCTCATTACGTCAACAGAGGATGGATCGATTGCGAAGGTTATCTCCGCAACCGTGCCTTTGCGTACCCGGTTGAGCACCCGCCAGTCATGGACCCTTAGGCTGATGTTTTGACCGTTAATGAGGCTTAGTATGTCCTCCGTTGTTGTACTGTCCAACTCTGGGAAGTAACCAATGTAGATTTGGGGGCGTGGTAGATCGCACTCTTCCACGATCTTTAGTTCGGCATCCTTCCATGGCTTTAGTTTAGGCACTTATGCCTTTAGCCATTTGACTGTGTCATCGTTGCCAATGTTGAAAAGAGGCTTATCTTTAGCAGCCTGGTTTTTGCGAATCGTCTCTAAGATCGCATTTTGTATGGCCTTCAGCTGATCAGTGGACCATATAGTTGTTGGGTAGTTGGGTGATACGATGCCCAGTTTTGTGCTGCACGTCACATCCTTATAAGACATTTGTGTCATGCCACATCCCCCTTCAGAGTAGGCACTGCTACCTTTGGCCTTTCAGGTTGCGTGACCATGACTGTCATTTTAGGCGTGTGAGGTACCGCTCCAACATTAGCTCTCTTTGAAGAGCTATGTTTAGGTGTGGTGCTGCTAGAGCGTTGACGCTTCAGGGTAACTGGATTTTGCGCCAGTGCTCTTGCCTCCTCAATATTATGCCACTGGCCTAGGAGGTATTTCAGACGTTTCCGGGCGGCACCACTGAGCCGCAAATTATTGTCATTTGCCTCTGTTGGTTTAGAGCCACGAGCTCTATCGCTGGGACCCAAGTCCACATCGTCGATATCCATGTCGCAGGTTTTAGACGGGCTTTGTGATTTCCTTATAGCCGGCGAAGTTGCTGGTAATTCGGCGCAAGTCGCCGAAAGGTCACTATAGACCTGGTTTGTTTCAGGCACTACTGCCTTTTTTTTTAATTTTTAGTTTACTTGAATCCATTTGGTCCCACGAGTAAAGGGGAAAGAAAGTCAGCCACAACAGTGCCCCGGTGTTGCGGTAAGGCTAGTTACAACCAGAGGGCGCCCGATATCTGTAAGTCACCGTTAGAAGACACACTTACGTAGTGCCATTCATCCCATAGGCACGGTATGATAACACCTGGGATTATGGGTTTTTTCGAGTTGACCTCTCTAGATCCGCCATTTTTTGTCGAAAGCAGAGGCACCTCGTGCAGGAGTGGCGATTTACCACAATGGTCGGTCTTTAGGTTTCTAGCACTTCTGCTTTTCACCTCTGTATGCACTGCCCCTTAGATGAGACGCCTAAAAAACCACGTCCTGATTGGTAAAGGCTATGTCAATATCATAAGAAGCACTTTATACTTCACCCCCAAAAATTAATTTTACTCCAGCTTCGGATATTCAATTTCACGTGTTATATTTTTCGGTTTTATCTTAGGATATTTCGAATACCGAAATAACGAAAAAACTCGACTAATGATAAGTTCTCAGCAAGTTCAATTTTCCTCGGAAAATTGTGTTCTGTCTGAGAAAGGCCCGATTAGTGCTCAAAGCAGTCTTGCGTCGTTAAATCCCTTTTTAGATAATGATAAATTACTTAGAGCGGAAGGCAGAATCATTGGAGCGCCGAAATTGTCTTACAATGAACGGCACCCTATAATTTTAACATGTAACTGCACTTTTACTCGACTGTTTGTTCTTTTCGTATATAAAATCGCATTGCATGGCGGATAAGTTGAATTTAGTAAAAATGCAGTTTTATATACCAAATGTTAAGAGGATGATTAAGGCTACGATTCACAATTGTAAGACATGTGTAGTACAACGGAAAATTACTCGGAATAAGATCATAGCCGAATTACCTACGGAGCGTGTAACGTTAACTCGAAAATTTTCAAATACTTGAGTAGATTTTGCGGGACCCGCGCTTGTCTTATAAGAAAGGAATATGTTTGTTTAAATATTTGTTTGCTTTGCGACTAAGGCAATTCACCTGGAAGCCTCCAGCCTTCTCGCCAAAGAAACTAGTGACGCTCTGATAGGCACAATATCAGAGCATTTCTTGGCATTTTATTCCGGCGAAATCTTCACACAAGGGTGGATTGAAGGAAGCGGTGGTCAAGAATTTAAAATTTCACTTAAGACAAATTGCTGGCAATATAAAATATACGTTTAAGGAATTTTCTACGCTTCTGACTCTTATAGAAGGTTGTCTTAATTTACGCTCTTTATCTGCACTGTCCGAAAATTCTTCTGAGTTATCCCCTTTGACTCAGTGAAACTTTTTGATTGGCAGTCCGTTACAAGCAGGGAGTTATCAAGATGCAGCCGAAAGCTCGGATCAAGATCGTGTACAATTAGAAGATTTTTTATGAGCGCGTTTTGATCAACCAATGTGCTGACACTTCTTCCATTTCCGATAGGTTGATTCGTCGACTAAGGCTGGAGACAAGAAATTTTAGAGGCAGTGAGTTGTTTATGTTGTCGCTACGAGCCAACATGAATTAAGTGACGCTTTAGAGGCGATTGTGCATGTCGTTCCCGGGTACTCGAAAACAACGCCACTTAAATCAATCGACCTCCGGATTGGGTGGTGACATTTATTAACAAATTATCCGAAAAGGTGTAATTGGAGGGACTCTGGGACAGCCCCACCTTTTGTTTATGTAATTTTATTCTTTTTGTTTTTTATTTTGATTTTGGCGATAGTTTTTTTTTTTTATTTCGAAAGGAATTGTATTCTTTATTACTTATTATAAGGTAACTGTATTTTTATTATTTTTTATTTATTTAAGATTTTTTATTATGATTTTAATTTTTAACTTTATTTTTAAACTTAAATAAATTTTTAAACTTAAATTAATTTGTTGGCTCGTGTTCGCGGGAGCCCTAATTGGGTTGACAGAGTACTCGCTGCGCAGTAGCAGCGCGTTCGAGTTGGCTTGCATTCGCGGGAGCCCCGGTTGGGTTAGCAGAGCAGTTGCAAAGTTAATCTAAAAAAGCGTTTTAATTTCGCTCGCGAATATAGGAATGCGTTAATCGACTACTGGCGCAATGTTCTATTCTTCGATGAATCCAAATGAACATTTTTACGTCTGTTGGCAGACTTATAATGTGGAGAAAGCCGGGAGAAACCTACAATCCAAAAAACACAATTTTCAGCAAGATAATGATCCTAAGAACATGGAACAAAACACTAGGATGTACTTGGCGTACGACACTCCACATTTACTAAAAACACTGCTACAGAGTCCTGACCTCAAACCAATTGAGCATATGTGGAATTTGCTTGAAAAAGGATTAGGACTCATCACTTAAGCTCAAAGCCTTGGCTAAAAGAAATTATTTTTGAGGAATGCACATGCACATAAACTTGTGGAATCGATGCCAGACATTTTGAACGCCATTATAAGGAATAAAGACTAGCCTACAAAATATTAAAAGAAACAAATTTTGGTTTTTAAGGAAACGTATACGAAAACTTTAGTGAAACCAAATAATATTTTTTTTGAATTATTGAAGAACACAAAAAAACTTTACCAGTTAAGCAAAAATTTACCAAATTAATAAATTACAAGATTTTGTATTCCTCAGAAAAATTTTGTTTTTAAAATCTTTTTATTCAAGTACATTTATTTTAAATATGTATAGATAATTAGTTAGCGAAATTCCCGGTACACCACTTTAGTTAGTGGTACTTCCCGTTGTTGCAATTCAGAATTACAGCTGTGGGCCTTAAATTGTTTCAACTACGCCTACTTGTGGTAAAATTATCGACAATAACCATACAAACTCAGAAACCAAATTTTTATAAGCCATGTTATAGTATATTTTCATGTAATTAAGTGGGAGTGGCAAATTTTGTATATCCTGTTATTTTTCCCGGAACATCCTGTTATATGTTTTCTATATATCACATCAAGTTTCTGAGCAATGATGGAAGGCGTAAAATTGATCCACCCTTTTTTTTAAATTGACATCTAACCATGCCCATTTTTAGTGAAGTTGTCGACATTGTCTATACAAACTTAGATATCGATTTTCAGATACTTAGGAGCAATACAAGCGAAATAATGGCTTGAGCAAAGCAACTCCCTAAAATTCATCGTCGCGCATATGCTACAAAGATAAAAAGATAAATTTATTTTTTTTTATATAGATATATTCATTAATAATATTGTTTTAATCACAAGCCTTTCTTCTTTGCAATTTATTTAAATAATTTTTAACTTAACGTTATTACTTGTGATACATATATATATGATTGTTAAGAAGTGTCAAATTGAAAATTAAAAACTGTCAAAGTGCTTTTAGCTGTTTTCGCGTTTTCGAAGTAATAAAAACGCCCACTTTAAATACTTTTTATAACAATACGAAAAATAATTTTGACTTTTTTATATCAATTTTACTTTAGCAGAGCTATCAACAAAAATCAATGAAGAAACTTGGTCGTGCCTCAAGGAAAAACAAAAACAACGAAGAATTCGAACAACATTTACTTCCTGTCAGCTGAAAGAACTTGAAAAAATATTTCAAGAAACGCATTATCCTGACATTTACTCACGTGAAGAAATCGCAATGAAAATCGATCTTACAGAAGCTCGTGTGCAGGTAAATACAAAAGGAAAAATTATTTATGGTAAATTGTTAAAATTTATTAAACAATGGACTAAAAAATTTAATGATCCATTTGATACAAAATACTATTATATCTCTTAAGTTAATGTTAATTGTAACTATCTGATAAGATAAACTCTTCTTGTATTAGAAAAACACCAAGCCAGAAATATTGCAAATTTCTGTGCTGGTTATCTTTCTGTCTACAAGAATCTCTGGTTAGGGATTAGTTCTGAAGAAAATAAAAAAAGAAATTGTGGTCGGTCATATCGACTATTACAAATGCACCACAATGGTAATTCTCACAATCAAATTAGGATGATTAAATCGTATTTTGCTTTTTGCTCTCCCAAGAGATTGGAGCACCAGAGAGAAAAATGTGAAGCCGGTGTAAGATTCCCGGTCAACGCGGTTTCCACCCCAGTCGGCGTCAACAAAACCTTTTAATTTCTCCCGACTCTGGAAATAGTTTTAAATTATGAGAAGTATTAAGATATCTCAATAAATGTTTTGCAGAATTCATATGATCAACATGAAGATGCTGATTGAATTGTGCCAGTTTGCAAACAGAATGCATAATGCCCGGCATTGAGCAAATGCTCAGATAAGTTAGAGAACCAATGACAGACTGATACTTTTTCCGCCACTACATTTCTCAAATTTCACTCCAGGATCTAGTAGTGTTATGCAGCTTCAGGATATGGTCATATCGAAGTATTCTAGTAAGTCGCGAATTAGCTGCTTCTGTGACATTTAGATGCCTTCTTTATTTCAGTAAATCTCCAAACCAAGAAAATGATCGATGGGGCCTTTATTTACTGCATCGAACTGCATACTGATTGGATGTTTTATTTTTTTAAGGAGATTGAGAGAACATGCTAGCAATATAACGTCGACATAAACTGCAGTAAGAACAACCTCGAGGCGTACTTTATGGCGTACAGCAACGCCATCTTTGTCACGCCTGACATTGAAAACCTATGTTGTCTTTATGGGTTAGCGGTCTTTCGGCAAATTTTGGTTACATCAGTTTCGTTGTCCGCTATTTTGTTGACATCAACTTCACTGTCACGCTTGTTGGAAATTCAGCGTCAGAACTGTCAAAATTGTAGCCATCTACAGATATGGCATCAACTACTCCTACTGCATACCTTTCGCTTTGCAAAAATTTGATATCGCGAGCAATCAGCACTGTTCGCTTTCCGGATCATAAAGTTGGTATGCCTTTGCCTCGCTTTCATATCCCACCATATAACATTATTTTCCTTTATTTTAACCTGTACTATGCCCTTCCTACCGAAAACTTCAAAGTAATAAACAGCTGGTTTACAACCACTCCAAGCTTCATACAACGTAATATTTTGCAATATTTTGCAATATTTTGCAATACAGCTGTGTTGATAGTCTCCGCCCACAAAAATACAGGCACTTTAGAATCGAGAAAAATGTGCTCTTTGTGATGCAAAACAAACCGCAAACTTCAAAGGTTGCATGGTATATAAGGCCCTCCAAATCCAGCGTTTCCCTGCCCTGCGCAACAAAAACCTTAGAAGCTACACCGACAACTCTGAAAACCAAAACCCTCAACCAAATCTCAACTCACACAACAAAAACTTCGTACATAGTAAGTTATCATATGTACAAGTGACAAACCCCATAACAGATCCAAAAAAATAATAGCAACGCAACTAAAACCAACACAAGACCAACAACTACCACCAATCAACCAGACAACCTCCCCGTTCAACCATCAAACGATCTGGTCGAGCTTAAGGCTATGATGAAGGACGTATTTGCACAAATGTCAAATATGATGAAAAACATCACTCTGTTATTAACAAAAATAAATGGACAACCACAACAGCATTAAAATAGCGACGTGGAATGCCAACGGATTTAGTCGCCACATTCTCGAGCTTAAAACAATTTTATCGAAAAAATTGATTGACATCATGATGATATCTGAGACACATTTTACTTCTAAGAACTTTATAAAAGTACCTCACTATAACATATTTAGTACAAATCACCCAGACAACAAAGCTCATGGTAGAACTGCAATATTGGTCAGACAAAATATAAGATGCTCAGAAATTGAAAAATATCAGTACGAACATATGCAGGCAACAATTCAAATAGAAGATAGCACTGGACCATTAATAATATCATCAATTTACTGCCCTCCAAAATACAATAACACAAAAAAAGAGAGTTCTTCAATATCTTGGAGAATGCTTCCTTGTCGGCGGCGATTGGAATGCAAATAACGCTATTTGGGGATCTCGTCTGACAAACACTAAAGGTAAATATCTACTCGATGCCATTCGAACAAACAAAAGCAAAGTCATCAGCACTGGTAAACCAACATACTGGCCCAATGACCTAAATAAGAAACCAGATTTAATTGACTTTTTTGTCACGCGTAGCATAAGATTAGAACAACTGACAATAAATTCTTGCTACGACCTCTCCTCAGATCACTTTCCAGTCTTACTGTTATACTGTAACAAGCTTGCCAACAAGCCGAATACAAAATGTATCTACAACACAAAAACAGACTGGACGGCTTTTAGAGAAATTATAGAACACAGTCTACGGCTCAATATTCCCCTAAAAGTTAACAACGAAATTGATAGTGCAATAACTTACTTCAATGACACCATACTCAACGCAGTCGAAGTATTGACTTCATTGATAAAACAAAGACTATATAACAACTACATTGACGACCAAATAAAAAATAATATACGACAAAAAAGGAACCAAAGAAAAACATGGCAAGTTTCCAGGCATCCACAGGATAAAACGAAACTGAACGAGTTAACAAAACAATTAAAGGAGCTGCTCAACAAATACAAAGAAACGAAACTTAAGAAATATCTTCACAATCTTGACTCAACCATGTGCACTAACTATTCTTTGTGGAAGGCGACAAATAAGATAAATGATGCTACAATACATAACCCACCACTCAAAAAATCTGATGGATCATAGGCCAAAAGCGACAAAGACAAGGCCTCAACTCTGGCAAATCACTTTAAGCTTACATTTACCAACCAAAAATACCACCAAAACTGTGCTTTTACAGATATAACTAAATGTGCAATAAAAACTTTCGAAAAAATTATCTCTGACCGACTCTATCAAATAATCGAGCAACAGAAAGCAATCCCTAACCACCAGTTTGGCTTCAGACGGAACCATTCAACTACGCAACAGGTTCATCGAATTATTAATAAGATATCGTCTGACATTGACTGCTGCATGCCTTAATGTTGCTAAAGTCTTCGACAGAGTCTGGCATACAGGTCTTCTACACAAACTTCAAAGAATTTTACCTCACAGCTATTGCTCTCCTCTTAGAAGTTACTTGAAAGACCGCTATTTCTACATTAAATATCAGGACGAATGTTCTCGTGTAATGCCAATGTCAGCAGGAGTCCCCCAAGGCGCCGTACTGGGACCTTTGCTATACTTGCTGTATACTGCCGACATCCCAGTACCGATATCAAATAGCAGCATGATCGGAACATTTGCATACTTGACACAACCCTGTGCTGGTTTAAAACATGGGGAATTCAAATCAATAGTGACAAAACAGTATTATGACATAACTCTAAAAATGCGGTGGCTTGGGTGGATCTCCAAAACATCCAAAACAAAACAAGAAACCACAGCTCGAGGGAGGCACCAGCGCAGGAAGTTCCAATTTAGAAAAAAAAGGAAAAATAAAAAAAAAACAATGTTTTAAACGTTATAAAAAGCAGCTTTATTTTAGGTGTTGTTACCTTTGCGGTTTTGATAAGAGTCTGATCTCTAAATCAAGCGGCAAAACAAAAGCCGTAATTAAATAATAACAACAAATTTAAGAAATATTGATATTTACAGTGGCCGAAGTGCCAACTGTAAATATACATAAAAAATAAATACAATTTCAAATTTGTAGAAAGAAAAAATAATATTTACGACGTTTGGCGTAAACATTGCCGCCCGCGTTGCAGAGTCGCTGCAATCAAGATGAAAATCGAAAAAATAACTTAAGATAAGTCCTAGAATTTAAAAAATACGTAAGAGGGGTTACATTTTAATTAGTTGTGACATGCGGTATCAAAAATTAAAAAAAAAATGCCGTAATTCAAACTATGTAAATGTTTTTCAATTCAAAAAAAGTATTTGAAAAACCAAACAAAAAATGATATGTCAATGTCGAACTAGCTCGGTGAAATGCTCCATTGTCCAAAATCGTCTCGGCTAGAATGCGAGGATTTATCAAATGCCGCTAGGGGCGAGATCCAATATTTAAATTGCCGAGACGGACGAGGTCCCATAAATGGCGAGTGTCAGCGAGCGATGACGACTGACTGTTCGGGCTGCGATTCTGCGCTGAGCGTGCTATGAGATGGACGAGGTCCCTTGTTAGACGCTTTTTGATACAAACTAGTGCTACTAGTACTCGCGCATGGAGACGGACGAGGTCCCTTCGCTTTTTTAAAGTAACTAGAGCAGGTAGTATTTGCGCATGGAGACGGAAGAGGTCCCTTCGCAATTTGTCAACGACTAGAATCTCCTTTAATTGTGCATGGAGATGGACGAGGTCCCTTCACATTTTAAAGAGTTCTAGATTCACGAGAGATCCCACGTTGGAACGAACTAGGTTCTTTACTAGGCGCATTTCGAGACCGACTAGTGACTATACGACAATCAAAAAATACAAAAATATGCGACGAAAAATTGGCACGAACTACAGCCAGAATAAAAGATACGTAAATATTTCTTGTCATTTATTTCCACTCATTTATCTTAATTCGCTTCAAAAGAAAAAATGCAAAAAATACTCTATCCAAATTTGAAAAGAAAATTGTAAAATATGAATCTTTTTATAAACTAAAGATGAAAGTTAAAACAACAAAAAAATGCGTTGAGCTAGTCATCAATACGAACGAGATAGCATTTGACGACTTTCAACAAACAACTATATTAAACGGCGTAAATCGACTCGAATGAACTGACATCTTTTGGGGCAAACTAGAAGCTTTTAACTTTAAAAATTTGGTTTTATAGCTATACAAATGCGAGATAGGTTGCTGCTGCACAACATTAAAATTACAGCATTTATTTTGGGAGGACGATCGAGGTCCTTTTCGAGGGGTTTTAGACATGTGAAGCAAAAAGTGGTGGTTCGATTTACACACCTTACAACTACCTTCACTACGACAATCTTTACTCAAATGAGTGTGCGCAAGACACCGAGAACAATGACGGTTTCGTACAATTGCCTTTAAACGATCATGTTTATTCATTTCTAAAAATTGGCTACAAAAACTAAGTGGGTGGCCACCTTTACAGATGCGACAAACCACAGCACGAGAATTTGCAACTTCCTTAGAAGTTTGCTTTTTTTACAATCGAATTAGAAACAAGTGTTGTAAAAGAAGACACATTTGTATCAGGCAGAGGACCGGTCAGAATCCAACCAAAAACAGATTCTTGAGCCAACAAAGATTGACAAACTTTTTGCCTGATGCCATCACAAATAATTGTGGGATAAAGATCATCAACTTGATTACTCTTCAAAAAATTGGGATCAGCCAACTTTAAGCCTTTCATTGATTCGTCCAGCACAAAATTGGATGAATATGTTGGCAACTTTCCAGTAAGCTGCGGTAACACAAAACTAGATGCTTCGATCCTAAGCTGGGGGTTGATGGGCGAGCTCAAAATAAAATTACATTTTTTCTGTATACGTGCAGATGTGACGTTGTTCAGACCAGAAACTTTTGCGTTTGCCTTTTCGACTGGCAGTTTCAATAATTTCTGAAGTCGCTCGGAAATAAAAGTTCCTTCAGAACCCGAATCAATTAAAGCTCTGGCTGTAAAAGTAGATCCCGAATTACATATTTGCACCATAGCTGTGCCGAGAAGTACACCCTTGGAAAAAGTCGAAAAACAAGACCGCAAATTTTACACGATAGGTGTCGAAGTAGACTGTAACTGCCGAGATGGGGTTACACACTGTTCACTGCCTTCAGATGCAGCAGAGGATGGTTGAAAACTTCGTGATTTTCCAGAACCACGATGCAGAGTAGTGTGATGTCGCTGCCCACAAATTGAGCAGTTAAATTCACTACTGCAGTCCTTCATTTGGTGAGACGGTGCCAAACAATTTATGCACAAATGCAATTTCTTCACCTTCCAAAAACGATTAGAGGGGCTCATGTCCAAAAATTTCGGACATTTCATCATGGTATGGTGCCGCGAAAAACAAAGTCGACAATCCATATTAGCAACATTTGCGTGTGATGTATCATAGTTTAAGTGAGACGAGTTTAATGGTTTTACAAAAGTCGATTTGTTTGACAATGGCTCTGTGATCGACGCCTTTTGAAGATCGGAAACCGTTTCTAAGGTTTGGAATCGACGAGAAAGAAATGCGTCCAAATCAGACCACTTTGGAACGTCCGATTTCATTTCGATGGACTGTTCCCATAAAGCCAATGTCATTGCTGGTAACCGGGTTGAACAAACAAAAACTAATATTGCATCCCAGTTAGCAGTGTCGATGCCATGCATTTTTAAAGCGGTAACACAGTTGTTGATATAACGATGTTGCTTTTTAATAAAACTACCAGATTCAACAGAAACCGATGCAAGGCCAAAAAGAATTTTCAGTTGGCTATTTATCAAGATACGCTTATTTTCATAGCGATCTGATAAATTTTGCCAAGCTGACGAGAAACCATTATTCGTGAGCGGCGATTTGTTCACTATGTCTTTTGCCTCACCACTGGTCTTCTGTTTGAGGTGATACAGCTTTTCTACTGGGGATAATCTCGAATTCGAAATATAAATGGCAGTGAACATATCACGAAAACTAGGCCACGAAAGATAATCCCCATTAAAAACATATGTATCACAGGAAGGCACATTAACTCCAAAATCTAAATTATCAAAAACCAGGGTAGGCTGTGAATCAAATTGTGACAGTAGTGTTGGAGGGGGTTGCAAAACCGGAGACGTCTGCGAAATTTGAGGTGCTTGCGAAATGGGAGGAGATGGCGGAGATGAAGAAAAAAGCGAGGGTGGAAGCATGTCTGTAGCAATACCAGAAGGAGAATTGCTTGGGGGTTGCTGTCTTGATACGATGGAACTCAAAGAGCTAAAATACTCTTCCATCGCAGCAGCACAGGCAATGTAAGCCGAAAAACATTTGAAAATTTGAAAATATCTTTAAAACAATAAAATTAAAAAATGTACCCTGCTCAAAATAAAGAACAACAAAATTTGCAACACCTTGCGGACAGCTAGTAGACAAAAAAAATAAAACAAATCCAAAAAAAGTGCGCAAAACCAAAAACAAATCTTATAAATAATTTAATGCAATACAAAAAAATACATGAAAAGTATTTTGCATTAAATATTCACAAAATTTATGTTTGCGCCTTTCAATTTGTTTGCTGCGGTTGTTGTTGGGCCGTCTGTCCAATTGCGCAAAACAAAAAAAAGTGTCTGTCCAAGCGCAGGTGCACTTTGTTGATGCGTGCCTATGCGTGTTGTTGTTGTCTAAAACTAAAAATCAAAAAAACAATGTTTTAAACGTTATAAAAAGCAGCTTTATTTTAGGTGTTGTTACCTTTGCGGTTCCGATAAGAGTCTGATCTCTAAATCAAGCGGCAAAACAAAAGCCGTAATTAAATAATAACAACAAATTTAAGAAATATTGATATTTACAGTGGCCGAAGTGCCAACTGTAAATATACATAAAAAATAAATACAATTTCAAATTTGTAGAAAGAAAAAATAATATTTACGACGTTTGGCGTAAACATACTCAAACAGACGACAAGATACACACATGCTCAAAATAGACGGCAAATGCATCACTCCCCAAAGCAAAGTACCTTGGCATAACTATCGATAGTAAATTACTATGGAAAGACCATATACTTAAAAAACGAAACGAGATTAAATACAAATTCGGACAACTATACTGGCTACTAGGCAGACAATCTATACTTTCTCTCCACAACAAAGTGCTCATCTACAAAACAATGCTTATACCCATATGGAAATACGGCGCAGAAATTTGGGGTACCGCCAGCAAAACAAACATATTACTAAGGATAATAGCCAACGCTCCTTGGTACATTCCAAACGACGACATCCACCGAGACCTCAATGTCGATACCGTAGGTGAAACAATCCGAAAATGCAGCAAACAACATGTACTCCGCCTCACCGATCACTCAAACATGGAGCTTAGATCAACGCAGCAGAAGATTACAACGACCAACTCCAACGGATCTTTGTAATAGGCAATTCTAAGTCTCCCACCAACTAATGGTTTAACTTTTTTGTTCTTTCTACAAATGTATTATTGACAATGGTCTGCTAATACTATTATATCCATAAAATTATAAAAATTACTTAATGTCATTAAATATATGTAATAAATTGGAATTAAAAAAAAAACCGAGAAGCATGCAGCGACTCATCATTTCTACGGCAGATTTAAAAACTTTAAATTTGTCGATAAACGACACTAAGTATTTAGCGACCTCTAAGCTGGTAGTCACCTTGTCTCGGTGTAGGGGCTTATTATGAGCTGGAACATGTCATATGTAATATTGTGAACTGATCCAGCACATAAACTAAGTACTACCTCCAACGCGCAGGTTGAAAGTTTTCTACGATTCCTGGTCATTCGTTATGGCTAGCTAGCAATCTTAGTGACTGTGAATCAGTCTTGATGAGCAAGCACCTGGTCAGCCCTTTGGGGAAGTGCGGTTATCCTTATGACCAATGACTTATCTAATACGGTCATGTCTCTGCTGGATCTTAGTCATTTTGATAGCCGGGCGGGGAAGAAGGAAAACTTCCTTGGACACGGTTTGTCTACACTTCAGACCGTGAAGGCCTTGTCTTGACAGTCTGTAGTGTGAACGGACACAAAGTGATCAAAAACAAATCCCCTAAACTCACGGTGGAACAGCTATGCCAGTGAACTTGCTTGACGGGGTAGAGCCAAGCCTAATAGCGAACTCCGTGCAAGGTCCGGCGAACCCACGGTTTTAATTAGCCCTCCCAGAGGGGCGCCTCTGGGTGAATCAATTTCGCACATTTGTAATATTTAAACCGCATGGATTGTCTGGCGCTGGACGCAAAATACTGATGGCCTTACTTGCTAAGGGCATACCGCTGGAAACAGCTCGGTCCATGCTAGTAAAGCCATAAGTTGTGCCTGGGAAGGGAAAATAACCCCGAAACGTTCCCGATCGGATAGTTCCACGCCGACATCGAGCTCCAAGCCTAAAAAGCGATTCGCATCAGAGGGCAACAAAATTGCTGGCAATCTGCCAACAGTGCCCCCTTTTACGCCGGCTTTTTTGTCTTGTGGTAAGATGAAGGAGGTTGAAACCACGCCTGTGGACAAGCCTAGTCCCAGCAGGGTGGCGACGGTGGTCTCTAAAGGAGTGGCCTTGAAAGGCGTCCTCTCGGGGTTCCCTGTTCAAAGCCTACTCTAGCAGAGACTATCATCGCCTAGAAGATCGGGATAATACCAAACAATTTCCCGGAGGCAATATGGTCTACGGATGAAATTGCAAAGGTACAGTGTTGTATCCTCGATAAAATGTACGGAACCAGAGAGCGTACAACAAAGCCTTACTTTGCAGGCTACAGTTTTAAGCTCGGATGGTTAATTATTAACTATCTGGACGATGAGATTGTGGCTTGGTCGAAGGAGCTAATACCAGCCCTGAAGCCATGGGAGGGAGCCGAATTGAAGGTGGTGGACGAGGCAGAAAACAAATGCCAAACTCTTAGCTCTATCTGATCGGCTAAGGAAATGGGAAAGTAAAGACCCGGAGGCTGCGGCTCTGCGAAGAACGTAGGTTGGTAAGGTTCGGTGGGGCCGGTCTGGGAAATAATGTCCCAGGCTACACCACAAAACCCGCCAATTTGGAGACGGCTTAACTGTCCCCAAATAAATCTCTACAGAGCCATAGCAGCCCCCTATAGGCTCAGTGCCCTGATGGAACAAAAGTGTCTGGACTTTACGGCCATTAAAGTCTAGGACAAATACTTGTAAGTTGGTCTACGACAGTCTCCATACAAAAACTTGTAAGTTGGTCTACGACAGAAATGCTGACCGGCATAGAACGGCGCCGATGATCACCAAAAATATTATATATCTTCCAATTTCAGAGCTTATTCAACGTTATCGGGTAGAGATACCGGCAGAAGTGCCTAGTGCCGGAGGGAAAAAAAATAGGCATCCTTGTACCTCCCTGCCGACTCCGAGGAAGCGGTATCACGCGAGTTTCTGCAGCTCGTGGAATACAGCATGACTCGTAACCTGCAATGGGTCGAATGCTGTGACGCAAATGCACTTCACATGGTATGGGGAAGCACGGATGTAAACACACGAGATGAGTCTCATCTTGATTTAATTACAACTAACAATATTGTAGTAGTTAATAGAGTAAACGTTCCAACTTTTATAAATGCGATAAGGGGGAGGTATTAGATCTTACTCTTTCAAGTGCTTTTATATCAAATAACATATCAAATTGGAAGGTATTGTATGAAGTCTCCTCGTCAGCTTTGATCTGAAAGGGAAAGTTGAAGACACCTTTGAAATTAGAAATGTTAGGAAGACCAATTGGTTACTTTATAACTTCTAACTAGGACACAACGTAGGTCACCTAAGGGAAAAAATAACTAACTCTCAAGTACTAAATCTGGAAGTTAACAACTTAGAAAATTTAATAACAGACGCTTTTGAAAACAGTTGCAAACTGGTAGTGAAGAAACGTTCCAGAAACATCCCATGGTGGAGTGGGCAATTAAATGAGCTGCGCAAGAAATCGCGTCAGTTATTTAATAGAGCAAAGTCTAATGGCGATTGGGCATCTTACAAGATTGCTCTAATGGCCTATAATAATGAACTGTGAAGATCCAAAAGAGAATCCTGGAGGAAGCACTGTCAGGAGATCGAATCACTCCCAGCAGCTACAAGACTGCAGAAATCATTTAATAAAGATCATTCGAAAGGCCTTTCTAAACTTTAAAAGGCAGACGAAAATTTTACAGAAAGCCTAGAGTAAACGGACACTCTCTTTCCAGGCTGTATCATCTGTGTAGAGAACAGTGGAACCATCGAGGGCACTCGGTCCTTGATGCCCACACGTAGGGAACTCTCACTGGCTCGTAAGATATTTGCCGTTTACAAAACTAAAAAAAATCTGGACGTTAACCATCATTGTTAGGATAAGCTTAAAATTAGGTATGGTTCCCAAACGTTGGACGAAGGCTAGGGTAGCTTTCATACCGAAAGCAGGAAAAAATGCGGATCACACGCCAAAAGCTTTTCGGTCCATTAGCTTAACGTCATTCATGCTTAAAGCTTTGGAAAAAATTATTGATCAATATATCAGAGAAGTCTATCTGAAAGATATACCTCTCCATATTGAACAATATGCTTATCAATCAGGCAAATCGACTGAGACTGCAATACATAGCCTAACGAGTAAAATCGAAAAGTCGTTGGATGGTAAGAAAATAGCTCTCTGTACATAAATTGACATTACAGGGGCCTTTGACAATGCTACTTACAGATCAATTGAGGAAGGGATGGCCAGGAAAGGAATACACAGACTGGATATATATCTTGGGTTCTCAATATACTAGAAAACAGGGAAATAATTTGTAAATTGGGGGCAGAGAGGTTAACTGTCAAGTCAACCTCAAAATGGTTACCTATCCATTTTTAGTATGGTGGCCAAAGGTAGATCAGACTAAGGCTCAGATGACTCTTAACAAGATTCATCGAACAGCCTGTTTGAGTGTTACGGGAGAAATGAGAACGTGCCCCACAACAGCCTTGGGGATACTCACTGGACTTATTTCCCTGCACATCACAGTGAGGAGGACGGCAGCCACCGTGGCCATAAGGCTACCTAATCTAATCATCTTACGGGAGGCAAATAAACGGGTCACGCAAAGATTCTGGACATCTTCCGGATTTTTCCGTGTCTTGTGGTCTCCGATAAGATGAACAGAAAACTTTTTTTTTCAGGCACATTGAAGTGATTATTATTGACCGCTCAGGGAGGAGAAACAACGAAATAATCCTTCAACAGGGCTCACAGGCATGTTATACTGATGGATCCAAATTGGAAGATGGAAGTGCTAGAGCGGGAATTGTAGGGCCAAATTTCCGTAAATCAGTTGCGATGGGAAAAATAGCTTCCATTTTTCAGGCGGAGGTCCACGCCTTTGAACTAAGTGTCAAAGAATGTCTACGCAGGGGCACCCGCGGTACCAAAATATGCATTCTCTCAGACAGCCAAGCACAACACCCTAGCAGCAAGGAACTCGGTTACTCTGAAATGGGTGCCGGGATCTGAAGGGTGAAGGGCAATAAAATAGCGGACTCTCTTGCAAAGAAAGGTGCAGAAACTCAGTTCATTATTATTATTATTATTATCGTTATTAGTATTATTATTATTATTATTATTATTATTATGTATGGGGAAATGCACTGGTCCTAAAAAACTATTGTACCCCCTTCAAGATAGTGTTCTTACAGGCCCTAAAGTTCTAAAAGATTTATAGTATTTCTGCAAGTCTTATTACTGAAATAAATTTTAGTATAGAGCTTATCTTCAGTAGTTTCAGCATGTCGTTAGGTACCTGGTAGTGTCCCAGGAGTCTTTTCCGATTTTGCAATAGCGCTGGACATTCTCCTACACAACTCATTGTTACACCTTCCCAGTTTTACCAGGTGATAATTCAGCCTACAGTGCCCTGTCAGAAAACCCGTTATGATTCTCATACTCTCTTTTGTTAAATTCATGCATTCACTAAATCTTTTTAGTTTGTGCGATCCTAAGAGAGTTTTTGATTGCTCCAACCCTGGTTGATTGTCCCAGTAGGATGTTCGAAGTTGATCCTCCTCTTTATTTAAGAGTATGGTTATAGACTTTTTTCCCATTCCAAAAAAGGGTTCGGGTCCTATAAATAGGGTTACTGCCCCTTTTTTTGCGAAGTTTGTCTGCCTTCACATTTCCTTCTATTCCTACATGGTCTGGAACCCAAAGTATCCAGACCTTGTTCTGCGATCTAAGCGTATTAAGTTTCTCAAGACAATCTCTTACCAGTTTAGAGTTAACATGATAGGATTCGAGTGCCTTGATAGCCGCTTGACTGTCAGTTAGAATCGCAATGTTCTGGTTCCGGTAGTTCCGTACGTATGGCGTATATTTCCGCCTGAAAGATACTGGTGCATTTGCCCATGGGTTCGAAGTATTTTATCCTTGGCCCATACACTCCCGCTCCTTCTCCTTCGTTAGTAAGAGACCCGTCTGTATACCAGGTTATCATTTGTTGGTTTATATTGTAGGTTTCAAGTAAACAAACCCAATCCTTTTTATTACTTAGTTTTGTTGTAAACTTTTTAGTGAAACTATACTGTGTTTTGATATTATCTCTCGGTATTAAAATTTCAGAAATATGCCTCGCAAGAACATCAAACTTTCTGCGATTTTTGCAGTGTCCTGACTCGATACTTCCACCAGGTATTCTATGCATGGCCCTCTACGCTTGCATCTGTATTTAGATGTGAAGAGGTGATAATTCTAAAAGGACTTCTAGGGACGCTGTTGGACAGCCCCAGTTATGCAAACACATGCTAGTCTCTGAAGTTTTTTCAACCCATTGACAGCTGTTTGCCGCTTTGTTCGATCTGACCAAATAACCGCTCCATATGCGATCAATTTTCGTACAATTTCTGTATACATCCATCGTAGTATTTTTGGTGTACATCCCCAACTTTTCTTGGTAATGGATCTACATGTCATAAGTACTCTTGTACTCTTCTTTGTTATGTTACTAACATGCGTTTTCCAGAGTAGTTTCTGGTCGAAAGTAATTCCCAGACATTTTACCTCTGTATGTAGTTTCACCTCCGTATCATCCAGACGAATGGTCTTTAGGTTCTTAAGCTTGTGTTTCCTTGTAAATGGTGTGAGGACGAAAGTCAGCACCTCGTTTTCGCCCACATCAACTTAGATTTAATTTATAAAATCACGATGGCAACGCTACACGGAAAATATAAAAGTTGGCAACGCGATGTAAAACAGCTGAGGTCGAAGTAGCGTCTACCAACAGCTGATCAAAAGCTTTGATGCCAAAAGCAAAAAAGACGAAAAGCACAAGTGAAGACGCATAAAAGGAGCAACACGAAGAAAATATAGTCAGTTAGCGTCCGGAGACGATCAGGGCAAGCCACAAGTAGCTGGTAAGTGAATTGTAGTTAGGAATTAGTTTGCTAGTACTAAACAGACCGTGGTCGGAAACGGCGGTGTCTCGCTAAGTGCTAGTCAAATTAATTATTTACTGACTCCGAACGAATCTACCCGAACAGCGACTGACTCCGAACGGACCTATGTCGGCAACGGCGGAGTCCAAGTAGAACTACTCGAACAGCGACTGACTCCGAACGGATCTGTGTCGGCAACGGCTGAATCCAATCGGAAAACTACCCGAACAACAACTGACTCTGAACGGACCTATGTCGGCAACGGCGGAGTCCAAGTAGAACTACACGAACAACGGTTGACTTCGAACAGACCTATGTCGGCAACGGCGGAGTCTCAGTAGAGTTACACGACGACATCTTCACTCTCGACGGACCTGTGTCGGCAACGGCTGAGTCCCAAGAAAGTTTACCAACGAGAACTACACGAACAACGGTTGACTTCGAACAGACCTATGTCGGCAACGGCGGAGTCTCAGTAGAATTACACGACGACAACCTACTCCCGACGGACCTGTGTCGGAAACGGCTGAGTCCCAAGAGAGTTACTCGACGACAACTTACTCCCAACGGACCTGTGTCGGCAACGGCTGAGTCCCGAGAGAGTTACTCGACGACAACCTACTCCCGACGGACCTGTGTCGGCAACGGCTGAGTCCCGAGAGAGTTACTCGACGACAACCTACTCCCGACGGACCTGTGTCGGCAACGGCTGAGTCCCAAGAGAGTTACTCGACGACAACTTACTCCCGACAACTTACTCCCGACGGACCTGTGTCGGCAACGGCTGAGTCCCGAGAGAGTTACTCGACGACAACCTACTCCCGACGGACCTGTGTCGGCAACGGCTGAGTCCCAAGAGAGTTACTCGACGACAACCTACTCACGACGGACCTGTGTCGGCAACGGCTGAGTCCCAAGAGAGTTACTCGACGACAACTTACTCCCGACAACTTACTCCCGACGGACCTGTGTCGGCAACGGCTGAGTCCCAAGAGAGTTACTCGACGACAACTTACTCCCGACGGACCTGTGTCGGCAACGGCTGAGTCCCAAGAGAGTTACTCGACGACAACCTACTCCCGACGGACCTGTGTCGGCAACGGCTGAGTCCCAAGAGAGTTACTCGACGACAACTTACTCCCGACGGACCTGTGTCGGCAACGGCTGAGTCCCAAGAGAGTTCCTCGACGACAACTTACTCCCAACGGACTTGTGTCGGTAACGGCAGAGTCCTAGTGGAACCAAAACAGACCGGACCCGAACCCTACACACGAACGGCATATCATACGAAGCCAACAACACCAGTCTCAGAGAATACCATGCTACGACGGCCCTACGTCCACGATCACGCGAAAATAATTTAACCGGCTACGAACCACCGCGGAAGCAGAACCGAGCCCGACGCGAATAACGCGAGAAGTAGCGAAGATTTAAACGAGGCACCCCCCACGCGCCGAGAATTACGTCGTAAAATTAAGATAGTTAAAATAAAGTGTCAACAAAAGAAAACAAATAGAAATACATTGAAAAAAACCAAACACCCTGCATAAAATAAATTCTTGTTACGAACCCTGGCTAGGCTGAGTATACCCCAGCAAAAAAGATTCGTGACAATGGTACGATGTAGTTTTTGCTGGATTAATGTTCAGCCCTACTTTTAAACACCATCTCTTCGTGACTCTCAGTCACAATTGAATTAAATCAAATAGTGTTTTCAAATTTGCCCCTACATATTATTACAACATCATCAGCATAACATTGGATCATAAGTTAATTTCTCCAGAAGTTCGTCTATGACGATACTCCACATTAGCGGAGACGCTACTCCACCTTGTGGACAACCTTTTGTCGTATTTACGACCAAAGAGCCTGAACTCATTGGTATCTCGACTGCTCTAGTCTTCAGCATGGTTACCATCCAACGTGCTAGTTAATAATATAACCCACTTTCGGATGAGAGCTTCTTTTATTGCTTCATGCGTGGTCGGACAACCTTTTGTCGTATTTATCACCTGGCAAAACTGGGAAGGTGTAACAATGAGTTGTGTAGATTCTGTGAGGAGGAAACCGAAACTCTAATACACATTTTAGGAGAATGTCCAGCGCTATTGCAAAATCGGAAAAGACTCCTGGGACACTACCAGGTACCTAACGACATGCTGAAACTACTGAAGATAAGCTCTATACTAAAATTTATTTCAGTAATAAGACTTGCAGAAATACTATAAATCTTTTAGAACTTTAGGGCCTGTAAGAACACTATTATCTTGAAGGTGGTACAATAGTTTTTTAGGACCAGTGCATTTCCCCATACATAATAATAATAATAATAATAATAATAATAATAATAATAATAATAATAATAATACTAATAATGATAATAATAATAATGAACCGAGTTTCTGCACCTTTCTTTGCAAGAGAGTCCGCTATTTTATTGCCCTTCACCCTTCAGATCCCGGCACCCATTTCAGAGTAACCGAGTTCCTTGCTGCTAGGGTGTTGTGCTTGGCTGTCTGAGAGAATGCATATTTAGGTACCGCGGGTGCCCCTACGTAGACATTCTTTGACACTTAGTTCAAAGGCGTGGACCTCCGCCTGAAAAATGGAAGCTATTTTTCCCATCGCAACTGATTTACGGAAATTTGGCCCTACAATTCCCGCTCTAGCACTTCCATCTTCCAATTTGGACCCATCAGTATAACATGCCTGTGAGCCCTGTTGAAGGATTATTTCGTTGTTTCTCCTCCCTGAGCGGTCAATAATAATCACTTCAATGTGCCTGAAAAAAAAAGTTTTCTGTTCATCTTATCGGAGACCACAAGACACGGAAAAATCCGGAAGATGTCCAGAATCTTTGCGTGACCCGTTTATTTGCCTCCCGTAAGATGATTAGATTAGGTAGCCTTATGGCCACGGTGGCTGCCGTCCTCCTCACTGTGATGTGCAGGGAAATAAGTCCAGTGAGTATCCCCAAGGCTGTTGTGGGGCACGTTCTCATTGCTCCCGTAACACTCAAACAGGCTATTCGATGAATCTTGTTAAGAGTCATCTGAGCCTTAGTCTGATCTATCTTTAGCCACCATACTAAAGATGCATAGGTAACCATTTTGAAGTTGACTTGTAATGGCTGCAAATATTTCAAAGATTCGCTCAAATTCAAATGTTGTTTGTTTTTATTTTCAAATAAAATTTAAATTAAAATTACCGTTCTCAAAATAATCATTAGACACCCTAATTAGGTTCTAAAAGGGGTTACCACACTTTAGAAGCTTACATATAAACATTCATACCATTCTCTTGATTTAAAGTTTCACAGCCAAACATATACACATACATACATATATCACTCAGAAGTATGCACCACTTAAGCGAGCATATCGGTTTTATGTAGAGGTATGCTAGATGATGAAAGATGGAAGTTAGGTGGGACTTTGATATAGTCAGTAAGACCTACTAACTGTAATTGCTCTCTATGCATGAATCGCTTCCAAAAACGCATGATCGTTGGTGTATACAGTAAAATTCCATCATGCAAAATCCATGTGGTTGCAACTTTACCCAAAATGTACATGCTTGAACATAGACAGTTTAAAGAAGTTCGCCCATTCTGGATTGATACACCATCACGTGAAGTTGCACATTTGAATTACTAACAAATAAAATTATCGAAAGTATAATGTGTTCAAAACGAAATTAAACATATTAAAAAACAAAAAAAATAAATAAAAGAAAACCTGAATACAAAATACAAGCAAATCATTGGGAAAACAGGTAAAATTTTGTTTCTTTAATAAATGTTTGGTGTACTATATTAGTTTCCTTTTGTATATTCACTCTAAAAGGAAAATACAATAACTTACATCATTTTTCATTGGATATCCCCTCAACGAGGTAAATTTTGATAAAATTATTTTTTAATTTCAAAAAAAAAAAACTAAAGTGGCGCTTCATACATTTTATATGTATAGGGGATTTTGTGCAGTTGTGTGGTGTTGATTGAAGGCTTTTCAAGGGTTAAGAATCTGCCGCTGTTTCAAGTTCATCATCGTCGCCAAGACAACATAACGGCGATCTCGCTCTCTCTCTCTCTCAAAAACCGTAGTGACATACCTACCTCCTACCTAACTCATGTTTTGAAACATTTTTGGTTAAAATTGTTAACTAAATAAATAGTTAACCTCAATATTTTCAAATCGAAATTTGAAATGTTCTAAATTTCAATTTACATATAATAACTTTTCCAAATTATAAAAAAAAAAACAACTTTCAAAACTTTATAAACACATCAAAATTTAAATTTAAACAATTTTAAACAAAAACAAAATGACTAACAATGTTCAAAATTAAAAGTTAAAACATGAAAAATAAACTAAAATTTATATTGTATAAGAATTTTTGAAAAATTAAATATTCCTAAACGTTAAATTTTGGTTAAAATTTATATGAAAAGAAAAAATATATATTTTACATAAATTAAAGCGAAAGAAAACTTCAAAATTAAATGTAAAGTATAGTTAAGAAAAGATTATTTATTTTGTAATTTACTGTAACTCTAATACATCTGTAAGTTAACTCCCTCCTACATACATTCATCGAACGACAGGCCTGGCGGAACGGATACAAGAAAAAAAGAATGTAAGTCTACCAAAATAATTTTAACAAATTTCTTTATGTCACATATATTAAAGTTGCAGTTCAAGAAAATAATTGTAAGACAATTAACAAAATGAACAAATCAAGGAATATTTAAAAACAACAAAAATATGAATTTCGAATAAATTTTTTTTAAATGACCTAAACTTACCAACTCATCATTTTGTGGGATTCTCATTATATATCTGAAGGAAAATCAAAGAGGATCATGGTAGGGTAGGCACCAAGGGGAAATAGAGACCTGATAACTAACATGTGGGCGTTTGTGCATTAGTTTCTGTATACATAGTTTTAAAATTTTAGTCCGTTTTGTTGTCCAAGCATCATACAATTTCCGTTTCCGATTAGTTTTTTTGAATTTTTGTTCCGCACGTAGATTTCTTCGTAAGTAGGATACGTTATAGTAGATTAGCAAAAACTCACTCCCGGTTGCCGACGAGATCTAGCCATTGCCAGTACGTGCACCCGCTAATAATACTATACACTTGAAACCGGAATTCCTACCATTACAGACTTGACAGTTAACCTCTCTGCCCCCAATTTACAAATTATTACCCTGTTTTCCAGTATATTGAGAACCCAAGATATAACCAGTCTGTGTATTCCTTTCCTGGCCATCCCTTACTCAATTGATCTGTAAGTAGCATTGTCAAAGGCCCCTGTAATGTCAATGGATTTACAGATAACAATTTCCTTACCATCCAACGCCTTTTTGATTTTACTCGTTAGGCTATGTATTGCAGTCTCATTCGATTTGCCTGATTGGTAAGCATATTGTTCAATATGGAGAGGTATATCTTCCAGATAGACTTTTCTGATATATTGATCCAGAATTTTTTCCATAGCTTTAAGCATAAAGACGTTAGGCTAATGGGCCGAAAAGCTTGTGGACAACCTTTTGTCGTATTTATGACCAAAGACCCTGAACTCATTGGTATCTCGACTGCTCTAGTCTTCAGCATGGTTCCCATCCAACGTGCTAGGGTATTATTAACCCCCTTTCGGATGAGAGCTTCTTTTATTGCTTCATTCGCGTTGTTATCGAAGGCCTCTTCGATATCTAAAAACGCACATAAAGCTATTTCCTTTCCTTCAATGGTGTCATGTAGTACACCTGTTAATTGATTCAGGGCAGTTTCTGTCGATCTACCTGCCTTGTATGCATGTTGGCAAGGATGAAGCGGTACGTCATCCTTACATAATTATATATCATTTTTTCGAGAGTCTTAAGTACAAATGAAGTCAAGCATATTGGTCTGAAGGATTTGGGGTGAAGAGGATCCTTCTTCCCTGCCTTCGGAATAAAGAACACCCTTGCTCTCCTCCACGCCTTTGGTATTTAATACAGGGCTATACTTCCTCTAGCATTTTTCATAAGTGGATGTAGAAGCATTTCTATCCCTTTTTGCAGCAGACCGGGAAATATGCCATCCACACTCGGTGACTTAAATGCTTTAAACGTGCCCACTGCCCACCTTAGTCGTGGTTCTGAGCATACTTCATTCGCTACCTTCCTGTTTTCTTTATTTGTTCTACACAATGATTCTAGGTTATGTAGTGTCGTTGGCTCAAAAGATCCTGGAAAGTGAGTATTGAGAAGTAGTTGGGCCTTTTCTTCCTCACTCTCAGTATAACTTCCATCTTCTCTTTTCAAGCTGACGGAAGATATGGTTTTATCTTTTGCTTCTCCAATTTCATTGTTATATGTCGTTAGTAAGCTTCTATATCTTGTCCAATCCCTAGTCTATTTTGATCTGTTAAACAACCTGCGAACCTCGATTCGCATTTTAGCTAGGTCTTTGTTCCACCAGGGTACGTCTTTGGTTGAGTTAACTGTACTTATCGGACAGCTCTCCTGAAATGCATCAACGACGACCCTGTTGAAATTTTCCACCATTGATTCTAATTCGAATTCATTTCTGATATGGTTGCCAACCTTTAAAATAGTTGTATTATTAATTTCTAATCTATTACTGAGAATAAATTCAAGAATGTACTCACCCCTTTTGTTGGTGTCCGTGCTTCCCCACACCTCGTTGTGAGCATTGGCTTCACATCCGAGTATAAGTGGTAGTTGCTTCTTGCTACAGTATCCCACCAGTTTATCGACCAAATCCGGTTCATGGGTCCGGGTAAACAGTAGCTTCATAAATAACTTGATACAAGTATGGGAAAAAAAAGTCTACTTGAGCATTGGAGTGCCCAAACAGGCATGCGGCAGTCAAGAAGACTCATTGACCCAGCACATATCAAGGTAGAAGCTATTCTCAACCTTAGCAGATAAGATATAACACTCTACAGTAAATTCTTAACAGGATACTGTAAACTTAATTACCATCTGAAGAAAAAATGAGTGGTAGCAAATGATTCATGCCGACTCTACCAAGAGGAGCAGGAAACGGCTGAACATGTTCTTTGCACTTGTCCAGCGATGGCAAGACGCAGATTTTATCACTTAGGCAACGGGATTCTAGTCTCAAGTGACAAGTAAAAATCAAGCCCACAACAATTACGAGATTTATAAATAGTCTTAAATTGTGTTTGTTGGGCAACGAGGCTGCACAATAAATCTTTCAAGTCGCATTGCATGTATAGCCTTTATTAATAAATAATAAAAAGTATTTAGCGCCGCTGAGAGAAGAAGTGCGCATAGGTCCGCAGACGTCACTGTGAATTATTTCTAAATCATTTTTGCTGTAATTTTCATAATGTGTTGCAAATGGCAATGCACTAATTTTATTTTTTAAACAAATGTCACAAATTGTCCAATATTTTTAAATTTCATTCCGCGCACCATATTTTTGACAATTTTTCTAAACTTTTTGTATTCAAACGTCCGTATTTACGATGCCAATTAAAAACATAGTCATTGTTTGTTCTTGCTACTACACGCAGTTTTGTTCGTTGCACTTCGTATGTGAACAAATCACCACTCATTTTCGCCCGCAATATTTCTACTCCTTGTATTGACATAACTTTTGCACTCTCTTTCTAAAATTCCACTTGGCAATTATTTTCCGCTAGTTTATTGCGGAACATAAAGAACATCGTGCAATGAGATTATGCTACTCTCTTTCTAATTTTCTTCTTTTTTCTTCCTCCAATAATTTGTTTTTACGTACAGTTAAGTTATAGCAAGCAACTCATCTTGCAATTTTATATCCAGCTCAACAAGTTTCTCGAACAAATCAAAAAATTTATTTATATGTTCTGACATGGAATCTTCGTCACCCATTTTTAAATTGACCAACGATTTAAAAATTGTGACTTTGACTGCAGCCAATTGTTTTCAAGCAGCTTTTGATGTTTTGGCGTTCTTTACATGTAGCAACTGACTTGGTCTGATACACAAAAGTAGCTAGCGCTTTTTCATCATATATCTTCCAAGCATCATGATCAGCGGACTCCGTTGGCTCTTAATTTGACTTTTAATATCAGCCACACATTTTTAAAAATAACTTGTGAATGCCCGGCATGCGTTCCAATGCCTCTTAAAAAAAGAAAATGTTAGCAGAACTTCCCGGCACTCCCCGATAGTTAGTGGAACTTCCAGTTACTCTCCGTTATAGCGATTCTGAGTAACGGCGGTGAAAATATCAGCAGTAACCATTCAAACTCGGAACGAAATATATTTTATTTTCTTTTCAAAGTGGGCGTTAAAATGATCACACTCCGAGAAACAAATTTTAGCAGTTTTGTAGTAGAATATCGACATTCAACAAGGCAGCTATTTTAGGAAGTTTTCAGACAAAAAAGGCTATATATTGGACAAAAGTTGTCTATGCTGCCAGTTGAAAAAATATAAAAATTCAAAATTGAGTGTATGTTTTTGGCCAGAAAAATTCTAAAATAAAAATCAAAACGAGAAATGGGCAGCTTTTCAACAGATTTTGAACATTTTTTTTCGCAGAAAAATTTTATATAAAAATTTGAATAACAGTTGGAAATGAGCAGCTTGCAGAGAGGCAAAGGCAGTAGGAACCATATAGGTAGTAAATAGACTGTTTTTCAGCAGGTTATTTGAGCGAAAAAGTAACAGCATATTGGCAGTTCTCTAGGAGAAACAATAGTTGCTCCACAGAAATGTGGCAGACAAATGGCAGCATTTCAACAGCTGCTACCTACATTATGATTTAAAAAATAATTCTCAAGTTGTGTTATCAATCAGATTTATTGAAATTTGCATTATAATGAGTAGCGCGTAAAAAAAACACACAAAAATAGGTAAAATAAGTATGTTAATTTTAACTATTTATTGGTAGGAGTTTATCTATCAAGTTTGACTGAATTTGATAGAGCCAAATTGAAAGAATTAATTAAAGCAATTTGAAAATCCTGTCAGACAACGGTTATTCGTATAAACATATAAAGGAATAACGAAAGACCACCTTGATCACAACATGACACTTTTGTTAACAAAACCAGTTTTCCAAAATTAAGAATAAAATCTAGAACATCTTCTTTGTCACTATCCTGCTTTAGCCCAGATTCGATTGGCTGTAATTTTGCAAATTACCTTTATATCTGAAGAAAAATCGTTTCCGCAACCGCAAAAAAATATTTTTATTTGAAATTTACACATTTACACATTATTTAAATATTTTTAAATTATCAATGTCTTCCAATATCCTGCTAGCTTGTAGCCAGTAAACAACTAGATTTTGAATTTTTCATAAACAGAATTTTTCTTTCTATTTGCTTCCAGTTTCCCGCCAGTATGCCGCCAACAAGTAAAATAATTTTCAGTTTGAAATTTTTTTTCTCTTGTTTTTGAATACATGCTACTTTCCCGCCAGTATACTGCTTCTCGGCAGACACATCTGTATTTGTCAATTTCAAATGAATTGCCTGCCAGTTTAGTGTGTTGTTAGTTCTCTCAAGGCTCAACTAAAACTCAAACTTAGCCAAACCAAAGCTTAGGCTCTATCCATTCTTAATTGTATATTATTCGCTCACCGCGACAGCGCTGAGCTCAGGTGTCTCTGCAGATAAGGGTCTTAGGAGGGGCAGGAAAGGTAATCAGTACATGACCATATACAATTTAATTTTGTTTACGTGTGTTTCTTGTTGTGCTGTTTCATTTCCCCTGGGGAATTTTTTTTTAATTTTAAGTTTTTGGTTTTTCTTAAAAACCATGAAAAAATTTACAACTGCTGCTGCTGACGATTAGATGAAGATTAGAACAAGAAAAATTCGAAGAGATCAAATGCAAAAAACAACGGGAACCAAATATGTGTTTATTGTTGTTGTAGTGCGTTGAGAGAGTTCCTAATAAAATTGAGCAGCTTCCGAGATAACATGTTTTTTGTTACGTGTGTTTGTTGTTGTTTTGACCCGTTCGTTTTTGCAGGTGTTCACAATCGTGAACAACATCCTTCGGTTTGGTTTGGTTTGGTTTAGGTGCTGCCTGAGAGACATAACTCAGGCTCCAATTAGCACTATTGTGCCATTTTGATACACCACTTGTGAAACCCCTGAAAAACCGGTCTATTCAAAACCATCTTGATTTGTTTATAAACCTACTAATGTAATCTATTTTAAAAACTGCAAGCTCGTTTAGACTTTCCATAGCGAATTTATCGAATGTACTATGTCGTAAAGCACCCAGACTCGGGCACTCGCAAAGGAAGTGGAAAACCGTTTCCTTAGATCCTTCTTGATTGCAGCTTCGGCATCTTTCGTTGTGAGGCCATCCCATTTTCTCGGCATGGTCTCCCATCGGCCAATGACCGGTTATAGTGGAAGTAATCCTGTATATATCTGTTCTTGGCTTCCTTATCAATTCGTCGGTTCTTGACTTATTATATTTTGCCCAGATTTTCTTGGATATTTTGCAGGCACCAGTTTTAGCCCATCTGGTTTCTGCTTCTTGTCGAAATTGCATAAACAGCTTTCTTTTAATGGCGCTGAGAGAGCATCCAACTCCCACTGCCTCAGATTCGTTAAGGGAGGCACCTCTTCTTGCCAATGCATCAGCTTTCTCATTTCCTTCTATGTTCCTGTGTCCAGGTACCCAGATGAGATTAATGACCATTGTTTGCGCTATTAAGTTTAGCTCGTTCTTGCATTGTCTAATGATTTCGGATTTGATTATTGGTGAGGTGAGTGCTAAGAGAACTGCTTGACTATCAGTAAATATACATGCTTCTGATAGTTGATGAGGATGATTACTAAGTACCTTACATGCTTCTCTAATCCCTAGAGCCTCTGCTTGAAAGATGGTGGTTAAGTTTCCCAGACGAAAGGAAAAGGATGCCTTGAGTTCTTTGGAGTACACTCCTGCTCCTACCCCATCATCCATCTTGGATCCATCAGTGTATAGCTTGACAGTGTTTTCCTTAACTACTAGGTTCAATTTCCATTCTTTTCGTGTGGGAAATCTAACCTCAAACTTCCTTCGAAAGTCTAGGATTGTAGTGATGTGGTCCGAAGATTTCTTATTGAAACTTTGGTTACCAAGAATTTTACAGTGACCAAAAGGTTTTGCCTGCCACAGGCCACTCTCCATAATTCTGGTTGCCGTATTTGATGCAGTTAATCTTAATTGTATGTCGATTGGGAGTAGGTTGAGAATAACATTCAGTGCCTCAGCCGGGCATGATCTCATGGCTCCTGTAATACCCGCGCACGCTGCGCGTTGTAAACTATTAAGTCGTCTGACATTATACTGTTTGTTTAGAGCTGGCCACCATACTATTGCACCGTATGCTATAATTGGTCTAACTATAGCGGTGTACATCCACAGTGCGAGTTTAGGTTTAAGGCCCCAATTTCGACTAATGATTCTTTTGCAAGTATAGTAAGCTATGTACGCTTTCTCTATTCGCTTGTTCACGTTATCTTTCCAGTTAAGCTTAGGATTTAGTACAACTCCTAGATACGTAGCTTTGCATGATAGCGGGATTTCAACTCCATTAAGAGATGGGAGTTTGAACTGAGGTATTTTCGTCTTTTTTGTAAATAACATTAGCTGTGTTTTACTCGGGTTGACATTAAGACCACTACTCTTGGCCCATGCGCTCAATTTTCTTAAAGCTCTTTCTAGTATTTCGCTAATAGTAGATAAGAACGGACCTGTTGTAAGAATCACAACGTCATCTGCATACGCGACTACCTTTACTCCTCCTCTGTTGAGTTCTAGTAGGATATTGTTTAGTGCTAGTACCCATAGGAGCGGAGATAGGACTCCGCCTTGTGGAGTGCCTCTACTTGCAAACTTTGTAATAGAAACATCTCCAATGGATGCTTGTATGATTCTGTTCTGTAGCATACAACGAATCCAATTGTTCACGCAGTCATTTACTCCGGATCTAACAAGCGATTCGAATATGGTATTTACTGAGATGTTATTAAAAGCACCTTCAATGTCTAGGAAGGCTGCCATAGTGAATTGCTCCTGATATAAAGATTTTTCGATTTGTCCAATTACCTCATGAAGGGCAGTTTCAGTGGATCTGCCCTTCACATAAGCATGTTGTGCATTCGAAAGTAAGTTCTCACTAACTGTGGACCTAATGTGGATATCTATCAATCTTTCCAGTGTTTTTAGTAAGAAAGAGGTTAAACTGATTGGTCTAAAGTCTTTGGCTGCTTCATGGTTTCTCTTACCCGCCTTGGGTATGAAGACCACTTTTACCCTTCTCCAACTCTCTGGAATATAGGAAAGACGTAAGCAGGCTTTGAAGATATTGATAAGCCAGGTTTGAATAGACTTCAGTGTCTTCTGAATCATGATCGGTATAATACCGTCTGGCCCCGCCGATTTAAACGGCTGAAAACTGTTTATTGAGAAGATAATCTTTTCTTTATCTATTATTGAGTCTACCACGTCATCCGACATGGGTCTATGCGTTTCCCAGGTCACCAATCTCTGCTGTGATTCGCAACCAGGAAAGTGACATTGAACTAATGTTTCTAGCGAATCAGTTGCTGATGTCGTCCACTCTCCATTCATACTTTTAACATAAGTTGGATTGGAGTGTTCTTTGGACAACATTTTACTAAGTCTAGCGGATTCTCTAGAGTTTTCTATTGAGGTGCAATAGGATTGCCAAGATTCTGTCTTTGCTATCCTAATTGCTTTTTTATACTTTTTCCGTATGTCATTATACGGTTGCCGTGAACCGGTCAGATAGCATTCATTAAAAACCGACCTGACTTCGTCCCTGAGTTTCTTCAAATCTCCATTCCACCATGGCGGTGATTTGCTCTTTGTGACGCTGATTGGTGTTGATTTCTTGAAAGCTACATTTAAGACCTCCTCTAATGTATTAACCTTTTTATCTATTTCAACAATAGAGCATATTCTACCACAGGATTTGTTACCCCCTAGTTTGCTGTCTGATATTTTAACAAAGTTTTCCCATCTTGTTCTTCTAGGATTTCTGAAAAAGGAGGGAGTAAAGGACCTGCCACGGAGACTGAACAGTATCAGGCAGTGATCAGACATTGATGGTCTTTCTGACACTGTCCAGTCTTCCACAGTTACACTTTTGCTCTCTGTCATAAGTGTAAGATCCAAGACCTCCTCCCATCCCAGAAAAGTATCTGATCCAGGGAAAATAAAGGTGGGTTTGCTACCCCTATTACATATACTGAGCTTAGTATTTAATAAAAAGTTTAACAGTGACTCACCTCTGTCATTTGTTGTTGTGCTACTCCATAGAGTGTGTCGTGCGTTCGCGTCACACCCGATGAGGCTGATGTCATTCTGATGGTGATCGATGAGTTGTCTCAATTCTTCCGGTGGTGCCTCTTTGTCATGAGGCAGATAGGCCGATACCACTATGAGATTCTGCAGCCCGGCCTCCTCTATCTTGACCACCGTCATATCTGATGTGCTGTAATTAGAGCAAAGGAATGCATTTAAACCTTTCTTGATAAGAATGCACGCCCTTGGCTTACCTGCCTCTTTACTGTAGTAGAGGTTGTGTGTGCTGATGTTGAGCCCCATGATTTTGTCATGTCTAACCCAGGGCTCTTGGACGAGACTGATGTCAATATCCCCCTCACTGAGGAGGATATTCAGATTATCTGTGGCGCACTTAGAGTGCTGCAGGTTTATCTGAGCGAACCTCAGCATCCTGTGCGCCTTCTTCTGTAAGGTTGACCCCCAAAAGCAGGTGACCCGCATTGTCGACCTCTTCTGTGTCGTCTTCCTCGGGGTTCGCGTCGCCTTTGAAGATCTTCATCTTGGCCATCCGGATGCCAAAGCGAATTTTGTTGTCCGCCTTTGACAGTGCCTCCAGTGAATCCTCACTGATGGCCAAGAGGAGTGGTCTGCTCGACTTTCTGGCTTCTTCTACCTTGATAAGCTGCCAGTCGTCTACTGCTGGTATCTCTTTATTCTGCAGTTTCAAACACCGCAGCAGCTTTTCACCTGGTTCGTTCATCGGCGGCAACCAAATGCGAGCTCGTGGTCTTCTCGGGATTTCGCTCACCGGAATCAGCTTGAGCTTCAAGCCTGATATCGTGCCGCTAAGCTTAGCGACACTATCGGTGAGGAAATCCAGTGAGAAACGATCTGCACATTTGACTACCTTATAACCCCTAAAGGTTTCCGATGAGTCAAACTCCGGGTGGGGACCTGCAGGATTATCGAGGACGTAATTCATTACGAGACCCGATAGTCCAACATCGATCTCCACCCATTTTTGCTGCACGGTGAGTGGAGTCTTCGTTTCCGCGTCGACGATGGACACTTGAAGGTTGTCTCTTGCTACTTCGCTGAAGTGTCTTGTCATCGGTGTCGTCTTAGTGCTACTGCTTGGTTCGGCTTCCCCCAACTTTTTCGGTCTTTTGGGGTGAACGTTTCCACTCTCATTCTGTGAGCGGTTTCGTTTTTGGGCCTGGACATTTGATGATGCTTGTGCGGGTGTACGTTCTGAGAACTTCTTGTACTCCTCGATCACGGCTTCATATCTTTTTTTGTCTATCTGGTCGCGTTCATGGACAGTACCAGCTGCTGCATTCTTGGATATTCTATCCAGCATGTAGACAGCTTTCTGATACCTCTGCTTCATGACCGTCCCCAGAGATTTCTTCTTTTTAGCCTTAGACCCGCTGGGCTCAGCGGCATCAAGGGCTTTTGTTGGTGCTGTTGTCAGAATGGATGCTGCTTGCGATTCGGGGGTACTATGTCTGGCACCACCCTGCACGCTTACTGTGGTCTCTTGACTGGAGGCCAACAATAAATCTTCATCCGAATCAGGTGAAGCCTTCATCGGAATCCGATACGAAAGAGAGTCCGTTTTCGTTGCCGTGTTGTCATCAGTTTTAGTGTTGTTGTTTGTTGTTGTTTGTTTGTCTTTGTTCATTTTTGGTCCCACGAGTATGCTCGGAAGGGTTGGTCACTCGTCCGCAGAGCCGGCATGCGTAGAGAAGGCACTTATACAACCGACCTTGCCCGGGCGTCGGAGGGGACCGTTAGAGATCAGCAATATTTATACACCCACTGACCATTCAGCCATCGGCACGGGTACCTCGACACCTTGGCTTAGGGTGGCGTTGGTACGGCAATCTCAATACTAGTCACAAGTAGAATGCTTCTGGTTTTCCAGTCTTGGATCACCGTGGTTTCCACTTGTAATTATTATCGAGCTTTCCTCTTAGTTAACGGTGACACAGAAACTCTCTGACTAGAGAATCTTCTATATAACCACAGCTGCTGGCGATCATAAGAAGTCTCCAATCAGGGAGATCCATATGACCGCTTAAGCCCCTTCCCCACGTCAAGGGGACCAACTTGAAGGAGCATCCTTCGGTACCAGTTTGCAGAAATCGTATTATCACTCCATAATCGTTGGTGGGTGTGTATCAGGTGTGTTGTCATCTTCGGCGAATGAGAAGGGTTGGGGTGGTTCCTCAGAGGTGTGTATTGTAGTTTGGTGGTACCTCATCCTCTTACGTACTGTTGGATTAGCTGGACGCTGAACGGGTAATGGTGCAAGTAATTGGTGTTGACGCGTCGATAGATAAGTAATGATTTGCCATTTTGGGCGACGATGTGCGTCTGAGCGCTGAACGATACGATCGGATGGCCAAACGTCTAACGTTTTGTGTGTTATCGTGGCTCAATGGTGGCAGACACAATGCAAATACTGCAGCGGCACTAGTCGGATAAATACGGCGCGCTCAGCTGGCAGTCACACGGAAAGAACGCTCCAAACTAGTATAGTATTCGAGCGCCTGACGGTTGTGTTTGCACTTGCGGGCTAGGGCGGCGTAGTCCCTTTGACCGTTAAGCGATGCGTTCGGATGGCCAAACGTCTAACGTTATGTGTGTAAGCGTGGCTCGAACTTCTCACTTGCGAGGATGACATCTATGCTGTCTTTTCATTCGGTTCCCATGTTGCTGATCTTGCATGTTGCCCCTTTATTTTATTTTTCTTGTGTTGTCCATCGTCGACTTGTTTCGTGGTGACCCGAGTCTAAATAGCGCTTAAACGCCTTTTTAATCCCACATCCTCAGTTAGTTTTGGTGTGACGGTTGTTAGACCTCTGGATTTAACGATGGTAAACTAATGGCCTAAGACAACACGAATCTCTCCCGCCATCACAGTCGTCGTATCCTGTAATGATCGAAGTGTTCAGCTTCCCCACTCCGTGTAGGGTTTGGAAAAGGTCTGTGTACATGCGGCCGATGGTATAACATGGTTGTCCAGAGTATCATTAAAATAAATCGGCTAAATCCATTTTGTTTGATTTAGGAAATTAAGTAGATGATTAACGTCGATACCTGACAGCTCTCTAAGTCCATTCAAGATTGGTTTGGTGTTTCGTTCTCGCTTGCCATAATTCTGGACATTTACAGAGAAAATGAACCACAGTTTCTTTTTCATCTGGTTGTTGACAGCTACGACAGTAGATGTTGTGTGAGATGCCCATTTTAGCCGCTTGCTCTCCAATGTGCCAAAAGCCAGTAATGGCTGCGGTCAGTCTTAATATATCCCTACGGTTTTTATTTATGAGTTGCTCAGTATTATTCCGATTGTAGTTAGGCCATAACGTCCTGCTGATTTTACATTCTGTATGCCTATTCCATCTGCAGTTGGCTTTTTTTAAGTAAGTTGATGTAATTTCACTTTTGACTGTAGTTAATGGTTTTATTGCTACTACAGCTTGCGACTCGTTCAGTGATGAACCTTTTCGCGCAAGCTCGTCAGCCAACTCGTTTCCTTCTATGTTCCTGTGCCCTTTCAGCCAGATCAAGGTGAAGCTATGAAGTCGAGCTAGCGCTACAAGGCTCTCCCTGCATTCAGTTACAATTTTTGACGTTGAAGTGATAGAATCTAACGCTACAATAGCAGCCCGGCTATCCGATAGAATTGCAATTTTATTTTTTTGAGTGTCATCAATTTCAAATTGTCTACATGCTTACTTGATGGCTATTAATTCAGCCTGAAAAACACTAGTTGAGTTTGGAAGACGAATCGATATTTTAATATTTAACTTCTCAGAGAAGATACCCGCTCCGACACCACAGTCCATTTTAGAGCCATCTGTAAAGACTTCTTGTCGAAGGATACAGTTGGTATTGCGTAATCTGTTTTAGCATCTAGTTGTCTCCCGTGTGACATTAGTAGACTTCCATGCCCGTAGGTTCTTCCTTTTCAGCATCCAGCTTCCCTTAACCTTAAAGCACTGATAGTAGCCGTTTGTTTAATAAATGGATATATAGGAATCAGAAGCATTAAAACACTTGGAGCTTCTCAGGGACAAGAACGAATAGCTCCTGCTGCTCCAGCACATGCTGACCTCTGAATTCTACCTAATTTAGTCCTGGTATATTGCTTATCAAGAGCCTTCCACCATACTAGAGATCCGTAAGTTAAAATAGGACGTACAACCGCTGTGTACATCCATAGTGTTAGTTTCGGTTGGAGACCCCATTTCCTTCCAATCATCTTCTTGCAGGCGTAGAAAGCATTACATACCTTTTTCACCCTGTTCATACAGCGGAAAATTTTTAATTTGGTGAACCTTATGCCGAACCTCAGCTTGTCCCCAGCCTTTTCTAAGTGCTCAAGTCTATCATCCGTTATGCTTAGTAGGAAGGACGTACTATTCTTTTGCGGATCCTTCGCTTTGATGACTGTCCAGTCATCCATGAGAATAGTACAGTTATGAGCCTTTAGATACGGGATAAGCTTCTCATTATCCACCTTCATGTTAAGGATCCAGATGCGTGCCCTCGGCCTATTTGGGATTTCGCAAGCTGGGATGAGCTTAAGCCTTCCCATTTATCATGGATCTCCCGCACGGCATTTTTAAGGTAGTCCATCGAGAACTGATCCTCGCACTTTATGACTCGGCAACCACGTGCAACCTCAGCCGAGTCGAAGCTGGCGAGAATACCCTCCGGGTCCGCCATGATATGGTCCATGACGAGTCGAGACTTCTCCAAGACAGGCTTTCCACTGTTGCGTTCGTCCACCATCGCCAGTTGTAAGTGGTCCCTAGTGTTGTAAATCTTAAATTTACCTTCTGGGAGAAAAGTTTTTTTCCGTTGTAATTAATCGTCCTCCGAATTTAATTGATAACTCCAAATTCACTTTTTCGTTTCTTTATTATTATTTATTAAGACTGAGCTCACTTGCTCAGTCGATCTTACATTTATCACGAACTACTAAAGACTGCAATTCCTATCTAAACCAAAATCTAAAGAAACCTACTTATCTTTGGCAACGCCCAGCGGTTACGTTTTACTCTTCGTAACCCGCTCCTAACCTAGGCCAATAAAAACCAAAAGCTTAACCGAAAATCGATCGCGGCTTCTGCATTGGTTGACCTAATTCTTCATATTTACTTATGCATATTCGGCTGATTGTAATAATAAGTCGCTTACGATTTATTTGTTTACAAAAAATTGCTATTTCCGTATTGCTTGCAATTTTTGAGTTCATCGTACTTGACAATAATTACAATCGAAATTGCTTGCAATTTTTGAGTTCATCGTACTTGACAATAATTACAATCCGCTTCATGTGAATAAGCCAATATACAACATTCCTCACCCCCCTAAAAGAAATCATGAAATGATTTCCAACTAGTCTCTTTTTAGATTTTTTTTTTTTCTACAACAAGTGGTTTGGATACGTTGCATATAAATACTTTACAAATCAAAAATACATTTACGTTGCAAAACGATAATATGAATATTAAAATATGAAAATTTAAATTTGTTACAATAAAAATTATGTATTAAATATTGTATATACTTTACTCTTAAAATCTTTCTCTTTCGTACATTTATAGTAATAATATTTATTTAAAATTGGTAATCATCGGGGTTTTTCTTCTCTTCTCTGGTGATGGTGATATTATCGGTGATCATCTCGGAACAAGTATTCTTGGGCGATGTCATCTTTCGCAATCGTAATTAAATATGACACTAACCGCCTAGCATCGTTTATTGTTAATGCTAGTGGATTAACTCATTGCCATGCTGCAACTATAGTTTTTCTTCCGTCAATGCTATGACTCAATGCTGAACCATTACCTCTCAAATTGGTGATGAACTGTGATCAGATGGAAATCTTCTTCTTGTAGACATCAGTAGTAAATCTTGCTCTTATACTGGTTGTTGATGATTAACTTTAACAACCGTCGAGCGTCGTAGCGTTCTCTTGCACATGTTGATGAAGACTAGTGTGAACAACCATAGTGTTTTGGTGTCTGCCCGAGGACTCTTACTGTGACGACACAAACGTAGGTATCAGTGTAGCTTAGATACTGAAGTCGTACATTCTCGATGAAACGCCCCATAAATACGTATATTAACGGTACGTGTGTTACTTCTGGGCGGAAACTCTGCTGCTATCATGCGTATTGGTAAGAAAACTCTGATTCATCTTCATGCGTGAAAATTCGAATTGGGTGGCAATATAGTTCATTTGACAAACGATCATTAGTAGTTAAGTGACATCAGTGGAATGAGTATGTGATGATGTTTATTTCGTATTATCTTCGCAGTGTTGTTTACTTTGTATTTAACATCGTACAGTTGTTTTCTCATGCTTAGGTAGTCGTCTTGGTTCTCATTTGAAGTTTTCCTCCGTAGTCGTCCAACGTCGATTCACAAGCTGGGAACCGGTCGAATCATGCCAATATATTAAATGCTTCTACTTTTTACTCAAAAATACTAAATAAGTCAAAATAAAATTTTCTGGACATACATATATATATAGTATAATATACTATATAAATTATAGTATACAAACAAAATATAAATCATATATCAAAGAATAAAAAAAATTACCTAAACCATTATCTGATTTAATTTTACGAAACTCACGAAATCGAATGAAAATAAAAATGGTTAAACTTTTACTCTGAAAACTACTTGCTTTTAAAAATTATCTCACTATTCTCACAATAAACACTTCTACAAATCCCAAAATCTTTAAAATTCTGCTTATGCAAAACTTTTATGCAACTTCAATGCTCACACAAAGCCTAAAATTTCAAAAATACTAGCCTTATTAACCTAACGTCTTGACGTTCCTAACCCTTCCCCCTCTTCTTTTTTTTTAATGTACATATGTGTGGCCATTGTAATTGCATTCTCTTTAAATTTCTCATCGCGAAATTTACAAACATTTTATAATTTATGTTAAGACTTGAAATTATTTCAAAATTATTTATTAACAAAAAAAAAAACTTATCTACAAATATTTTAAATATTATATATCTTTTCATTTTTTTTAAATCTAATATTTTTTCTTCTCTTTTTTTTTAACTATTGTTCTTTTATTTTTATTTTTTTTATTAATTTTTATTTGTTCCTTTTTTTTTGAAATCTTGTTTTCTTTTAAATTATTTTAAAATATCTTTTTTTTTTAAATGTTTTCTTCATAAAATATATTTTTGTTTATTTTTTCTCTTTTCTTTATTTTTATTTCATATAGTTTTTCTTATAATTTTTTTTCACCCTTTTTTTTTATATATACATTTTTTTTCTCTGTATTTTTTTTATAAATATTGGCTTAAACCAAAATTTAAGTTTCTTGCTCTAGTCCTTGTGCGAGTCGACATCCAATGTTTCTTGTGATTGGTATCATCTAGTTTGCAGATCTCAACGTCAATGATATTTACCTGCAATTAAATAAATTAAAACCCATTGGGTGCGCTTTGACACACCTTTTTTAGAAAATCATACATAATCTACCATTTACTCCTTTTTACCAGTACTTTAACTTTTTAGTACTGTTTACTCATGTATTATCCGTATCTTGTTAAACTTCTAAAATTTATGAATCATTGTTAAAATAAAATAAATTACTCCCTAAATTAAATTACTCCCTAAAAGTATACTATAATTGTTACTTTTTATATTTTTAAATAAAAACTCTGCTCGACAAAAACTGCTTATATTGCATAAGTCATGAACTTGACATTGAAAATTAAATAACTACATATATAAATACAAATGAGTATGTTTACTTCTTTTGCTAGCACTTTTTACTTATTAGTGATGCTGAACTTTTCAGAATTGAAATCGATTACTTTATCATTTAATCAAATATAAAAAATGTATTTCGTATTTGTATATTAACTGTTATTTTATTTCTCCACACATTATGTTTACAGCATTACCACTTTATGTGTAATTGCTGTAATTTTAAAAATCGTTCTAATTTTACATACATGTTTTTAAACAATTTGTTTTCATATTGTTTTTAAACATCTCATAATTTAAAATTTTGAAGTAATTTTAAACAAAGTCCCTTTATCGACAATACTTCGTCTCAATTAAATACTGTATATTGGCTATCAGTACTATTTTTGAAATAATTTTGAATTTTTAACCCATCAATAGAATAATATTATCCTATAATTACTTCTAATTTATTATTCGCGTCTGTCTAGATATTCTGACCGTCAGTAGATTCATGATATAGTTTTAATAGATTGTTGTGAATTTTTTTAAGTTTCGACTTAATTTTTATCACCGTCGTGACAGGTCCCTTTATCGACACTACGTCATATGGGCCTGTCCAAATTGGAGAACATTTGTTTTGCCGGGTGTTGTTTCTCATGAAAACCCTATCTCCCTCTTTAAAAATGACTTCGTTTATAGTTTTGTCATATTGAACTTTTGATGCCACTTTGAATTTGAAATTTAGGTAATTTCGCGGAGTCTTCTGTATTATTTACAGGATCCCTTTTTCGTTTCAGATTACTTGGTATTTCTATATCAAATCCATATAGTGTACGAAAAGGTGATTGTTTTGTTGACGTATGTGGTGTGTTATTGTGCACATGCATAGCCGCTGACAACCACTGATCCCAATTGGATCCGTCTTCATTAACAAAACTTCTTATATATTCCGCTAGAGGTCGATGACTCCTTTCCAGTGAGCCATTAGCCTGCGGATGATACGGTGTAATGTGAAGCTTTTTTATTCCTAACGTTTTACATACGTTAGAGAATAATTCCGAAATGAAATTGGTACCGTTATCGGTAATCAACATTTTAGGAATGCCATGGCGAGTAACTATCTAGTCGTAAAAAGCTTTTAGCTTGCTTCCGCGTCAGGTATGACAATACATGCCATATATTTTGAGAAGTCATCTTGAAAAGTCAAAATAATTTTATTGCCTGAAGTTGTTTCCGGTAGGGGCCCTACCATGTCCTTGTACAACTTATCAAAAGGAATTTGGGATGTATCGGTTACTACCATAGTCATTTTTGTCAATTTTGAACTTTTGTTTAACTGACATTTTGAAAAACTCCTTAATATGCTTTTGCATTCCTTTCCAACGGAATCTTTCTCGTATTCTCAAATAAGTCCTCAATGCACATTGATGTCCCCCCAAAGGTAAATTGTGATAGTCTCTTAATATTATCTCAATTTGTTTTGGATCAGTTAAAATTTTTATATTTTCAGCTAAAATTTTATTATTTTCAACTCTACTATCATCAGTGCTTGTGTCAAGCACCATTTTATTATCTCCGTCGGTATTGTCAATTTCTACCGGTTCATTCTCTTTTTCTAATCTATCTCTTTTTTGTAGTCTCGTCTCTACGGCGGCTATTTTAGTATTATCATCACTTTCTCTGACTATTCTACTTAACGCGTCGTCATTAAGGTTTCGTTTGCCCGGTTTATAAATTATCTCAAAATTACACTCTGACAGTTTATGTCTAAATCGTGCTAATATGGACGTTTGGTCCTTTAAATGTGCTATTCCTCTTAAAGGTTGATGATCGGTATATACCTCAAAATGTCATCCCAAAAGATATGGTCTAAAATTTTTTGTAGCCCATACTATTGCCAAAAATTCTTTTTCAATAGTAGAATATCTTTTTTCAGCATCATTCAAAGCTCTACTTGCAAATGCAATTGGTCTATCTTCTCCCACGACTCCCTGGGACAAAACCGCTCCTAACGCTTCGTTACTTGCGTCTGTCGTCAATAAAAATTTCTCATTAAAATCAGGATATATTAAAATAAGCGGTGAAATTATAGCCTTTTTTAATTCTTCGAACGAATTTTGACAGTCTTTTGTCCATTTAAACGGTACTTCTGTTCACAACAATTTATTAATTGGTAAGACCATATTTGCCAATACGGGCACAAATTTACGGTAGTAATTAACCAGTCCCAAAAAAGCTTGTACTTGTTTACGAGACCTTGTTAGTGGAATATTTTTCACACTTTCCACCTTGGCAGGATCAGGAAGCGCTCCTTCTGCCGAACATTTATGTCCTAAATAAACTACCTCTCTACGCAGAAAATTGCTTTTTTCCGTATTTAGTTTTAAATTATTTTTCCGTAAGGCTTCGAGGACCTTACAGAACCTCATGGAGTGCTCTTCCAAATTACGCCCATAAATGACTATGTCATCGAGGTATACGAAACATTCTATCCCCTGTAACCCTGTAAGAAAATGATTCATGATTCTTTAAAAAGTGGCTGGTGCCCCTGTTAAACCAAATGGCAATCTATTAAACTCGAAATGCCCAAGCCCTGTACTAAAGGCTGTTTTCTCTTTGTCGCCTTCATCCATCATCACCTGATGGTAGCCACTCGCTAAATCTAGCGTAGAAAAATACCGGCTATGTCCCAATTGCTCTAGAATTTCCTCTATTCTAGGAATGGGAAAAACTTGCTTAATTGTCGCTTCATTAAGTTTTCTGTAGTCGATGACTAACCTCCATTTTTTCTGACCATCTTTACCACTTTTCTTAGGTACCAGCAAAAGTTTTGAATTCCATGGCGAAATACTCGGTGAGATTATACCATCATGTAACAATTTCTGTACTTGTTTGTTAATCTCTCCCCTGTGCATTTGTGGCAATATGTATTGTTTTTGAATAATTGGTGCCTGATCTTGTTTAGTATCGATGCAATGTTTTAACACACTTGTACTCGTCAAGATGTCACTTCCAAATGAAAGACGTCATTATACGCCATACAAATATTTTGCATCGCATTTTTTTCTTTTTTTCTTGAATCCAAATTTAATTTACTTAACAATTCAGTTAACCGATCATGCATGCTCATGATATTGTTATCTTCCGCTTCTTTGTACTTATTGAAATCGGTAAATACTGGCTCAAAATCATTACTCCATTCAACGTCGTTCTCTGATGCATTTAGCACTGGAGCGTAAACTACACCTTTATTATTAATAACTAAAGTTTCGGCTAAATAAACACTTGGTGATATTTCTTGTTTATGGATCACCAAAGTTGAAATTTTCGTTCTTACTCTCATCGGTACTATCGTTACCGTACGCGATTTTATTTTCATCGGTACTACCGTTACCGTACGCGATTTTAAATTTACTTCATTATTGCAATATGATATTTTCATTGACTTCCATCTCTTCAATGAGAACTTTTTCATTTCACTCCCTGATTTATTAAAGAATATTAATTCTTTTGTTATCGTATTTATAACCGATTTATTCCATAAGTTATCCCTACCCAGTATACCATCTGCCGGTATGCCTTGCCGTAAGTTTACTACATGGAAATCAAAAATCAAATCAGAACAATCTGATTGACAAATCTGAATGGAGCCGGATGTGGTAACCTGTCCTCCAAAAGCTCCGCTCAAATCTTTATATCACCTTCATCCTTGTCAATAAAATCATTTATGGCATTTTCTTTCATTAAACTAGTGTCAGCGCCAGAATCGACGAGTAATGTGAGTTTTCCCTTTTTCGCTTCTTTGCAAGGTAACTCCACATAAACGTTTTTTGTTGATGAATGAAAACTTTCACTTGTATTACTATACAATTTTTGTTTCACTGCTGGCGTTAACCTGTCAGTCAAAAATTTTAAAAACGTATTGAAAATATTATTCAAACAATTATTATAATTTTCGATAAATTCATACAACGGAGGCCTTATCAACAACTTTTCCCATTTATTTAGGATTATATCTGAACAAAAATAAATGATCGCGAACATCATTACAAAAATATTTAACAAAGTTTTACATGACCACTGTACCAAATTACCTACAGCTGGTCTAATATACTCAATAAGGTTTACTTTCTTCTTTTTCTCAGATTTAATTTTTCTTTGCTCGCTTCTGCAAGAATTTTTTGTTTTTCGTACTTTCTTTTTCGACTTTTGCCCTTACCGGCATTTATTTTAAAAGAAACTTTCTTCAATTGAGCCCGAGTCCTCTGCTCCACATTATTATTTTTAACCAGATTTACTTCGTCTTTCGTCTGTTTATTAACCTCCGTACTCTGATCATTTTGTAACAAATTTACTCCATTTTTCATCTGTTCATATACCTCTGTACCTAGAATATTCCGAGCCAGATTTACTTCATCTTTCGTCTGCTCTTTAACCTCTATACTCTGATACTTTTGAACCAGAATTACTTCATCTTTCATTTGTTTACTTATCTCTGTACCCTGGTTCTCCTGAGACAGATTTAATTCATCTTTCGTCTGCTCAATTAATTTTTTACTTTTCATCAATTTATTAACATTTTTCGTAACATCAGTTTTAAAAGTTGCCTTGACCGGACTTTGCTCGTTTTTATTTTTATTATCTTGTTTGTCATTTTCTAAAGAATTTTGGGGATCCCGGTCGTGTGATAACGTCCGGACCCCATCTAGTTTCCCTGTTTCCCTAAGAAGGCTTTTCTGGCTGCGCATTCGCTCTTTATCACAGAAGAAACACAATTTCGGACCGTTATTGTTATAATTGCCTCTATTTTGGTTTCGAGTATTATTATAACCATTATTCTTATTTTCATTATTATCATATTTCTTATTTTGTTGATAATTTTGATTTTTTCTATAGTTATCGTATCCTGAATGCTGTATGTTCTGTGCATTGCCTGCGCCATGCGGATTTTCCTGATGTTTATTCTTTTGACTACAATTCGGACCTGGTTCGTGTCCATATTCTCCACATTCTCTACAATAAGGAGTATTTTCTCGACTAAAACACTTAGCTCGTGTATGACCTGCCTTATTGCAAAATGAACAAATTTGAACTGATTGATGGGGTTCCGAAAGATTAGTTTTTATTGCTGGTCTCGTTTCTTCATTATTCCGCTGCAACTGAGATCCTTCGTTTCCCCTAAAGATGGTTACATATTTATTTGCACTTTCACTCGGTCGGTTTTGTGACGTCATCGTATACAACTGCTGTGTTATTTCTTGCTGTTGTTGTGCCAACTGTGTAAAAGCGTTTATAGTTGGCGACATCTCTTGAGAGTTTATATGATTAATAACCGATTTTTCATTATTGAAAGACGTACCGAAATGACATCTTTTCCACTCTACTTGTGCACAGTTGGCTTCAATTTCTAGTTCTCCTAAGGTTTTTGCACTTGACTTCATTATATGAAGTCGAAGTGTGGGGTCTCTAAGTCCTAACCTGAATGATGATTTTACTGAAGTATTTATTTTTTCTAATAAAATATCACAATCTCTACCTGGATATCTATCCTCTATAATTGTTTTTGCAGAAGTAAACAAACAACGTAGTCTTCTCGCAAACCTAGAAATATCCTCTCCTTCCAACTGTACTGCCTGTCGTATCTCCTGTTGAACATCTTCCAATATGGTTATTTTTGAATACGCTCCACTAAGTAAACTTATTAATTCATCTAAAGATTTTATCTCTAATGACCTCACAAGGTTATATGCCTCACCAAACAATCTGAGTTTTATGCAATCTATCATTACTGGGTGATCTTCTGGTTTTAGATCTTTTTCTACTATACGACAACTTATAGCAAATTTGTGTAATTCCGAAATAAATTTTTTCTTAATTTTACTGTTTTAAATGTAAGTGAACATTTTTTGAGTACCAATTTGGAAAAATGATCTTTTCAAGTATATTAATAAATTATATTTAATATATAATGAAAGTTCATACTAAGTCTGCTTTCAAAAATATGTTAAATTTGGTAAATATTTATTGATAAATTCTGAATTGATATAATTTAATTGTTATCGAAAATTTTTTCAGTATGTTTACTTATTGAAAATTTTGAATAAATTGTTGTGGAATTTTCTATTTCTTCTTTTATTTCAATCATTGTGGTGACCAGTCCCACAATGGACGTTACTTGGTATGTTTTTTCTGGTATTTTTTTTAACACCTTCTCGTCCACTTTAAATATTACTGCGTTTGTATTTTTGTCATATTGCGACTTTGAGGCCGATTTGGCTCTGTCTTGATTTATCTTTACCAGTTCATGTGCTTTCTGGATCTAATATTTCAAGACTTTCGCCGGATCTTCCACATTATAAAGCGGATTCGGTTTTCGTTTTAAATATGAAGGCAACTCGACATCGAATCCATATAAGGTATGGAATGGTGTCTGCCTTGTGGTGGTATGCGGCGTATTGTTATGCACGTGCATGGCAGCTGATAACCACTGATCCCAGTTAGATCCATCTTCATTAGCAAAACTCCTTAAATTATCCGCCATGTGGATCCTTTGTAGTGAGCCATTAGCCTGCGGGTGATATGAGGTTATGTGAAGCTTTTTGATTCCTAACGTTTTGCACACGTTAGAAAACAGCTCCGAAATGAAGTTAGTACCGGTATCGGTTATCAGTGTTTTTGGGATGCCGTGACGAGTAATTGTCTCGTCATAAAAAGCTTTAGCAACCGTGCTTGCTTCCGCGTCCGGAATGGCAAAACATGCCATGTACTTTGAAAAATCGTATTGGAAGGTCAATATATTTTTGTTACCTAATGTTGTATTTGGAAGTGGGCCTACCATGTCCATAAACAACATTTGGAAAGGACGTTGAGAAGTGTCAGGTAAAATCATAGGCATTTTTGTCAATTTTGAACTTTAGTTTCTTTGACATTCGGAGCAATTTCGAACAAAATTTTTTATTTGTTTTTGCATTCCTTTCCAATGGAACTTTTGTCTTATTCTGAAATACGTCCTTAATGCCTCTTGATGACCTCCTAAAGGTAAATTGTGATAGTCCTTTAAAACTGTCTCGTTTGGGTCATTTAGTATTTGAACTGGTTCAGAAACCATTGATTTTGGAAATTTTTCGACTTCAGGGGCTATTGTTTTAGTTTATTTTTTTTTCTGGGTTTTCTTGTCTTTGTCTTTTTTCTAGAGCAAAATTTGTGAGCTATTGGGTGTTGTTTTTAACTAAATTTTCGTTTTTTATAAGGCATATTTGGCAACTTTGTAAAACTTTTTTTGCAAGTCTGGGTGGTAATATTTATATTTAATGCCAGAGTGCGTTGCGGAAAAATTTCCATGATTTCGTGCTTCATGTTCTGCTTGAATAATTTTAAACAATTCTTCAACATTATCTAAGTCTTTTAGTGAGTTTTTGCATCGAAGAATCGTCATTTTCGAAAAAACTTTATATATTGTTGAAAATGTTTCATCATCCGTGTACAAAAAGTTATATTTCTCGGTGGAAAAATTATTCTCAAATATGGATAATATTGTTTCAAAATTGAAATTGGGCGTTTTTATTATAATTTTTATTTTCCAAATATTGAAATTGTTTTGAATTCATATTCTTCGGATTTTTGCAGAATAATTTGATTTTTATATTTATTAATCGGGTAGTCGGATGATGAGTAATAATGCTAGAAAGCCATTCTCTTCATCTCATTAATTGCCATATTATTAGAAAATTGCTCTGAAGGACAGTATGAGGTTGTCACATCCTGTGCGTTTTGTGGCACTTTGCTCAAGGCGCCCACATTAAGATTTCTTTTTCCTTTCTTATAAATTATTTCGTAGTTGTATTCTGATAATTTATGCCGGAAACGAGCGAGTCGAGAAGTTTGATCTTTTAAATTTGCGATTTTTCGCAGGGGTTGGTGGTCTGTATATATTTTAAAATGTCGCCCTAAAAGGTAAGGCCTAAAATTTTTAGTGGCACATACTATTGCCAAAAATTATTTTTCAATAGTAGAATACCTTTTTTCAGCGTCATTTAGTGCTCTACTGGCAAATTCAATGGGCCGGTCCTCGCCAACTTCGTCTTGCGACAGGACTGCACCTAAAGCCTCATTAGTAGCATCTGTTGTTAATAAGAATAGTTTTGTAAAATCGGTATAAATTAATATATGTGGCGAGGTTATTGCCTCTTTTAGATCGATAAATGCCTTTTGGCATTGTGGCGACCAATTAAATGCTACATTTTTTCGAAGAAGCTTTTTTATGAGCAGTGCCATTTCGGCCAACCCACTCACGAACTTTCGATAGTAATTTACCAATCCTAAAATTGCTTTGACCTGTTTTTTAGTTTTCGGCTTGAGCGTTCATTTGACAGATTCTATTTTGTCGGGATCCGGAAGAGCTCCTTCTTCAGTCTTTAGTTTTAAATTGTGTCTACGTAGGGCTTCCAAAACGCTACAAAGTCGGATTGAGTGCTCTTCTAAATGTGTACCATATAATACTATATCGTTCAAATAAACAAAACACTCGATGCCTTGTAACCCTGTCAGGATATGGTTCATTATTCTTTGAAAGGTCGCCGGTGCTCCAGTCAAACCAAATGACATTCGATTGAATTCGAAATGGCCGAGATTTATACTGAAGGCCGTTTTTTCCATCTTTCATATTTCCTACTTTTCCACTTTTCTTTGGCACCAATTACCTTTTTTGAATTCCACTATTTTGTCGTTTAATAAGTTGTATACCTGTCAATTTACATCTTCTCTTTCTGCTTGGGGTATTCTGTACTGTTTTAGGTGCCTGGTCTTGCTTCATGTCTATCCTATGCCTCAATGCTGTTGTAAAAGTCAATTGTTCAACCTCAATGTGAAAGACGTCATTATATGCCGTACAAATTGCGTGAATGTTACTGATTTCTTCCGCGTTTAAATTTGGATCTAATTTGAGAGATTGTATGAGGTTCGAAATGCGTTTGTTTGATTTAAATTCATTAATACAATAAATACCATTATCTTGATATTCTTGAAATTTGTTAAAATCAGTAAATGTTGGTTCGAAATTTCGATTCCATTTTGTCATTTCGGGTCGCATTTAAAATAGGTGCATATACTATGCCCTATATATTATACGCTAAAGTGTCAGCCAGATAGATGCCTGGCCTAATTTCTTCTTTATGTATAACCACAGTTAAAATTTTTGTAGCTACGCGCATTGGTACTGTTGTAACAGTGCGTGCTTTTAATTTAAAATTTGCATTACAACAAATTTCTTCAAGAGAGTGTAATGCTTTCAAATTAAACCTTTTTAATTCATTTTTGGAAATATCAAATAAAATTAATTCTTTTGTTATAGAATTTATTATTGATTTATTCCACAAATTGTCTCTTCCTTATATACCATCCGCTGGTATAAAATGATTGACATTTACAGTGTGCATTTTGAATATCAATTTGTATTTACACTGTTTTAAACAGTTTTAAAACTATACTCATTCAAATTTTTTAGGTTTGTGAGTACTTGTGAAATTTTATTATTCAATGCATTGAAAATAAAATTGCTTATATAATAAATAAACATAATAATGTAATATAGTTTATTAAGTGACCAATTAGCTACGTCACTGGTTACTTGTTTAAATGCTTTAAAATCATTTTCAAAGTTTTGGTGGGTTTTAAAATTATCTTAATTTCTATAATCTTCTACGCTATCCAATTTAAATTTAAATAGTGTATCATTTTGTTAACAATTATATTTTTGAAAAGTTACTTTATTATTTTCAAATTTTTTATTAAAATATCTGACTCCTTTTTACTTTCTGAATTTGGTATTAAAATATATGGAAGATTATAAAATGTTGATTTGTTTTCTGATGTATTTTGGGGGTCCCGGTCGTACGATAACGTCCGGTCCCCTATTAGTTTTCCCGCGCCAAAATAAACTTTTCTGGCCTCACACTTATTTTTTGTGTGGCCATCCTTATCGCACCAAACACAATTTATATTGCTTGTACTATTTGACTTCATTTTATTGTTGTTGCTAACGTTTTTGCATGTTGCTTGTTATTTTGGGTTTTACCAAAATGTTGAACATAATTTTGGTCATTACTTTGGTTGTAGCCAAAACTTGGTTGTTGCCAAAATGTTGGCCATCACCTTGGCAATTTCCAAAGTTCCGTTCATTATTTTGGTTGTTGCCAAAATTTGCTTTGAAATACGATAATACTGAAAATTGTAATTCTTTCAATAATCTTTCATTGTTTTTCTCCGCGTAACGCACACTTATTATTGCTTTAATACAAGCAAGCATTTTTTTAAATGCGTCTCGCAAATCTTTATTTTCGGCCTCAATTTGGTGGGCCTCGTCAAAGTTTGCTTCAAGTTGTCTGGTCAGTGAATTGTTATGTGATCATATGTCCCTATCAGTCTTTAATAGATTATAAAACTGAATTTATTGAAAATTTCACTTTTTTAAGACTTTTTTAAAATGTATAATAACTTTAACTGCTAAAATCACCCTGTTTGTTTGAGTCTTTTCTGGACCCGGTTCAAGAAGATTCCTCTCTTGATCCGAAGAAATGGACACTACAGCCGACTCCTGGCTAAGTTGAATGTCCATCTCTTCCGGCCTGTTGGAAGGACGACCGAATGCCCCTTCCAACTGGTAGTGGTCCATTTTATCGTCGGCAAAGGGACCAGATGCCCCCGGTCAACGAGTTTTTATACACATTTGAAGGTGTGCAGACCATATTTTACGTGTTTTTCAAATCCATGCGATTTAAAAATTACAAATGTGCGAAATTTGGTCCGTTCACACTACAGACTGTCAAGACAAGGCTTTCACGTGTCCCAGGAAGTTTTCCTTCTTCCCCGCCCGGCTATCAAAATGACTTAGATCCAGCAGAGACATGACCGTACTAGAAATAAGCAATTGGTCACAAGGATAGCAGCTTTTCCCCGAAGGGCTGACCAGGTGCTTGCTCATCAAGACTGATTCACAGTCATTTAGATTGCTAGCTAGTCATAACGACTGACCAGAAATCGTAGAAATATTTTTTTTAATCTGCCAAAATAGAAAACATTAATAATATTCATATTATAAAATATAATTATTGGAAATATATGGTCCTTTCGTACTAAAATACTTTAATATATTTAAAATAGAAACCAGCATTAATAGTGGTAACAAAACAATGGTGGAAATAATTAGCAAGTGCTGCGAAACTATTGTGAAAGTAAAAAAAGGCTGAGAGTAGCATATCTTGAACTAGCAGAGTATAAAACCGAAACGGAGTTGAGGAGTAGTCACAAAAAAATAGAAAACGACGAGATTATTATGGATCTCGAACTGAATTTTACAGAGCAACTTAAATACAAAAGTGAAAGGCAGCAAAAATTTGTGCAACAATGGCATGACTAATGCCCAACATTGGTGGTCCAAAGCAACAAATAAGGCTTTCGTTTACGTTGTCGAAAAAGTCTTTTCGTATTTCTAATCAAACTTCAACTCATTTTTTTTATATTTATAATAAACTTTATTGAACCAAATATGTACCATTTTGGTCGACCACCTTTTGCCATTTTTCCGCTAGAGACATTATTCCATCAGTGAAAAACTTTTGTGGTTTCTCGGCGAAAAACTGCGACAAGTAATTTTCACAGGCTTCTCTTAAAGCCAACTTTACTCCAGTAAGGGAGTTCTGCATTGACTGAAACAAATGGTAGTCCGATGGTGCAAGGTCAGGGCTATATGGTGGATGCATCAAAACTTCCCAGCCAAGCTCTCCCAGTCATCAAAGATGTGTGTGGTCTAGCGTTGTCGTGATGGAAGACGACGAACTTTCTGTTAATCAGTTCTGGCCTTTTATTTCGATTGCTTGCTTCAATCTCATCAGTTGTTGACAGTAAAGTGTAGAATCAATCGTTCGAAAATAGTGGATTATTCCTTTCCAATCTCACCAAACACTCAGCATAACCTTTCGAGGCGTCAATCCTGGCTTTGCGACCATTTGTTGAGCTTCACCACGCTTGCACCAAGATCTTTTTCGCACATTATTGTCGTATTTGATCCACTTTTCGTCTCCTGTTACCATTCGCTTCAGAAATGGTTCGATTTCATTTCGTTTCAGCAAAGAATCGCAGATGTTAATTCGGTCCATCAAATTTTTCACAGACAATTCATGTGGTACCCAAACATCATCGAGCTTCTTTTTGTAGCCAGCCTTTTTTAAATTGTTCAAAACCGTTTGATGATGAATGTTTAGTTCCTTGGCGATGTCATGGCTGCTTATGTGACGGTCCTGGTCAATCTTTCCCATAATTTCATCGACTTTTTCAACGATAGGTCGACCAGAGCGAGGTGCATCTTTCACATCGAAATTTCCAGAAAGGAAGCGAGCGAACCGTTGTTGTGCTACACGAACTGATACAGCATCGTCTCCGTGGCATTCTTCCCTTTATTATACAAAAATTTCAGAATATAGCGAATTTCTTCATTATTTTCACTCATTTTTGAACAGCTGTAACTTTTTTTCAACTTCTCCGAATTTAATTTTTTTTGCTTAAATGAAGCTTAAAATGTCACCTTTCCAACACCATATGGTATGAAACAATGTGATTGGTAGCACTGGAGATAGACGACTCCAACGACATCTATTAACAAAATACGAAAAGACTTTTTAGACAACCAATATAATTTGTAAAGCGACAAAACTACAAAGAACAACGGAATAAGCAACTGCACAAAACGAAATCGAACGACTACTCAAGCGTAAAAGGTACGCAAAGGAAAGAGAAAGTGTATTCGCAAAGCAAAGCGCAAAAAGGTGCAAAGCAACGGCGGAATCAGCAAAGTGTAAAAACGCAAATTGCAAAGAGTGCAAAGGGCGCAAGGCCACGGCCTTAAACGATTAGCTGAGAAAAGAAAGAAGTTGTGAAAAGCAGAAGTGCAACGTCAAAACAGAGTATCGGCTGAGAAAAGGAAGAGTTTTGTAAAGCTAAGGTGCAACGTCAAAACTGGGAGAAAAAGAGAAGAAGTGGAAAGCAAAACTTTTGAGAGGTCAAAATCTTGTTCAAACAGGCAACAAATCACAAAAAGTTGCCAAATTGATTGAAGCTTTTGGAACTGACGAAATTGCGTTCACAGAAATGGCTGAACCTAGGGAGCAGCAAATACAAGATTTAAAGGATATTGTTGTAGGTTTGGTGCAGACAGTGAGTAAGCTGGCAACGAGTCGTGCGAACAACGGAGCGCCAAAAGAAATGTCACCGTATGCTGACACGGTTGCAAATGGCAACGTAGTAGCATCGACGCCACAAGCCGACATGGTCGCAAGTGGTGAGACAACGGCATCGACGCCACGGGCAGCATGGGTTGCCGAGGGTTTACCGACATTGTCATCAAGTACGCTATCAATGCAGCCGTTGAATAGCGTCAAGGACGTCATTGGCATATTGCCGGAATTTGATCTGCTGAGACGAACGTTGTCGTCAAAACAATTTTTGGATAAAATTCAACAATTACAGAATTTGTACGCATGGAGCGACGAAATGATGCAATTTTCTGTACAGCACAAAATGAAGGACGTCGCTAAAGATTATATTGATGCGCAACTAGTTTTTAAAACGTTGGCAGAGTTTGTACATGCGCTTAGAAAAGATTTTCCAAGCACAATCAACGTCGCAGATGTTCATAGGAAACTTATGCAGCGCAAACCATTATCTGACTATTATTATGTTATGTTAACAATTGGTAGACGTGGTGATTTAGATGAGTTGTCTATCAATTCATACATTATAAATGGATTGAGCGATATAAATTTATCCCGCACGCTAACAGCAATGAATTTGAAAACTTGCAACGAGCTGTTGAGGTCGATGGAGAATTTGCAGTCATCGGCGCACATTTATTCACGGGCTGTCACAACTGGACATGCGGAAGCAATGGAGCTCAAGACAGATTCTCAACGAGAACCAAAAGAGCAGCGAGAATCGAAGTGCTTTAATTGCAACGCATTAGGTCACTTTGCGGATAAGTGTCCGCAACCACAACGAAAGGCACGGTGCACAATTTGCACAAAAATTGGTCACGAGGCAAAAGATTGCAAGTCGGTGAAAAAGTCAACTGTGTCAACTGTGGCAAATGTCGAGCAAAAGCTCGAGCACGTTATTTTACCGCCAGTATTAAAAGAAATTTATATTGCAGGAACAAAACTCAACGCATTTGTCGACACAGGAAGCGACCAAACCCTGGATAGTGACCGGGTGAAGCTAAACACACAACGGAATTAGTGTCAGAAAAGTTTCAAAGGATTTGGTGGCACAATCGTCGAGTCAAATGAAATGGTTGAGACCGTCATAGAAATGGATGGGCAGAAAATTAAGGCGGTACTATACGTCGTGCCAAACGAGGCTCTACTCCATGCCATACTATTAGGCCGTGACGTGCTATGTCGCGAAGATCAACGAGTTGTCATTGAGGCAGGCGTGTTGCAGATGCCGCTAGTTCAAGCAGATAAGTTTAAAATAAATGATCAGTTGGACGACGATAAACGAAAAGCTGTTCAGGAGATAATCGTCGCACATCAACCGAGAAGCCAATAGTGGGCAAACGTTACCAGGTGCCATTTTCGCAACGTGAAACGCTATCATCTATTTTAAATAATTTGTTAGCACACAATATCATTCGACCGAGTTCATCACAACATGCAGCGTCTGTGGTGCTGGTCAAGAAGGCGAACGGTGGAAGTAGAACGTGCGTAGACTATCGCGTACTGAACGCCGTCACAATTAAGAAACCATTTCCGATGCCTATAGTAGAAGAACAGTTAGTGCAGCTAGCAGGCAATGTATTCTTCACAACTCTGGACATGACATCCGGTTATTATCAAATACCGTTCAAGGAGGAGTGCAAAAAATATACAGCATTTCTGACACCAGATGGACTGTACGAGCACAACGTGATGCCATTTGGGTTAATTAATGCGCCGATGTACTTCCAAGAGATGATTGTAAATGTCATTAAAGCCTTACAATATCGACGAAATATTATCAGTTATGTGGATGAAGTAATTATTGCGACAAAAACGCCACAGCACAGCAGAGTCGTACTACAAGAATTCCTCGATGCGCTAAAAGATGCAGGAGTGACGCTTAGACCATCTAAATGCGTGTTCATGGAGACGACGGTAAACTTCTTGGGCCACATCGTCAGCGCAGAAGGCTTACGGCCAGGTAAGGAAAAAACCAGGTGTATCGAAGAATTCCCAATTCCAACATGTGTTAGGGAGTTGAGACAATTTCTTGGAATTTCTGGATTTTTCAGAAAGTTTGTCAATGAGCATGGGCGTATAGCACATCCCCTCACAAATTTTTTAAAAAAGGACAACGAATTTCAATGGGAGCAGGATCAGGAAGAAGCGTTCAACAGATTAAGAAAAGCCATAACCTGCGAGCCAATCTTAGTTCTGTTTGACGGCCACAAGTAACATGAAATCCACACTGACGCCAGTGCTCTGGGATTGTCTGGAGTACTGCTTCAACTTGAAGAAAACTTAAAGCCAGTATCTTATTACTGCATGCAATGCTGTGAAGCAGAAAGTCGATACGCTAGCCATGAACTAGAAGTCTTGGATATCGTAAAAACACTGGAGAGATTTCGAATGTACTTACTGGGCACGCATTTCAGGGTAATCACTGATTGTAATGCAGTGGCTACAACTAAAGCAACGACACCGTATAGCAAGGTGGTGGCTGAAACTACAAGAGTTTGACTTTGAATGCATTCAACGAGCAGGAGCGAGGATGTCTCATGTTGACAGCATGAGTAGAGTTCCAACGTTGCCGCCATATGAAACAACAACGGTTGCAGACAGTATACTGAATGTATTCGAATATAATGACGATTGGATTTACAATATCCAAATGCAATATGTAAAACTTAAAGACATTGTAAAAGTTTTGAAAGGCGAATCAACAAGTAAATTGAATAAACAAATTTTAACTGATTACGTTTTGCAAGCAGGGCGCTTGTACCGCAAGGTTAATGGCGAAACTAAGTTGATGATCCCGCAATGTATCAGATGGCGCATTGCAAAGGCATGTCACTATGATGTTGGACACTTTGGCGCCGAAAAAACGATCTAACGGATAAGCAAAAACCATTGGTTTCCACGCATACGACGCTACGTAAAGTAATACATAACAGCATGTCCTGAATGCTGTCTGAATAAGGCAAAAGGAGGAGCAGTTGAAGGACAACTACACCTGAAGGAGGTGTTGCCAATTCCGTTTAGATGCGTAAATACGGATCATTTGGGTCCCTTTGCAAATAACGTCGGATAGAGGAACGGCGTTTACATCAAAAGAATTTGAAGAGTTTTTGAACAAATTTGGAATTCAGCATGTAAAAACGTCAGAACACCAAGAGCAAATGGTCAGGCCGAGCGGGTCAATAAGACTATATTGAGTGCACCGATATGTTCAACGCCGAATGAGAAAGAATGGGACGAAATGTTGCCAATGCTGCAATGGAGCATTAACTCACAACAAAACGCAACCACCAAGTTCAGCCCAAACGATTTAATTTTTAACTTCAACAGTCAAAATCGCGTTATTCAAGCATTATACGACGAGACACCCGAACTTAACCCGGAACGAGACAAACATCAACAAGCTTCAATAAATATCGCAGAAGCACAACGAAAGTGGAAAACACGGTATGATAGCAAGCATCGTACGCCACATTAGTATACCGAAGGCGAGCTAGTAGTCATCGATCATGTACCGCAAGCAACAGGTCACTCTCACAAACTCGACCAATTATACAAAGGGCCATACGTCGTGACCAAGATGTTAAACTTCGACAGGTACATCGTCTTCCAGACCAATCACGTACGCAAAAACGATACTGCAATGTATTCTCGAGAGAACATATGAAGCCATGGTGTCATTTCGATCCTAATCTTGATTTAAATGACAACGATGATGAAGAAGACCCTGCAAGTTCGTCTTATGAAGACGATGTGTCAGAAAGGGCCTTGCTGTCAACGACAGATATCAAAATTTAAAATCAACGGTCTTCACAAAGAATAAGGAGTCGAATTATTTTTTTTTGCTTAAAAAAATTAAATTCGGAGAAGTTGAAAAAAAGTTACAGCTGTTCAAAAATGAGTGAAAATAATGAAGAAATTCGCTATATTTTGAAATTTTTGTATAATAAAGGGAAGAATGCCACGCAAGCCACCAATGAAATTTGTGAAGTTTACGGAGACGATGCTGTATCAGTTCGTGTAGCACAACAACGGTTCGCTCGCTTCCTTTCTGGAAATTTCGATGTGAAAGATGCACCTCGCTCTGGTCGACCTATCGTTGAAAAAGTCGATGAAATTATGGGAAAGATTGACCAGGACCGTCACATAAGCAGCCATGACATCGCCAAGGAACTAAACATTCATCATCAAACGGTTTTGAACAATTTAAAAAAGGCTGGCTACAAAAAGAAGCTCGATGATGTTTGGGTACCACATGAATTGTCTGTGAAAAATTTGATGGACCGAATTAACATCTGCGATTCTTTGCTGAAACGAAATGAAATCGAACCATTTCTGAAGCGAATGGTAACAGGAGACGAAAAGTGGATCAAATACGACAATAATGTGCGAAAAAGATCTTGGTGCAAGCGTGGTGAAGCTCAACAAATGGTCGCAAAGCCAGGATTGACGCCTCGAAAGGTTATGCTGAGTGTTTGGTGGGATTGGAAAGGAATCATCATAGCTGCTTCAGCCTGGTCGAACGATTGATTCTACACTTTACTGTCAACAACTGATGAGATTGAAGCAAGCAATCGAAATAAAAGGCCAGAACTGATTAACAGAAAGGGCGTCGTCTTCCATCACGACAACGCTAGACCACACACATCTTTGATGACTGGGAGAGCTTGACTGGGAAGTTTTGATGCATCCACCATATAGCCCTGACCTTGAACCATCGGACTACTATTTGTTTCGGTCAATTCAGAACTCCCTTAACGGAGTAAAGTTGGCTTAAAGAGAAGCCTGTGAAAGTTACTTGTTCGCAGTTTTTCGCCGAGAAACCACAAAAGTTTTTCACTGATGGAATAATGTCTCTAGCGGAAAAATAGCAAAAGGTGGTCGACCAAAATGGTACATATTTGGTTCAATAAAGTTAAAAAAAAAATGTGTTGAACTTTGGTTAGAAATATTGAAAAGACTTTTTCGACAACCATATATAATTTTTTTGTTAACAACTCTATGTGACAGAAATTGAGAAAAATAAGTTTTCAGCGTCACAACAATATTGACAGCAAAGTAACGGACCTGCGCAATCTCTTTATCTCTCAATCCTGCGCTACTGTGCAAATTGTACATACAAATATATATATAATATATGCCAAATAAACCAAATCTTCCTTTTGATTATTTTCCGAGAAACAAAAAAAAAACAGCGTAAATTTAAAAAAATCTTCTTGTTTTTTTTTGTACTTTAAAATAATTGCAAAGTGCAGCTTAAGTGTTTAAGAGGTTTTTTTTTAAAACCAAAGTGTGCCAAAAAATAGAAAAGTGAACATAAACAAACAAAATAAAGTGAAGGCAGAGCAAAGCAGAGCTAAACAGATCCCGCGTCCAAAATAAGGAATTTGGAAGACACCGCAGACCAGAGCAGCAGCAGCAAGAGAAACAACAACAACAATATCAGAATAGTGCAAAGTGCATATGTACATATATTGTGAGTTCAAATTTGTAAATACAATATAAGCAATTGCCATTAGGGTGGTTGATATAAATAAAATTATTTTTACCAAATATTTTGAAATTTTATTTAAACACCATTAGAGTGGTTTTTTAAAAATTAAATTTTTAAAATTTCAAACAACTTTGTTTCTTTTTAAAACACCATTGGGGTGGTTTTGGAAAATATAAAGTTAAAATCTTTGTTTCGATTCTTTATCTTTCGTGACACAATTGGGTGATTCCACGAAATATTATTAGGTATACAAATAAGTTTCCGCCGTTTTTTGTTAATAAAATAATATTTAAACGATTTAAAACGATGTAAGACTGCTTGCTGAGTGACTTCTAAACTAAGTGCAAGTTCCTTTTGTGTTTGAGACGAATCTTCACCCAATAATTTCTCCAAATCTGCATCCTCGTAAATTTTCGGCCATCCACTGGATCTTTGTCTTTTATGTCAAAATCACCTTTTTTAAATTTTTGAAACCACTCACGACATGTTCTCTCACTCAAAGCATCCTCATTATATGCTTCTACGAGCAATCGATGCGACTCAGCAGCAGATTTTTTTAAATTAAAAAAATAAATTAAAAGTTCCCGCAAATGACACTTAGTTGGCTCAAATTGAGACATTTTTAGATGAAGAAAAATATATGATGCTAATGCGAACTTAATAACATGATAAGGTTATGGTGTTCTGGAATAAACAAACTAATTTTCAAGTAAGTTACCTTCTGCGAATTCCAACGTAAACCTCGTGTCACGCCATCTTTCTCAAAACGGCGGAAACTTATTTGTACACCTAATATATAAATATATAAATATATAAATATATATATATATATATATATATATATATATATATATATATATATATATATATATATATATATATATATATATATATATATATATATATATATATATATATATATATACATACAGGGTGGCGCAAAATTAATCACCCTATTGGAAGATGCTCTCATTTTTGCAAATGGCCGCCAATGTCAAATCTGTTTTGACATTTGTGGACTAGACAGATACAGAATACAAGTGAATAAGCCATGGAGCGATACACTCCCCAAGAACGCGGAATAATTGTGTCTATTTTTTTGCGTAACAATTCGTCTGTGGTGTTGGCAAAAATCATAATGAGCGATGAGGCTCATTTTCACCTCAGCGGGTACGTGAACAAGCAAAATTATCGCTTCTGGGGAACCGAAAATCCGCGAGTGATGCACGAGAAACCATTACACCCGCTCAAAGTGACTGCGTGGTGCGCTGTTCACGCTGGAGGAGTCATCGGGCCGAACGCCGCGGGTCAAACGACAACAGTGGACGGTGCGCGCTATAGGGCAATGTTGACCGAGTTTTTTCTGCCCGAACTGGACGAATTAGGACTGGTGGACATGTGGTTCCAACAGGACGGAGCAACAGCACACACTGCACGAGCCACAACCGACATTCTGAAGGCCGCGTTTCCGGGTCGCCTAATTTCGCGTTTTGGCGATTTGCACTTGCCAGCCAGATCGCCCGATTTAACGGTCCCGGACTTCTTTTTATGGGGTTTTTTGAAGTCTCGTGTTTACATCAACAAGCCTGAGACCTTGGAAGCCCTCAAGGAAAATATCCGACACGAATGCTAGAATTTATCGCCCGAAACTCTCGCCGAAGTGATGGAAAATGCCATAAAACGAGCCCGTATGGCAATCAATTGTGACGGCGCCCATTTATCCGATATCATCTTCTAGACTTAACACAATTAATTCTAAAGGTCTAAATAAACATAATCAAAAAACAGAATCTAAGTTTTTTATTTAGAAAAAAAATAAGAGCCAAACAACATCGGATGACTTCTTTTGCGCCACCTTGTATATATATATATATATATATATATATATATATATATATATATATATATATATATATATATATATATATATATATATATATATATATATATATATATATATATATATATATATATATATATATATATATATATATATATATATATATATATATATATATATATATATATATATATATATATATATATATATATATATATATATATATATATATATATATATATATATATATATATATATATATATATATATATATATATATATATATATATATATATATATATATATATATATATATATATATATATACATGACATCGCTAATATTACTCCTAAAAATTTGAGATTTCGTTTCTGAGTTTGTATTGTAACTGCCGATAATTTCACCGCCGTAACTCAAAATCACGGTGTGTAACAGAAAGTTCCACTTACTAACGGGAGTACCGGGAAGTTCTGCTAACATTTTCTTTTTTTAAGTGCCATTGCAACGCATACCGGGCATTCGTTAGTTGAGATATAATTTTAAGCAGTTTCTATGCTTACGCCCGGAAATGTTTTTGGCTAAATTGTACCTAATACGCCCGCAATTTGTGAAATTAAGTAAATAAATTAAACTATTGTCCAAACATTGCTCCCAAAATTTTGTATATGCACTGAAAGGTCACTGTCGATAAATTCATAAAAAATGGGTCTGGTCAGTTTAATTTAAAGCCCACCGCCGTAACTTATTACGTTTACAACAGGTAGTAATGGAAACTTCAGCTTACTAATTATCTTATCCATATATAAACAAATCTTGAACAACGCCAGATATCATAAGCTAGTAAATAGATACTTATGAATGTTAGTAAAATGTTGTTCTAGCACTAAAATATTTAATTATGAAGTTATTGAATTACTAAACTCTATAATTAAGATTATGATGTTAACTAGTTCAGTACTTAAATATTTTAATAATATACATTAAAAAAAAAGTGATTTATTTTTGTTTGTTTCAATTTTAGGTGTGGTTTCAAAATCGAAGGGCAAAATTTAGAAAACAGGAAAGGCATGCTCGACATGTTAACAAAGACGAATGCTTGAAATCAGATAGTCGAAAGGATTTTGCATCTATTATCAAATGCCGTTCTCCCCTTTTAATAGTGTCAATGATGTCAAATTCTAATTCTTCATCTTCACAACATTCTGTAAAATAAACTATTTAATATTTATCTTTTGTTAGTGACTAAGTGTACAGTTTAATTATTAAACTTTTCCAATGAATTATTATCTTAAGCATATATTTTGTAAGTTATTTGTCTTAATTAAATATAAAATATAAAATATTAAAAATATGTAAATCTTGTGTCTGCAGTTTAAACTTAAGCGAAGCTCTTTTTTTATTGTTCAAAGTAATGCGACTACATATTCTTTAATGCATTATATCATTTAAAACAAAAAATTGCCTTAAAATTACTGTTATTAAATTTAGTTGTGCTGACACAAAATATATATATTTATTAAAATTAAAACCATTTTATAGACATAAAAAGGTACAAATTGTAACACTTGTTAACACAAACGCAAAAAAAACTAGTGGTACACTGGAGCTCCTATGCCCTAGACGAACTCAATAGATTTTGTAGTTATTCCGCCAATAACCACACGCACTAATACTGTTTTCTTGTTAACACGATATCTTGAAAACTATTGGTGAAGTTATATAAAGTTTAGCAGCACATATTAAACTTTAGGGCGATATATTTTAAACTACGACTGTAATCGATAGAACCTCTAACAACTCTACATCTTCACAACCTCCATAACTTTAAAATGCAAATTGGTTTTATTGACACTAAATAACAAAACACATGTGTTCTTCAAAAGAAATTCCATTTGGAGTTTCCCAAAACCTATTATAGATTTTACCTTACTGGCGACAACACGCTTTATTAAGAATAAACTTCAAAATCAATATACGCCAAAATTGATTATATCGTAGAGCAAATGATGAAGCGTTTATTCTCTTTTAAAACTACATACCTCTGTGCCTTCGTGCCACTAACATTACAAAGTTAGACAATGTACAGTAATCTTAAAGTAAAGAGTTTAAAACAAAATCGTGCTCTTTGCAGCTACCTCGCAAACAGGGTTAGCGAAACCTATGGTTTTTTGGTGTCTCTAAAATGGCGGAGGATATTTGAGCTTCGGTAAGCCGAAGATAATTCTTTTACTAGTTCTGTTATTTTACAAAATAGTTTTGTACTCTCGGTGCTCCCAATTTGTCTGTCAATTGTAAGTCTCTCACATGTAACAACCAGAGTACAAAAACCTATAAATTTTCATGTAAATGTCAGTCTCAACAAGAATACGACTGTAAATGTTTCGTATTATACATAGATATGGTAAAAATAAAAGCAGGCTCCGATTGATTTTAATTTGCGATTTTAGCAAAGTAGCTTCAATGAATAAAAAGTTTGTCGCGGTATAAAACAGCTCTTAGATTTTAAATAAGTTAATGGGATTAGAACACTAAAATAGTGTATTAATAAATAAAAGTTACCAGAATAATATTCCTAATATGGTTGCTAATTGTAACATATTAAATTTTTCGGCCTCTGGTGTGATTTCTCCTTTTTCTAAAATTATAAATTATAATTTTTTGTTGTTTTTGTTTGTTCCCTCGTTTTTATGCCCCTTTGTGGAGCCAAAAATGACGCCGACCATGCACAGATGCCTCCAAAGTTCATTTTTGATTTAGTGGGAGCGAGGTCTGTACTTTTCCAGAATTTCATAGAAATACCCATTTTGGGAATTTTCGTACATGGTTCTTGGCAGGTCACCTCATACTGACTCTGGTTTACTGTAAACCGTACGCTCTGCATTTAAATGGCTGATAGCCCATTTCTCACTTTTTTTTGGGGAAATGGAACAAAATCTGCAATGATCGCAGTTTTGGTCAGTTCGTTTTGAACAGCGAGCTTGAGCTAAACGATTTTTTTTAAAAGTGACTTGTGAGGATTGACTGGTGCTAGAAGAGCAGAGATTTCCTGCATATTTGAATAGTCCGAGGAGATTCAGGAGGAATTCCACGGGAGTATTATTGTGTAGTGTTTTGTTAAGTTATATTTTGCGCGGCAATGGAGCCGTAGTGTTAGTAGTTATAATTAAACTTGTTTTGGTTCATTTAGAACCATTTTAAAAACATTTATTGAGAGTTATAGTGCCATTAGTTTGTTTTGTCCGTCCTGCACTCGAGCCAAGTTAAGACGTGAACACGGTGAAATAAAGAATCTAGTCGTTAAGATTCGTGTGAGGATTCGGTTCTCTATTGCCGAATCCGCAACTAGAGTGCACAACATAAAGTTAGTTTTTTTTTCTATTTATTTTCGCTGTCGTATGTAAAATCAGATACTTCAGGAAAAGCGTTTTTCTTTATTCAAAAACGCAGATGAAGAAGCAAAAAAAAACACTCGAAAATTTGATTAAGTGTGCTGCCCCCTTACCAAGTTGAAAATGCCGCCCATACAAAATTCCCCCTTTTACGTAATTTTCAAAAAAGATAGTTAATTCGTCAAAGCTATTTGGCTTCATAATCGTAATCGCAAGTTTTCAATAACAAAAGTATACACTTAACATTGAAAACAATAATGCATTTTGTGTTTGTTCATTGGGGTAAATTTTCAGTCTTCAAAAAACGTCATTTTGTAGCCCAAAATCGTCCAAACGTCAAAAACATAAAAAAACCTCTAAATTACATTAAATACGTCCACCTGCAACACTGCTACTGAGAGATCCGATGAACATAAATCTGGAATGAGAATATAAATTATTGCATGTTTAGCAAAAATACATGACTGCGACGTAAAAAATTTAGAATCCCGCAAATGCCTCATGTTGTTATTAAATACGTACATATATTGTTAAACTGGCTTGAAGTTGAATAAATACAATTAAAGAGCTACAGCCAAATTTTCAAATGTTTTTTTAAACCGTTTTGCAAACCATACAAACTAACGTTTAATCAAGCTGTAGCAAACTGAAACATTAATTATTGTAGTTCTGATTTAAAAATACTATAAAAAATTGTGAATGCATCGATTAATTACCTTAGCCTACAAATTTCAAAAAAAGATCTTATCTGAATAATTTGATATAAAATTCCTATGTCAAATGGGGCGCTGATTTCGAAAATCATAGCCAAAAAAATTTCTGTCACACCGTTTATGTATATATACAAAATTTTTAATTTTTATTTATTAAATTTTTGTTTTTTGCAATTTCTAGTGTTTGGTATCAAAATTCATGATTTTTAGATACCAATACAATGGTTATAGTTTTGTCCAGATTCCTCTTTAAATAAACCCACGGCTAATGTTCCAATTTCATTTTATTCCCCATGGGAATCAGACTCCGGAGCTAACTTGGCGCACTTGTTTTTTTCCTATCTTGGACGAATTTTCCGGTCAAGCACCTGGCAGTACTGATCAGTAGTGAGAAAATGACCCAAACACCTTAATGGTTGCAACGGAATACTTTTCATACGACTCCGTAAATATTATGGATCCTTGACTGATGTTCTTGGAGAATCTATAGAGTTTTTGATGGAGATACACTTTTCGTTACATATAAAATCTGAAAAACTATGAATTATCTTTATCTGATTTCAAATATACCCAAGGTCAATATTAATTTTTTGGGGCAGTCACTACTCAGACCCTACGTTTTATACAGACAAAACCAATGTCGTCTTAGAAACTTCATATAATTTTCAATTCTGTGGCCAAATTAATCTCCATGGAAATGCTTCGTTTTGATGCAAATAATATTTTAAGGTTAGAAGAAAAAAACAAAAAATTTGGTGGTCTCTTATATGGACCCTACGTTTTCCATAGACTTGATATATATTATTTTAGCAAGTACTTTTGGTGTCAATCAACGTGCCCAAGTGAATTCCCAGTGAAAGTTTTTGTTCAGCCGCGAAGTGAATCTATGAATGAAATCATGCGGCGCAGATTAAAGGAGTCCTACGATTTACATAGATGTGGTGGTAAGTGTTTTAACAAGTACTTTTGGTGTCAATCAAGTGAATTTCCAGGGAAAGATTTTGTTCAGCCGTAAAGTGAATCTATGGATGAAATCTTGCGGCGCAGATTAAAGTAGTACTACGATTTGCATTGATGTGGTGGTTAGCGTTTTAGCAAGTATTTTTGATGTCAATCATAGTGCCCAAGTGAACTCCCAGAAAAAGTTTTTGTTCAGGCGTAAAGTGAATCTCTGGATGAAACTATTGTGCCTTAAGGAATTTCCATTGTATTTGGTTATGCTATATAAGTACATAAGTACTTATAGTCATATTAAAAATAATAACTAAGAACGAATAAATTTAAAGGGAACTTATCCAAATATTTATTTAATAAATAAAATCAAAATACTACAAGCAATTCTCTACATAAATTTAATTTGCTCGTGCATCGAACGCTGATGCTGATCGACATCGAATTTGCTGCAACACAATAGATTACACATTTCGCAACGGCGGCGGTAGTTGCTTCCTGTTTTACATTCACATCTGTTTCCGTGTGCATGTGCAGATTGTATTTACCATAGAATTTGTGCGGACACCGGAGACACTTAAATTTATAGACTTCGCGTCTCTGTTGCTTTACCATGTACTGCACTGCACACAGTCAAAGATACGCGACGGCTCTTTGTGTACTAAAAACCTTTTTTGCTCTCCTCAACATCCGCATACTGCATGCATCTTTAGATTATCCTCCCACATAAATTTAAGCGCGCAATGTTCAAAAATGCTGACAAAGTGTCGTCCTCACCATCATTATTGTCGGCATCTGCATTTTCCGCAGCATAATAATCGTTTTCCGTTTTAGAGCTGTTCATGCACATCTCATAGCTAAATTCGTTGGTGATCAAATAAAAACAAATTCGGTTTTGTAAAACTTTTGAGAATGTTAATATTTTTTTTGTTAATTGTTTTTGTTTGGGATTTAAGTTACCACCTTCCCCTTACAACTAATGTATATGGTTGGTGGATCCACTAGGGAATTACTTGGCCAAACCGAAGTTATAAAATGCCATACAAATTATAGAATTAAATCTATTTATACACTTTTTTCACAATACGATTGAAATATTTTAAGATTTCACCACGCGGACTCCTGCTCGTTCCCGTTAGCAAACGCGCGTCCCGTTATTCGGATCCCGTTACTTCCACTAGCCTTAAAATGTCTATGGAAAATACAATCCGAAAAGCTCCAAAGATCGACTGTACGCTACCGATAACAAAACCTGAATGTTATTATTTTTACAAAATTTACTGGGTTCGATGTAACGAAAATGGAGGCAACAAGACTTAGAGTGTTCTCTCGTTGCTTTCTGCTTCTATTCTTAAAAAAAAGTAACTTTATTTGGTTAATTTAAAATAATTTTTGAGACATCACCTTTAATATAGATTGAAAATACTTGCAAGCAATGTGAAGGAAATTGTTCGTAATATTGTTATCCAATTTCTTTCAACAAATGCATATAATTGGTGGATTTTAAATTCACCATTCTAATACTGTATTCGTTGTAATTTTAGTTGTATAATTTTTTTTTGTTAAGAGTATGTAATTTTTTTTGGCCGTCGTGCCGTCAGTTACTCAAGGGGACTAACACGTACTTGGGTTCGTGCCGTAATTAGTTTCTGACGGAAGTTAGATCTATCACCTCCACGCGGTGACGGCTGGTAACAACAGTACAACAGTACCTGCTGTGTATACACCGGGCGTGAACACTGATGGTGCTGTTGTACAGTTGGCTAAGATAGTTTCTGGCTAGGGGAGTAAACCCTTTTCAAAACTCTCCCCTAATCCAAGCCAGGGGATTAAATCTAGGCTGTCTTCTTACGGAGCCCTCCTGACATCAGGCCGCATCGGGTTGTATTTTCGGCCTTGCCATAGTATGGGGCGCTGCTATGGTCGACGGTGTTTTTCCCCTTAATACTCTTTGGTCACAGCGCATGGCGACTTGTCGTCATGAGCAGCCCCTTCGACGGAGCAGGTGACCGTACGAACCAGAATGTACACAACAAAAACCAATAAAAAATCGGATAGCGAAGAGAAGCGGACAGAGAGTCAGACGGAAAAACGGACGGACAAACAAACAGACAAACAGATGGACAAAAAGACGGACAAATGGACAAAACGGATGGACTTAGGTAGACAGGAGAGGGTGGGTATTTCTTCGGAAGACGAGTTCCTGGCATCTAGTCAGGGAACAGTAGTCAGCAAAGCCGTGGGCCACAGCAAAGCTGTGGGCCGAAGCGAAAGAACGAGAAGAAGGGACCGTCGAGGCAAAGGTCGAAAGCGATCCTGGAGAGGATTCGCAAAAACGAAGCCGCAGGTACACCTCATTTGAAAGACGCGGTCGACAAACTAAGGTGTCAAGAGGTAATCGACAATTACCTGACATCCCAGGCAACCCAAAGGGCGGAGGCCACCAAACGGAACCGCTCCCAGGACGAGAGCGGAAAGGCAGCGAAGAAGCCGAAGGTATCGGACCAAACGGGTACTTTAAAACCTACTTCGCGTGGTTTTAGTGAGGTGGCAAGGGACCATCTCCAAATCGCGCTAGTAGATATTAACACCAATCGCGGAAAACCTGTGTTGGATAAGTGGGTGGAGATCGAGGCACGACTCTCTCGTATTATCGTTGATCACGTCATGGCAAAATCGGAGGGTCAAACGCCAGGATTTGATTCTGCAGAGGTGGTCCGTGGCTACAGGGTGATCAAGTGCAAGGACCAATTCTCCTTGACATTCCTGAAAAACGCAATTTGTAGGATACAGAGTGAGTGGAAAGGCTTGAGGCTCGAGTCCATCCCTGATAGCGAGATTCCACGAAGGCCGAGGGCTCTCATTTGGATCCCAAATATTGAATTCGATCCAAAGATGTTGATCCCATATTTGCAGGCGCACAATTGATCGGTCCCAAAGACGGAGTGGGCCTTCGTCAAAGCGGAGGCTCCGCAGAAAAACAGCGCATCCTTCCTGCTCTTAATTACGGAAGAGAGCCTGGGCCCGCTGGAGAAGGTGGAAAACAAACTGAGGTTTGGCATACGGTCGGCCAAGATTAAGATCTTCCGATCTGCAAACACTGTGGAGCAGGACGTAGTCGACGGCGCGAACGAGCTGCTAACAGGTATGCAGCTGACGGACGTCGAAGCAGTTCATGCAACATAAACCCGGTCTAAAGGTTGTCCAAATCAACCTGCAGCATTCTAAGGCTGCAACGGACAACCTAACCATCCTCCTGGCGGAGGAGGACGTAGACATCGCGATCATACAGGAGCCCTGGGTGCGGAGCGCTGAAATAAAGGGTTTGTCTGGTAAAAACCACAACATTTACTACAAATGGGTATTAGGTAAACCTAGATCATGAATTGTTGCAAAGAAATATCTTAACATTATTCTCATCCCACAGTATAGTTCACCGGACGTGACAGTTGTGGAAGTGGAGGCCGCTGACGGCGTCAGGGTAAATATCGCTTCCATTTACATGGCGCATGATCAACCGGCACCGCCTGACGAGGTTCGTAGGCTAGTGCTAGAAAGCAGTAACAGCATCCTGCTGCTCGGATGTGACGCCAACGCCAGGCACGTTTTATGGGGAAGCTCCGAAACAAATGATCGTGGTGAGTCCTTATATGATTTTATTATTGAAAATAACCTGATAGTATGTAACAGGGGTGAAACTCCCACTTTTACCTTTCCAAGTACGGAGTACTTCAATGGCTGGGCAGAAGTGTTGGACGTTACTTTATTATCTGAAAATAACATAGTAAGGGTCAAAAATTGGAGGGTCTCCAACGATGATTCCTTATCGGATCATAGTTGGATTCTTTACGAATTAGATCTAAAGGTAGGTCCCCCTGTACCATACCGTAATCCACTTAGAACAAACTGGAAACGGTTCAAAACCATAGTAAAACACAGGATAGGTAGGACCCCTGTAAATAACATCCAACTCTCAGAAATAGTCGAAAGTAAGATCAAAACATTAGAGAAGACATATAGTAGGGCCTATAAAACGTCTTTTCCAATAAAATACAGTAAGAAAACTTTCCCCTCCTGCTGGAACAATGGGCTTTCAGAACTAAGAGGAAAATCCAGTACAGACTTCAACCTCAGCCACTCTACAGTTAATTGGCAATTGTACAGCGAGAGTCGGAAGCAGTACAAAAAGGCAATCAGGGCCGCCAAGAAAGAGAGCTGGTGTAATTTTTGTGCCTTCATCGAAAATACTAGGGATTCAGCCAGGATAAGTCGTATACTATCCAAAGATCATTCAATGGCATCTTGGATCAAGAAACCTGATGGTACTTGGACTGAAACAACTGAAGAATCCTTAGATCTTCTTCTAATCACTCACTTTCAGGGATGCATTAACCTTGACAGCGAAGGCGGGACGTCCACGCAGGGAATATATAATCCTAAAATACTTGCTGATGAAATTGTCACCAAAGAAAAAGTTGCTTGGACAATTAAATCTTTCTCACCTTTAAAATCACCTGGACTGGACGGGTTCATTCCGAAGATGCCACGAACAACTTTGGACTGTGTGCTTCCATGGGTAGTAGAGATTTATAAGGCGTGCCTAAACCTAAGATATATACCACATTGCTGGAAGCTTGTGAAAGTCATCTTATTACTAAAGGCGGGTAAAAGGGGACACGAGTCAGCGAAGGACTTTAGAACAATTAGCCTAACGTCCTTTCTTCTAAAAACCTTCGAAAGGCTACTGGATATACATATCAGAAGTTCTGTGGAAAGTTCTAATATATTTTCATCACAACATGCATATCTCAAAGGTATATCTACAGAGACAGCACTTCATGAGGTAGTTCAAACAATAGAGGGCTCTCTAGCAAACAAACAATATACCTTGGCAGCCTTCCTGGATATAGAAGGCGCTTTCAATAACGTTAGTACTGATGCAATCCAAAGGGCGTTAATAGACGTGGGGGTGAACAACTGTGTCAGTGGATGGATCATCTCGATGCTTAAAACTAGGATCATCAAAGCTAACATAGGTAAAACTATCATCACAAAGGAAGTCAGTATTGGTAATCCACAGGGAGGGGTACTATCTCCACTTCTCTGGCTTTGTGTAATAAATAACATACTTTTAAAACTTAATGGTGGAGGCGTCAAAGTGGTGGCGTATGCGGATGATGTGGTGATAATGGTGTCTGGACTGTGCCCGAGTACGATCAGTAGGATCATGCAAAGGGCGTTAGGTGAGCTTAGCTCTTGTTCCATAGGCTGTGGCTTAGGACTAAACCCACGTAAAACAGAACTTACGCTATTTTCCAACAGATACAAAATACCCTCCTTTGAATTGCCAAAACTTAACAAACAACCAATTCCTCTTTCACCCAGTGCGAAGTACTTAGGAGTATTTTTAGACTCCAAGCTTAACTGGAAATTAAATGTAGAAGAACGGGTAAACGAATGCTTTGTAGGAAATGTGTTGTATATTGACTTATTCGCATGAAGCGGATTGTATAATAATTATTGTCGAATTCAATGAACTCAAAAAATTGCAAGCAATGCGGAATTAGCAATTTTTTGTGAACAAATACAATGAACTCAAAAAAATTGCAAGCAATGCGGAACTAGCAATTTTTTGTGAACAAATACAATGAACTGACTATGCATAAGTAAATATGAAGAATTAGGTCAACCAATGCAGAAGCCGCGATCAAGCTTTTGGTTTTTATTGGCCTAGGTTAGGAGCGGGTTACGAAGAGTAAAACGTAACCGCTGGGAGTTGCCAAAGATAAGTAGGTTTCTTTAGATTTTGGTTTGGATAGGAATCGCAGTCTTCAGTAGTTCGTTTTAGGAATAAGTTGATTCCACTATTTTCCTTTAAGTAAAGTTATAATAAATAAATTAAAGTAAATTAAAATCAAAAAGTGTTTTAAATGAGAATCGCGATAAGATCTGACTAATACAACAGGATCCTGACATTATTACAACAAGGATCAACATCTGAGATATTACAACATTGAAGTTAATACAACGACACTAAAATAATAATATTTATTACAACATTGGCGCAGCCGGTTTTCGAACCACACAAGAGAAGTTTCCAACCAATAGACACGGTCAGTGGCAGCAGCAAGAAGGAAGTATACAACAAAAGGACAATAAAATGGATAAAAAATTACTGGTGAGTACGTTTTGTGTTTGTAATTAACAAAAAACCGAGCGACTGGTGGCGTTTAACGCCTGCTCACCTACGTAGGTCATTCTACTAACAAATCAAAAATTTTATTAAGGCAAATTAGGAGTTAAAATAACTATAACTCCTTATTTGTGGGAAATTTGGGATTCAAGAAATAACAACTGTCAATCTTTAAAATATTAAATTGTTTTCCCCCACAAGTGGTAAGAAACAATTTATTTATAGTAAAGAAACAGTTATTTTTATCAAGTGATTTTCCCCCATCAGTGGTAAGAGATTCTTGATAGAAAGAAATATTCCATTTGTGAGAAAATATTAATATCGTATTAATATTATTTTGTTTTATTTTTTGTGTGATTTTTTTTTTATTGTGAGTTTAGTAGTGTCAGTATTTTCGTATTTTTTTTTTTGCGAGTTTCTGATTTTCTTTTTAATTAAAATTGTTTGTTGGTTAACACATACTGCAACATTTACAATTTGACTTTATTTTCTTGTTTCTGTTGGAAAATTGTTTTGTAATATAAAAAGGCTTTATATTAATTGAAATTATCTCTTATTAAATAAACAGAAATTTTTGAAATAACTGTTAAATTTATGAGTGATCAAATTAATTAATGGAAGCTTTAAAATCTGAATATTTACAAGCAAAAGCAGATTTACAAAAAGAACAAAATTGTGAGATTTGTTGACAAGTTGTGGTCACTTATCAGACATTTTAGTGAGTCAGAACAGATTTTTTTACATTTAAAGGAAAGATTGAGCGTAAGAAAATTAACAAAATTAGAAGAGGCGGATTTGGCTTTAACTGAATTATTTGAAATTTTGGATAATAAGAATTGTGTATTACACCAAGAGAGGGAGGAATTATTGAAAGAGTTAGATAGTTTTAGGAAACAGAACGTGATTTTAAAAAAGAGGTTAGACAAAAATTTAGAGGAGACACACGAATTAGAACGAGAAAACGAACACTTTAGACAGGAGATAGGTTTACCAAAGGACGTTGAATTTAAAAAGGATCTGAACATAACCAGATTAGAAGAGGCAAATAATATAATAAGCGTTTTGAATACAAAATTAATTAATCAACATAAGGAGTTTGAACGGAAATTAGCAGATTTAACTTTGAAAAATAAAATTGTAAAACCAACGGACGATTCTAAAATATTCAAAATGAGTTTAGTGAGGATAGCAGAAGAGGTAAACAGGGTGGTGCCAATTTTTGATGCTACGAGGGCACATGATTTGGCATCGGAATTACACAAATTTGCTATAAGTTGTCGTATAGTAGAAAAAGATCTAAAACCAGAAGATCACCCAGTAATGTTAGATTGTATTAAACTCAGATTGTTTGGTGAGGCATATAATCTTGTGAGGTCATTAGAGATAAAAACTTTAGATGAATTAATAAGTTTACTTAGTGGAGCGTATTCAAAAATAACCATATTGGAAGATGTTCAACAGGAGATACGGCAGGCAGTACAGTTGGAAGGAGAGGATATTTCAAGGTTTGCGAGAAGACTACGTTGTTTGTTTACTTCTGAAAAAACAATTATAGAGGATCGATATCCAGGTAGAGATTGTGATATTTTATTAGAAGAAATAAATACTTCAGTAAAATCATCATTCCGGTTAGGACTTAACCGATTTTTCATTATTGAAAGACGTACCGAAATGACATCTTTTCCACTCTACTTGTGCGCAGTTGGCTTCAATTTCTAGTTCTCCTAAAGTTTTTGCACTTGACCTCATTATATGAAGTCGAAGTGTGGGGTCTCACTTCGACTTCATATAATGAGGTCAAGTGCAAAAACTTTAGGAGAACTAGAAATTGAAGCCAACTGCGCACAAGTAGAGTGGAAAAGATGTCATTTCGGTACGTCTTTCAATAATGAAAAATCGGTTATTAATCATATAAACTCTAAAGAGATGTCGCCAACTATAAACGCTTTTACACAGTTGGCACAACAACAGCAAGAAATAACACAGCAGTTGTATACGATGACGTCACAAAACCGACCGAGTGAATGTGCAAATAAATATGCAACCATCTTTAGGGGAAACGAAGGAACTCAGTTGCAGCGGAATAATGAAGAAACGAAGCCAGCAACAAAAACTAATCTTTCGGAACCCCATCAATCAGTTCCAATTTGTTCATTTTGCAATAAGGCAGGTCATACACGAGCTAAGTGTTTTAGTCGAGAAAATACTCCTTATTGTAGAGAATGTGGAAAATATGGACACGACCCAGGTCCGAATTGTAGCCAAAAGAGTAGGCATCAGGAAAATCCGCATGGCGCAGGCAATGCACAGAACGTACAGCATTCAGGATACGATAACTATAGAAAAAATCAAAATTATCAACAAAATAAGAAATATGATAATAATGGAAATAAGAATAATGGTTATAATAATACTCGAAACCAAAATAGAGGCAATTATAACAATAACGGTCCGAAATTGTGTTTCTTCTGTGATAAAGAAGGACATATGAAAAGCGAATGTGCAGCCAGAAAAGCCTTCTTAGGGAAACAGGGAAACTAGATGGGGTCCGGACGTTATCACACGACCGGGATCCCCAAAATACTTTAGAAAATGACAAACGAGATAATAAATATGAAAACGAGCAAAGTCCGGTTAAGGCAACTTTGAAAACTGATGTTACGAAAAATGTTAATAAATTGATGAAAAGTAAAAAGTTAATTGAGCAGACGAAAGATGAATTAAATCTGTCTCAGGAGAACCAGGGTACAGAGATAAGTAAACAAATGAAAGATGAAGTAAATCTGGTTCAAAAGTATCAGAGTATAGAGGTCAAAGAGCAGACGAAAGACGAAGTAAATCTGGCTCGGAATAACCCAGGTACAGAGGTATATGAACAGATGAAAAATGGAGTAAATTTGTTACAAAATGATCAGAGTACGGAGGTTAATAAACAGACGAAAGACGAAGTAAATCTGGTTAAAAATAATAATGTGGAGCACAGGACTCGGGTCCAATTGAAGAAAGTTTCATTTAAAATAAATGCCGGTAATGGCAAAAGTCGAAAAATAAAGTACGAGAAACAAAAATTAAATTCTTGCGGAATCGAGCAAAGAACAATTAAATCTGAGACAAAGGAGAAAGTAAACCTTATTGAGTATATTAGACCAGCTGTAGGTAATTTGGTACAGTGGTCATGTAAAACTTTGTTAAATATTTTTGTAATGATGTTCGCGATCATTTATTTTTGTTCAGATATAATCCTAAATAAATGGGAAAAGTTGTTGATAAATCCTCCGTTGTATGAATTTATCAAAAATTATAATAATTGTTTGAATAATAATTTCAATACATTTTTAATATTTTTGACTGCCAAGTTAACGCCAGCAGTGACACAAAAATTGTATAGTAATTCAAGTGAAAGTTTTCATTCGTCAACAAAAGACGTTTATGTAGAGTTACCTTGCAAAGAAGCGAAAAAGGGAAAACTCACAGTACTCGTCGATTCTGGCGCTGACACTAGTTTAGTGAAAGCAAATGCTATAAATGATTTTACTGACAAGGATGAAGATGATATAAAAGATTTGAGCGGAGCTTTTGGAGGACAGGTTACCACATCCGGCTCCATTCAGATTTGTCAATCAGATTGTTCTGATTTGATTTTTGATTTCCATGTAGTAAACTTACGGCAAGGCATACCGGCAGATGGTATACTGGGTAGGGATAACTTATGGAATAAATCGGTTATAAATACGATAACAAAAGAATTAATATTTTTTAATAAATCAGGGAGTGAAATGAAAAAGTTCTCATTGAAGAGATGGAAGTCAATGAAAATATCATATTGTAATAATGAAGTAAATTTAAAATACGGTAACGGTAGTACCGATGAAAATAAAATCGCGTACGGTAACGATAGTACCGATGAAAGTAAGAACGAAAATTTCAACTTTGGTGATCCATAAACAAGAAATATCACCAAGTGTTTATTTAGCCGAAACTTTAGTTAACAATAAAAAAGGTGTAGTTTACGCTCCAGTGCTAAATGCATCAGAGAACGACGTTGAATGGTGTAATGATTTTGAGCCAGTATTTACCGATTCCAATAAGTACAAAGAAGCGGAAGATAACAATATCATGAGCATGCATGAACTTAAAACAAGTGATCGGATAACTGAATTGTTAAGTAAATTAAATTTGGATTCAAGCCTAAATGTTGAAGAAAAAAATGCGATGGAAAATATTTGTATGGCGTATAATGATGTCTTTCATTTCGAAGGTGACATCTTGACGAGTACAAATGTGTTAAAACATTGCATCGATACTAAACAAGATCAGGCACCAATTAATCAAAAACAATACAGATTGCCACAAATGCACAGGGGAGAGATTAACAAACAAGTACAGAAATTGTTACATGATGGTATAATCTCACCGAGTATTTCGCCATGGAATTCACCACTTTTGCTAGTACCTAAGAAAAGTGGTAAAGATGGTCAGAAAAAATGGAGGTTAGTCATCGACTACAGAAAACTTAATGAAGCGACAATTAAGCAAGTTTTTCCCATTCCTAGAATAGAGGAAATTCTAGAGCAATTGGGACATAGCCGGTATTTTTCTACGCTAGATTTAGCGAGTGGCTACCATCAGGTGATGATGGATGAGGGCGACAAAGAGAAAACAGCCTTGAGCACAGGGCTTGGGCATTTCGAGTTTAATAGAATGCCATTTGGTTTAACAGGGGCACCAGCCACTTTTCAAAGAATCATGAATCACATTCTTACAGGGTTACAGGGGATAGAATGTTTCGTATACCTCGATGACATAGTCATTTATGGGCGTAATTTGGAAGAGCACTCCATGAGGTTGTGTAAGGTCCTCGAAGCCTTACGGAAAAATAATTTGAAACTAAATACAGAAAAATGCAATTTTCTGCGTAGAGAGGTAGTTTATTTAGGACATAAATGTTCGGCAGAAGGAGCGCTTCCTGATCCTGCCAAGGTGGAAAGTGTGAAAAATATTCCACCACCAAGGTCTCGTAAACAAGTACAAGCTTTTTTGGGACTGGTTAATTACTACCGTAAATTTGTGCCCGTATTGGCAAAGATGGCCTTACCAATTAATAAATTGTTGAAAAAAGACGTACCGTTTAAATGGACAGAAGACTGTCAAAATTCGTTCGAAGAATTAAAAAAGGCGATAATTTCACCGCCTATATTAATATATCCTGATTTTAATGAAAAATTTTTATTAACGACAGACGCAAGTAACGAAGCGTTAGGGGCGGTTTTGTCCCAGGGAGTCGTGGGAGAAGATAGACCAATTGCATTCGCAAGTAGAGCTTTGAATGATGCTGAAAAGAGATATTCTACTATTGAAAAAGAATTTTTGGCAATAGTATGGGCTACAAAAAATTTTAGACCATATCTTTTAGGACGACATTTTGAGGTATATACCGATCATCAACCTTTGAGAGGAATAGCAAATTTAAAGGATCAAACGTCCAGATTAGCACGATTTAGACATTAACTGTCAGAGTATAATTTTGAGATAATTTATAAACCAGGCAAACGAAACCTTAATGCCGATGCATTAAGTAGAATAGTTAGAGAAAGTGATGATAATAATAAAATAGCCGCCGTAGAGACGAGGCTACAAAAAAGAGATAGATTAGAAAAAGAGAATGAACAACCGGTAGAAATTGACAATACCGACGGAGAAAATAAAACGGTGCTTGACACAAGCACTGATGACAGTAGAGTTGAAAATAGTAAAATTTTAGCCGAAAATATAAAAATTTTAACCGATCAAAAACAAATTGAGACAATATTAAAAGACTATCACAATTTACCTCTAGGAGGTCATCAAGGTGCATTGAGAACTTATTTGAGAATACGAGAAAAATTCCGTTGGAAAGGAATGCAAAAACAAATAAACGAATATGTTCGGAGTTGTTCAAAATGTCAGTTAAACAAGAGTTCAAAACTGACCAAAATGCCTATGGTAGTAACCGATACACCGCAACGTCCTTTTGAGAAGTTGTACATGGACATGGTAGGGCCCCTACCGGAAACAACTTCAGGCAATAAAAATATTTTGACTTTTCAAGATGATTTCTCAAAATATATGGCATGTATTGTCATACCTGACGCGGAAGCAAGTACGGTTGCCAAAGCTTTTTACGACGAGATAGTTACTCGCCATGGCATTCCTAAAATGTTGATTACCGACAACGGTACCAATTTCATTTCGGAATTATTCTCTAACGTATGTAAAACGTTAGGAATAAAAAAGCTTCACATTACCCCGTACCATCCGCAGGCTAATGGCTCACTGGAAAGGAGTCATCGACCTTAAGCGGAATATTTAAGAAGTTTTGTTAATGAAGACGGATCCAATTGGGATCAGTGGTTGTCAGCGGCTATGCATGTGCATAATAACACACCACATACGTCAACAAAACAATCACCTTTTCGTACACTATATGGATTTGATATAGAAATACCAACTAATTTGAAACGGAAAAGGGATCCTGTATATAATACAGAAGACCCCGCGAAATTACTTATATATCAAATTCAAAGGGCACATCAATTGGTGCGACAAAACCAAGAAAAGGCGAAAATTGCATCAAAAGTGCAATATGACAAAACGATAAACGAAGTAATTTTTAAAGAAGGAGATAGGGTTTTTATGAAAAACAACACCCGGAAAAACAAATGTTCTCCAATTTGGACAGGCCCATATGACGTAGTGTCGATAAAGGGACCTGTCACGACGGTGATAAAAATTAAGTCGAAACTTAAAAAGATTCATAACAATCTATTAAAACTATATCATGAACCAACTGATGGTCAGAAAAACAAAACGTACGTGATTAATAAATAGGAAAAATTATGAAGTATTGTCGTTAAAATTACGGTGAGTAAAATTGATTCAAAATTTAAAATTATGAGATGTTTAAAAACAATATGAAAACAAATTGTTTAAAAACATGCATGTAGAATTATAACGATTTTTAAAATTACAGCAATTACACATGGTAATGCTGTAAACATAATGTGTGGAGAAATAAAATAACGGTTAATATACAAATACGAAATACATTTTTATATTTGATTAAATGATAAAGTAATCGATTTCAATTCTGAAAAGTTCAGCAGCACTAATAAGTAAAAAGTGCAAGCAAAAGAAGTAAACATACTCATATGTATTTATATATGTAGTTATTTAATTTTCAATGTCAAGTTCATGACTTATGCTATATAAGCAGTTTTTGTCGAGCAGAGTTTTTATTAAAAAATATAAAATGTAACAATTATAGTATACTTTTAGGGAGTAATTTATTATATTTTAACAATGATTCATAAATGGTAGAAGTTTAACAAGATACGGATAATACATGAGTAAACAGTACTAAAAGATTAAAGTACTGGTAAAAAGGAGTAAATGGTAAATTATGTATGATTTTCTAAAAAGGCTGTGTCAAAGTGCACCCAATTTGTTTTAATTTATTTAATTGCAGGTAAATATTATTGACGCTGAGAAGATACAAGCTAGACGATACCGAGAAACATTGGATGTCGACTCGCTCAAGGACTAGAGCAAGAAACTTAAACTTTGGTTTAAGCCAATATTTATAACAAAAATACAGAGGAAAAAATATATATATATATAGAAAAAAAAAGGGTGAAAAAAAAAAAATAAATAAATTATAAGAAAAAATATATGAAATAAAAAAAAAGAAAAGAGAAAAAGAGAAACAAAAATATATTTTATAAAGAAAAAATAAGAGAAATAAAAAGATAATAAAAAATAATTTAAAAGAAAACAAAATTTAAAAAAAAAGGGAAGAAACAATTAATAAAAAAAAAACAAAAGAACAATAGTTTAAAAAAAAAAAGAGAGAAGAAAAAAAATATTAACTTTAAAAAAAAATGAAAAGATATATAATATTGAAAATATTTGTAGATAAGTTTTTTTTTTTTGATGATATATAATTTCAATTCTTAACATTAATTATAAAATGTTTGTAAATTTCGTCGATGAGAAATTTAAATAGAATGCAATTACAATGGCCACACATATGTACATAAATACAAAAAAAAAAAAAAAAAAGAAAAGGGGGAAGGGTAAGGAACGTAAAGACGTTAGGTTAATAACTCTAGTTTTTTTTTGAAATTTTAGGCTTTGTGTGAGCATTGAAGTTGCATAAAAGTTTTGCATAAGCAGAATTTTAAAATTTTTGGGATTTGTAGAAGTGTTTATTGTGAGAATAGTGAGATAATTTTTAAATGCAAGTAGTTTTCAGAGTATAAGTTTAACCAATTTTATTTTCATTCGATTTCGTGAGTTTCGTAAAATTAAATCAGATAATGGTTTAGGTAATTTTTTTTGATTTATATTGATTTATATTTTGTTGTATACTATAATTAATATCGTATATTATACTATATATGTATGTCCAGAAAATTTTATTTTGACATATTTAGTATTTTTGAGTAAAAAGTAGAAGCATTTAGTATATTGGCATGATTCGTCCGGTTCCCAGCTTGTGAAACGACGTTGGACGACTACGGAGGAAAACGTCAAATGAGAATCGAGACGACTACCCAAGCACGAGAAAACAACTGTACGAAGTTGAATACAAAGTAAACAACACTGCGAAGATAATACGAAATAAACATCATCACATACTCATTCCACTGATGTCACTTAACTACTAATGATCGTTTGTCGAATGAACTATATTGCCATCCAATTCGAATTTTTACGCATGAAGATGAATCAGAGTGTTCTTACCAATACGCACGATAGCAGCAGAGTTTCCGCCTAGAAGTAACACACGTACCGTTAATATACGTATTTATGGGGCGTTTCATCGAGAACGTACGACTTCGGTATCTAAGTTACAATGATACCTACGTTTGTGTCGCCACAGTAAGAGTCCTCGGGCAGACACCAAAGCACTATGGTTGTTCACACTAGCCTTCATCAACCTGTGCACGAGAACGAAACTACGCTCGACGGTTGTTAACGTTAATCATCAACAACCAGTGCAAGAGCAAAATTTACTACTGATGTCTACAAGAAGAAGTTTTCCATCTGATCACAGTTCATCACCAATTTGAGAGGCAATGGTTCAGCATTGAGTCACAGCATTAACGGAAGAAAAACTATAGTTGCAGCGTGGCAATGAGTTAATCCACTAGCATTAACAATAAACGATGCTAGGCGGTTAGTGCCATATTTATTAACGTTTGCGAAAGATGATATCGCTCAAGACTACTCGTTCCGAGATGATCACCAATAATATCACCATCAACAGAGAAGAGAAGAAAAACCCCGATGATTGCCAATTTTAAATATATGTTATTACTATAAATGTACGAAAGAGAAAGATTTTAAGAGTAAAGTAAATACAATATTTAATACATAATTTTTATTGTAACAAATTTAAATTTTCATATTTTTATATTCATATTATCGTTTTGCAATGTAAATTAATTTTTGATTTGTAAAGTATTTATATGCAACCTATCCAAACCACTAGTTGTAGAAAAAAAAATAAAAATAAAAATATAATAAAAAAATCTAAAAAGAGACTAGTTGGAAATCATTTCATGATTTCTTTTAGGGGGTGAGGAATGTTGTATATTGACTTATTCGCATGAAGCGGATTGTATAATAATTATTGTCGAATTCAATGAACTCAAAAAATTGCAAGCAATGCGAAATTAGCAATTTTTTGTGAACAAATACAATGAACTGACTATGCATAAGTAAATATGAAGAATTAGGTCAACCAATGCAGAAGCCGCGATCAAGCTTTTGGTTTTTATTGGCCTAGGTTAGGAGCGGGTTACGAAGAGTAAAACGTAACCGCTGGGCGTTGCCAAAGATAAGTAGGTTTCTTTAGATTTTGGTTTGGATAGGAATCGCAGTCTTCAGTAGTTCGTTTTAGGAATAAGTTGATTCCACTATTTTCCTTTAAGTAAAGTTATAATAAATAAATTAAAGTAAATTAAAATCAAAAAGTGTTTTAAATGAGAATCGCGATAAGATCTGACTAATACAACAGGATCCTGACATTATTACAACAAGGATCAACATCTGAGATATTACAACATCAACTTATTACAACAAATGGAGTCTCCAACCAAAATTAACACTTTTGATGTACAAAGCGGTGGTACGTCCAATTTTATCGTATGGCTCAATTGTCTGGTGGAAAGCACTGGAAGGGAACTATAACATCAAAAAACTAGGCCGTTTACACACATCGGCATGTGCGGCCACAGTTGGAACGATAAGATCATGCCCGGCGGAAGCTCTTAAAGTTCTAATACATGTTATTCCAATAGACATATATATTAAAAAAACGGCAACCATGAGTGCATTAAGGTTACACGAAACATTTCGCTGGAAGGGTAAAACATACGGTCATGCAAACCTCTTATCACAACAAAATAGGTACTTCTCGGAGAAGACTGATTACATTATCCCAAGAGTGACTTTTAAGAGAAATTTCACTACTCTCTGCCCCTCTCGGGAGGAATCGAAAAATGGGTACACATTAAGAAAGAAATTCGACACAGCAATCTATACAGACGGGTCCAAAATGGATTGCGGTGTCAGAGCAGGGATATACTCTCCAAAACTAGTGTCTTCCAAGCGGAGTTACTTGCAGTAGGGGAAGCTTGTAGGTTACTTATTGCAGATTTCACTTTCAAAAATAATATCGCTATTCTTTCGGATAGTCAGACAGCGATATTTATTTATTTATTTATTTATTTATTTATTTATTTATTTATTTATTTATTTATTTATTTATTTATTTATTTATTTATTTATTTATTTATTTATTTATTTATTTATTTATTTATTTATTTATTTATTTATTTATTTATTTATTTATTTATTTATTTATTTATTTATTTATTTATTTATTTATTTATTTATTTATTTATTTATTTATTTATTTATTTATTTATTTATTTATTTATTTATTTATTTATTTATTTATTTATTTATTTATTTATTTATTTATTTATTTATTTATTTATTTAT
>OX421842.1:20442451-20446909 GCA_949127995.1 Suillia variegata
ATTAATTTATTAATTTATTAATTTAATAATTTATTAATTTATTAATTTATTAATTTATTAATTTATTAATTTATTAATTTATTAATTTATTAATTTATTAATTTATTAATTTATTAATTTATTAATTTATTAATTTATTAATTTATTAATTTATTAATTTATTAATTTATTAATTTATTAATTTATTAATTTATTAATTTATTAATTTATTAATTTATTAATTTATTAATTTATTAATTTATTAATTTATTAATTTATTAATTTATTAATTTATTAATTTATTAATTTATTAATTTATTAATTTATTAATTTATTAATTTAATAATTTAATAATTTATTAATTTATTAATTTATTAATTTAATAATTTAATAATTTATTAATTTATTAATTTATTAATTTATTAATTTATTAATTTATTAATTTATTAATTTATTAATTTATTAATTTATTAATTTATTAATTTATTAATATATTAATTTATTAATTTATTAATTTATTAATTTATTAATTTATTAATTTATTAATTTATTAATTTATTAATTTATTAATTTATTAATTTATTAATTTATTAATTTATTAATTTATTAATTTATTAATTTATTAATTTATTAATTTATTAATTTATTAATTTATTAATTTATTAATTTATTAATTTATTAATTTATTAATTTATTAATTTATTAATTTATTAATTTATTAATTTATTAATTTAATAATTTAATAATTTATTAATTTATTAATTTATTAATTTATTAATTTATTAATTTAATAATTTAATAATTTATTAATTTATTAATTTATTAATTTATTAATTTATTAATTTATTAATTTATTAATTTATTAATTTATTAATTTATTAATTTATTAATTTATTAATTTATTAATTTAATAATTTAATAATTTATTAATTTATTAATTTATTAATTTATTAATTTATTAATTTATTAATTTATTAATTTATTAATTTATTAATTTATTAATTTATTAATTTATTAATTTATTAATTTATTAATTTATTAATTTATTAATTTATTAATTTATTAATTTATTAATTTATTAATTTATTAATTTATTAATTTATTAATTTATTAATTTATTAATTTATTAATTTATTAATTTATTAATTTATTAATTTATTAATTTATTAATTTATTAATTTATTAATTTATTAATTTATTAATTTATTAATTTATTAATTTATTAATTTATTAATTTATTAATTTATTAATTTATTAATTTATTAATTTATTAATTTATTAATTTATTAATTTATTAATTTATTAATTTATTAATTTATTAATTTATTAATTTATTAATTTATTAATTTATTAATTTATTAATTTATTAATTTATTAATTTATTAATTTATTAATTTATTAATTTATTAATTTATTAATTTATTAATTTATTAATTTATTAATTTATTAATTTAATAATTTAATAATTTATTAATTTATTAATTTATTAATTTATTAATTTATTAATTTATTAATTTATTAATTTATTAATTTATTAATTTATTAATTTATTAATTTATTAATTTATTAATTTATTAATTTATTAATTTATTAATTTATTAATTTATTAATTATTAATTTATTAATTTATTAATTTATTAATTTATTAATTTATTAATTTATTAATTTATTAATTTATTAATTTATTAATTTATTAATTTATTAATTTATTAATTTATTAATTTATTAATTTATTAATTTATTAATTTATTAATTTATTAATTATTAATTTATTAATTTATTAATTTATTAATTTATTAATTTATTAATTTATTAATTTATTAATTTATTAATTTATTAATTTATTAATTTATTAATTTATTAATTTATTAATTTATTAATTTAATAATTTAATAATTTATTAATTTATTAATTTATTAATTTATTAATTTATTAATTTATTAATTTATTAATTTCTTAATTTCTTAATTTCTTAATTTCTTAATTTATTAATTTATTAATTTATTAATTTCTTAATTTATTAATTTATTAATTTATTAATTTATTAATTTATTAATTTATTAATTTATTAATTTCTTAATTTATTAATTTCTTAATTTCTTAATTTCTTAATTTCTTAATTTCTTAATTTCTTAATTTCTTAATTTATTAATTTATTAATTTATTAATTTCTTAATTTCTTAATTTATTAATTTATTAATTTATTAATTTATTAATTTATTAATTTATTAATTTATTAATTTATTAATTTATTAATTTATTAATTTATTAATTTATTAATTTATTAATTTAATAATTTATTAATTTATTAATTTATTAATTTAATAATTTAATAATTTATTAATTTATTAATTTATTAATTTATTAATTTAATAATTTAATAATTTATTAATTTATTAATTTATTAATTTATTAATTTATTAATTTATTAATTTATTAATTTATTAATTTATTAATTTATTAATTTATTAATTTATTAATTTATTAATTTATTAATTTATTAATTTATTAATTTATTAATTTATTAATTTATTAATTTATTAATTTATTAATTTATTAATTTATTAATTTATTAATTTATTAATTTATTAATTTATTAATTTAATAATTTAATAATTTATTAATTTATTAATTTATTAATTTATTAATTTATTAATTTATTAATTTATTAATTTATTAATTTATTAATTTAATAATTTAATAATTTATTAATTTATTAATTTATTAATTTATTAATTTATTAATTTATTAATTTATTAATTTATTAATTTATTAATTTATTAATTTATTAATTTATTAATTTATTAATTTATTAATTTATTAATTTATTAATTTATTAATTTATTAATTTATTAATTTATTAATTTATTAATTTATTAATTTATTAATTTATTAATTTATTAATTTAATAATTTAATAATTTATTAATTTATTAATTTATTAATTTATTAATTTATTAATTTAATAATTTATTAATTTATTAATTTATTAATTTATTAATTTATTAATTTATTAATTTATTAATTTATTAATTTATTAATTTATTAATTTATTAATTTATTAATTTATTAATTTATTAATTTATTAATTTATTAATTTATTAATTTATTAATTTATTAATTTATTAATTTATTAATTTATTAATTTATTAATTTATTAATTTATTAATTTATTAATTTATTAATTTATTAATTTATTAATTTAATAATTTAATAATTTATTAATTTATTAATTTATTAATTTATTAATTTATTAATTTATTAATTTATTAATTTATTAATTTATTAATTTATTAATTTATTAATTTATTAATTTATTAATTTATTAATTTATTAATTTATTAATTTATTAATTTATTAATTTATTAATTTATTAATTTATTAATTTATTAATTTATTAATTTATTAATTTATTAATTTATTAATTTATTAATTTATTAATTTATTAATTTATTAATTTATTAATTTATTAATTTATTAATTTATTAATTTATTAATTTATTAATTTATTAATTTATTAATTTATTAATTTATTAATTTATTAATTTAATAATTTAATAATTTATTAATTTATTAATTTATTAATTTATTAATTTATTAATTTATTAATTTATTAATTTATTTATTAATTTATTAATTTATTAATTTATTAATTTATTAATTTATTAATTTCTTAATTTCTTAATTTCTTAATTTATTAATTTATTAATTTATTAATTTATTAATTTATTAATTTATTAATTTAATAATTTAATAATTTATTAATTTATTAATTTATTAATTTATTAATTTATTAATTTATTAATTTATTAATTTATTAATTTATTAATTTATTAATTTATTAATTTATTAATTTATTAATTTAATAATTTAATAATTTATTAATTTATTAATTTATTAATTTATTAATTTATTAATTTATTAATTTATTAATTTATTAATTTATTAATTTATTAATTTATTAATTTATTAATTTATTAATTTATTAATTTAATAATTTAATAATTTAATAATTTATTAATTTATTAATTTATTAATTTATTAATTTATTAATTTATTAATTTATTAATTTATTAATTTAATAATTTAATAATTTATTAATTTATTAATTTATTAATTTAATAATTTAATAATTTATTAATTTATTAATTTATTAATTTATTAATTTATTAATTTATTAATTTATTAATTTATTAATTTATTAATTTATTAATTTATTAATTTATTAATTTATTAATTTATTAATTTATTAATTTATTAAATTATTAATTTATTAATTTATTAATTTATTAATTTATTAATTTATTAATTTATTAATTTAATAATTTAATAATTTATTAATTTATTAATTTATTAATTTAATAATTTAATAATTTATTAATTTATTAATTTATTAATTTATTAATTTATTAATTTATTAATTTATTAATTTATTAATTTATTAATTTATTAATTTATTAATTTATTAATATATTAATTT
>OX421842.1:20447109-20532109 GCA_949127995.1 Suillia variegata
GTGAATCACTCCAAACGTACGTCTTTGCATTTATTTTAAGCGTCGATTTAACTTTAACCAACAGCTTCGTTACCAGATGCGCAGCACATAACTCCAACTTTGAATCGTCTTTTTATTTTTAATCGGGTTCACCCTACTTTTTGCTGTTAGGAGCACCAACGATGAATTAACCTTTGCATATACGACCGCAGCGTAGGCTTTTTCGGAAGCATCTCCAAATCCATGTAGCTCCAACATTTCTTCTTTTGTTACTTTAATCCAGCGAGGTATTCTTATGCTCTCTATCTTTCGCAATTCTTTCGCAAAACTTAGCCATTCTTCAGATAGCTCACTGTTCAGCTCTTCATCCCATTTTTTCTCGCATAGCCATAACTTTCTGCATGAAGCACTTTCCAATTATCGTAACTGGTACCAACCATCTAGTGGATCGAATATCTTTGCCAACTGCGCTAAAACTATTCGTTTCGTTACTTTTGTGGACAGCTGTACACTTACATTGTAATCGAAAATCATCTTTCTTTGGATCCCAATGTAATTCCAAAGTTTTTATAGACTCGCTGCCTTCTATTTCGACCACCTCGTTCGTTATATCGCTGCAGATCTCTCCAAGTATTGCTGCATCGTTTGATACCCATTTCCGAAGATGAAATCGTGCGCATTCCATAGCTTTTGTGATCTCATTTACCAACAGCTTACAGTCTTGAATCGCGTGACCCCCAGTCATGAGATCGTCCATATAAAAATCATCTCTTATCACCGTCTTTAATGTGATATTCTCTCTGCAGTAAATATTGGCAATTTCTTGTAATGTTCTAACTGCCAAAAATGGAGCAGCTGCTGTTCCGTACGTTACCGTGGTAAGCCTGTATTCCTGAATAAGTTCTTCTGGATCTTCTCTCCATAGAACATGTTGATATCTCTGATGCTCAGGTGTTACCTTGATTTGACGGTACATTTTTTCCACGTCAGCCGTCATTACATACTGCCATTTTCTCCATTTCAACAATATATCGAATATGTCCTTTTGGAGTCTTGGACCTGTCATCATTACGTCGTTGAGACTTAATCCGTTCGTCGTCTTTGCTGATGCATCAAATACTACTCTCAATTTAGTAGTTAAACTTGCATCTCTGATGACCGCCTGATGTGGTAGATAGTATCGTCCTTCGCCAACTGCATTGACAGGAACCATATGACCCAACTTGATGTACTCCTTCATAAAATCTGCATATTTTATTCGTAATTCATTGTTTTTATTGAATCGCTTCTCCAGATTTATCAACCGCGCCATTGCTTGCTGCTTTGAATCACCTAACTCTTTATCTTCCTTGAACGGAATGGCCACTACAAATCGCCCGTCTGGATCGATCGTTGTCGTTTCTTGATAAATTGTTTCGCATTCTTTATCCTCGTTTTTCGTCTCTATATCATCAGCCTCATCGTATTCCCAGAACCTATTCAAGTCCTGTAAGTCACCCAGACTGACTGTGTTGGCGGATGTTACCTCTTTATTGCTGACCGATCTTTTAACGTGTCCTGAAAGGAGCCAACCGAGCTTCGTTTGTTGGCCCAGCAACCCTTGCATCATTTCACAGCGACACCCGTCCATAATTGATGGTAATATATCTGCTCCCAATATGATGTCTATACGGCTAGGTAGATTATATGTAGGATCAGCAAGAACCACATTGTTCCACCTGGTGTTATTATGCGTATTCACTTCCTTGCTCGGAAGTGTTTTATTCAACGTTGGCAGTATTATTGCATCAACCTGTGTCCTGAACTTGCTTGGGAACCTTGGTTTTACCTCCATTCGAATCTTATGCGTTGCTACTCCAATCGACATTTCTGTTACTCCGACTAATTCTGTTTTACACCTTGTTCTTGGAAGTCCCAATAGCTGCGCTGCCTCTTGAGAAACCAATGTTCGTTGTGCGCCGCTGTCCACCAAAGCTCGAAGTAACTCCTCCTGTCCAGTAACTCCTTTTACCTTAACGAGCGCTGTTGATATTATGGTGTCATCATCTGTGCTGTCCAAAATTGTATTGGCTGACATGTTCCGCCGTTGACCGTCGTCTTTGTGATCATGCAGCAAATTGTGATGATTTCTGCCGCACGTTCTGCACTTCCAATCCTTATCGCATTTGGCCATGGAGTGCTCACCCAAACATCTGAAGCATGCGTGATTACTGCGAACCACTTCATACCTTTTACTCACGCTGAACTCCAAAAACTTCTTGCACCTTCCAAGCTCGTGACCCGATGTCTTGCATAAGTTGCAATATTTTGTTGATCTGATCGGCCCTCTGAATGGTTCTGGTTTTGCCGACACCGCTATACCGTAATTATTTGTAAACACGGAGCTGCGTAGTTGCTCCAGAAAACTCAAGACGTCTTCTAATGCCTGAATCTCGTTTGGCCTCTTTGTATTTAGCTCGTACCGCTGATTTATTTCGTTACTTAACTTTCTCAGGATCATTACTGCAAATATGGAGTCTGCTGTGTCTTCCAGTTGACCCTTTTTTTTGATTATGAAAAGGGCGTTGTTGATCGTTGCTATGAACCTCTCTATGCTTCTGTTCGATGTTTCGTTAAGCATTGGTAACTCCATCATTCTGCACAACTGCTCCTCGAACATCTTTCTTTTGTTGTTGTATCTCCTGCATAAAAGATCCCAGGCAGCTTCGTAGTTTTCTGACGAACCTGACAGCAAATGCACTATCGAAGCCCTCGCATCGCCTTTCACGAAGGTCTTTAAATAATGCATCTTGACTCCAGGTGCCAGATTCTCTTGCTCGTGCACCAGATCTATGTAAACATCGCTGAAAGCTGGCCAATCCTTGGTGTCCCCATAAAAGTAGGGCACATTAATTTTAGGCTGCATCATTGTCTGGAACTCATCTTTATACTTCGGAACTTGTCTTTCATCGCGTCGCTCTTTATTTACTGTTTCTTTTAATGTGCCCAGCCAGGCCTCGGCTTCCTCCAGCACTTCCTCCACTGTAGATCCTCCCAGCTGCTCATCGAAATTATATTTTCGAATTTTGGCTCCCATATCCTCAATGAGAGCCCGTAGTTTGCTTGTGTTTTTTTCTAGCAATGTTATATTCGTTCGTGTTCGGGATTCATGTGCCTCTTCTTCTATCCCTCTTTTCGTTACTGACTGCGTCCGTTGTGCCACTGCTAACACACTCATCGCGTCTTCATCATGTGAGGTAACGCTTTCCGCGTCATCGTCTTCTCTTTGTTGGCTCTTTACTGGTTTCTTTGATGGCCCAGCCATTTCTGCTTTCTTTGTCAGCTGTAACTCTGCTTTAGCTTTATTCCAAGCGCACACAGTTTCCTCATAAGCCTTATTTTGGAAATATGTGTGACTCTTTATTTCTTCTTTTGTTGATCTCAGGAGCCGGTCGTGATTTTCGCGAAGATCTTGCAGAAGCCTTTCGCTAGCTTTCTCGTCCGCCTGTCCGTCTCTGATATTTTTTCTTATTTTGTCGATCAGCTGCTTCTGTTGCGCCAACAACTCAATATCTGAGAATCCCATTTTCATTTTTTTTTCACTTGCCGTGAAAAGTGCGTCGGCATGCACTTTAATTTAAATTTATTTTTTTTAAAAAACACTTGCCGCTCTTCTAGGCGTCGGCACGCGCTTTACTTTAAAATTTTTTTTTTTAAACTTGCCGCTCTTTTAGGCGTTGGCACGTTCTTTTTAATTTTATTTTTCTAAAAACACTTGCCGCTCTTCTAGGCGTCGGCACGCACTTCACTTTAAATTTTTTTTTTTAAAACTTGCCGCTCTTTTAGGCGTCGGCACGCACTTTAAACAATTTTTTTTTTAAAACTTGCCGCTCTTTTAGGCCTCGGCACGCACTTTTTATAAATCGCGGACTCTGTGTCCAGTTATCAAAGGACCTTGTGTCCAAATGATGCGATTTCTTGGTGTGAAATACGACTACACCGCTTTAGTCCACTTTTTTAAAGTTTCTTACCACTGGTGAGGGAAACTAAAAAAGGTTCGAAGGACCAAATGTAAAATCCAGTAGACTTTACTAGTTGAGTATTTGTATGATACTGATTTTATTAATAATTTTCTGAACTATTTATACAAAATATCTTAGTTCTAAATACATTAAAAACTAGACAGACATAATTAGGACGGCGCGACATAAAAAGTGACCGTCATAAAAATTAGTTTACATATCCAGTCGAAATATTATATGCTACTCAGATAAGGAAAATCCCTGTTTGCTATCGTACAGCATAGCATGTCGAGTGCTGACCGTATATGTAAATACTGATAACAGCTGTGCATATGGTACAGTTGCCATAGGACACAGACTGTTATGATTACAGAAGACAGCATAGCGATAATTCAATGTTATCTGCTGTCCTTCGAATGTGGACTGTATTTCTTTGTGTAAATATTGAAAACAACTGCGTAGGTATAAAATTTAAACTTAAAGAATTAAAATAAGTGTTCATGCTTGAACAGTAGTTAAACTTTCTTAAATTTTTCTTTAAATATTTTCAATTAAAAGTGTATAAAATGAACGTATTCTTTTGTGGTTAAAAAATTCTTTGTGCGGTGATAACTTTTAGGATTTTTGTAGCAATTAATGTCTCGTAAGGATTTTAAGAAACTCGGCGTTAACTGAGTCAAAAAAAAATATGATAATTCGACTCCAGGTCTTGATGCGTCAGATGTTGTGACGAAATGCCGTGATTTTAAACGTATATTGTGAATCGCTCGTAGGATGCCGAGAGCAGAATGAAAAGCTGTATTTGCGGATCGTCTGAGCACGATGAAGAGCCGTGAGACGCCGTTCAAACCAGATGGTTGTAAACCTTGGCTGTGCTACTCACAACCGAGTGTCCCTGTGAGGTTATATCGAATATGTAACACAATATATTTAAAACAAAAATAAAAAAAAATCACTTTCTAATTCTTACCTCTGTTTAATTAAAAAAGATTAGGATATCTAATTCTAACCTTGGTTAGAATTTTTCAAGTTCGTGTTAAATTGGCATAAAAAATAATTTTATAATTTAATATTTTAAAAACTTTAAAACTAATAAGTTAATCACTTCAATTTATTTTCAACGAGAGAAAGTATGATTTTATTCATTAGAAATCACTTTTAAATATTTCCGATTTGTTGAGATTTTAATATTATGGAAAAACATGTCTTATCACTTTTACGATTAGCCAAGAAGAAAGAAATTATTCTTAAATGCCGGATATGCCCTGGTGATAGTAACATGGTGTATCGATATTTGCATCGTAGACATTTTTAGTACCATACTATAATTAACAGAGTGACTATAAAGTTGTATATATTACTTATGGTACTTTTCGGTGGAATCTTGATATATATATAAAAAGCACTAAATTTAGAAATGGTATACCAAAATATATGTATTATTTTGCAGGCTAATTATACGTCACCATTTAAAAAAAAAAATACTGAACAAAATCACATGTCACAAGTTTTGACACTTGTCTGACTTCAAATCAAATTCTTTCCATTAAGCGAGCATGTTCAATTGCACAGTGCAACTTACGGTAAAAGTAATAAGGTGAACACCAGTGGTTTTGATATACAATGCTAAAAATGCGGTGGCTTGGGTGGATCTCCAAAACATCCAAAACAAAACAAGAAGCCACAGCGCGAGGGGGGCACCGGCGCAGGAAGTTCCAATTTAGAATAAATAAGGAAAAAACAATGTTTTAAACGTTATAAAAAGAGCAGCTTTATTTTCTGTGTTGTTACCTTTGCGGTTCCGATAAGAGTCTGATCTCTAAATCAAGCGGCAAAACAAAAGCCGTAATTAAATAATAACAACAAATTTAAGAAATATTGATATTTACAGTGGCCGAAGTGCCAACAGTAAATATACATAAAAAATATATACAATTTCAAATTTGTAAAGAGAAAAAATAATATTTAAAATCGAAAAAATAACTTAAGATAAGTCCTAGAATTTAAAAAATACGTAAGAGGGGTTACATTTTAATTAGTTGTGACATGCGGTATCAAAAATTAAAAAAAAAATGCCGTAATTCATACTATGTAAATGTTTTTCAATTCAAAAAAAGTATTTGAAAAACCAAACAAAAAATGATATGTCAATGTCGAACTAGCTCGGTGAAATGCTCCATTGTCCAAAATCGTCTCGGCTAGAATGCGAGGATTTATCAAATGCCGCTAGGGGCGAGATCCAATATTTAAATTGCCGAGACGGACGAGGTCCCATAAATGGCGAGTGTCAGCGAGCGATGACGACTGACTGTTCGGGCTGCGATTCTGCGGTGAGCGTGCTATGAGACGGACGAGGTCCCTTGTTAGACGCTTTTTGATCCAAACTAGTGCTACTAGTACTCGCGCATGGAGACGGACGAGGTCCCTTCGCTTTTTTAAAGTAACTAGAGCAGGTAGTATTTGCGCATGGAGACGGACGAGGTCCCTTCGCAATTTGTTAATGACTAGAATCTCCTTTAATTGTGCATGGAGACGGACGAGGTCCCTTCACATTTTAAAGAGTTCTAGATTCACGAGAGATCCCACGTTGGAACGAACTAAGTTCTTTACTAGGCGCATTTCGAGACCGACTAGTGACTATACGACAAAAAATACAAAAATATGCGACGAAAATTTTAAGGCTCGAACTACAGCCAGAATAAAAGATACGTAAATATTTCTTGCCATTTATTTCCACTCATTTATCTAAATTCGCTTTAAAAGAAAAAAAATGCAAAAAATACTCTATCCAAATTTTAAAAGAATATTTTACAATATGAATCTGTTTACAAACTAAAGATGAAAGTTAAAACAACAAAAAAATGCGTTGAGCTAGTCATCAATACGAACGAGATAGCATATGACGACTTTCAACAAACAACTATATTAAACGGCGTAAATCGACTCGAATGAACTGACATATTTTGGGGCAAAATAGAAGGTTTTAACTTTAAAAATTTGGTTTTATAGCTATACAAATGCGAGATAGGTTGCTGCTGCACAACATTAAAATTACAGCATTTATTTTGGGAGGACGATGGAGGTCCTTTTCGAGGGGTTTTAGACATGTGAAGCAAAAAGTGGTGGTTCGATTTACACACCTTACAACTACCTTCACTACGACAATCTTTACTCAAATGAGTGTGCGCAAGACACCGAGAACAATGACGGTTTCGTACAACTGCCTTTAAACGATCATGTTTATTCATTTCTAAAAATTGGCAACAAAAACTAAGTGGGTGGCCACCTTTACAGATGCGACAAACCACAGCACGACAATTTGCAACTTCCTTAGAAGTTTGCTTTTTTACAATCGAATTAGAAACAAGTGTTGTAAAAGAAGACACATTTGTATCAGGCAGAGGACCGGTCAGAATCCAACCAAAAACAGATTCTTGAGCCAACAAAGATTGACAAACTTTTTGCCTGATGCCATCACAAATAATTGTGGGATAAAGATCACCACCGATGAGCACATCAACTTGATTACTCTTCAAAAAATTGGGATCAGCCAACTTTAAGCCTTTCATTGATTCGTCCAGCACAAAATTGTATGAATATGTTGGCAACTTTCCAATAAACTGCGGTAACACAAAACCAGATGCTTCGATCCTAAGCTGAGGGTTGATGGGCGAGCTCAAAACAAAATGACATTTTTTCTGAATACGTGCAGAAGTGACGTTGTTCAGACCAGAAACTTTTGCGTTTGCCTTTTCGACTGGCAGTTTTATTAATTTCTGAAGTCGCTCGGAAATAAATGTTCCTTCAGAACCCGAATCAATTAAAGCTCTGACTGTAAAAGAAGATCCCGAATTACATATTTGCACCATAGCTGTGCCGAGAAGTACACCCTTGGAAAAAGTCGAAAAACAAGACCGCAAATTTTCCACGATAGGTGTTGAAGTAATCTGTAACTGCCGAGATGCGGGTACACACTGTTCGCTGCCTTCAGATGCAGCAGAGGATGGTTGAAAACTACGTGATTTTCCAGAAGAACCACGATGCAGAGTGGTGTGATGTCGCTGCCCACAAATTGAGCAGTTAAATTCACTACTGCAGTCCTTCATTTGGTGAGACGGTGCCAAACAATTTATGCACAAATGCAATTTCTTCACCTTCCAAAAACGATTAGAGGGGCGCATGTCCAGAAATTTGGAACACTTCATAATGGTATGGTGCCGCGAAAAACAAAGTCGACAATCCATATTAGCAACATCTTCTTGTGATGTATCATTATTTAAGTAAGACGAGTATAATGGTTTTTTAGAACACGATTTATTTGACAATGGCTTTGTGATCGACGCCCCTTGAAGATCTGAAACTGTTTCTAAGGTTTGAAATCGACGAGAAAGAAATGCGTCCAAATCAGACCACTTTGGAACGTCCGATTTCATTTCGATGGACTGTTCCCATAAAGCCAATGTCATTGCTGGTAACCGGGTTGAACAAACAAAAACTAAAATTGCATCCCAGTTACCAGTGTCGATGCCATGCATTTTTAAAGCGGTAACACAGTTGTTGATATAACGATGTTGCTTTTTAATAAAACTACCAGATTCAACAGAAACCTTTGCAAGGCCAAAAAGAATTTTTAGTTGGCTATTTATCAAGATACGCTTATTTTCATAGCGATCTGATAAATTTTGCCAAGCTGACGAGAAACCATTATTCGTGAGCGGCGATTTGTTCACGATGTCTTTTGCCTCACCACTGGTCTTCTGTTTGAGGTGATACAGCTTTTCTACTGGGGATAATCTCGAATTCGAAATATAAATGGCAGTAAACATATCACGAAAACTAGGCCATGAAAGATAATCCCCATTAAAAACATCTGTATCACAGGGAGGCACATTAACTTCAAAATCTAAATTATCAAAAACCAGGGTAGGCTGTGAATCTAATTGTGGCAGAAGTGTTGGAGGGGGTTGCAAAACTGGAGACGTCTGCGAGATTTGAGGTGCTAGCGAAATGGGAGAGTAATGCGGAGACGAAGGAGAATGCGAGGCCGGAAGCATGTCCGTAACAATGTCGGAAGAAGATATGCTTGGGGGCTGCTGTCTCGATACGACGGAACTCAAAAAGGTTAAATTCTCTTCCATCGTAGCAGCACAAGCAATGTAAGCCGAAAAACAAGATTGGTATAGCGATTTTACCCTACAAACTTCCTCGGTACCATGATCACCCGATATAGCCTTAACCGCAGACAAGCACCCCTTATACGTCTGTTTTAACGTAACACAGAGTTCTTTAAGCTCCTTTTTTTGCAGCTCTAATGTGCAAATGGAGTGATCAGTTTTTGAAATTAAATTAAAATGTTCCACAAATTTAATAATTGCCTCAGCAGCACTTTCAAAATTCCTCATTGAATCCATTTCTGTTTAAATTTATTTTAAAAAGTAAGTAACACAACAAACAAAGCTTTAAATAAAGCACCAAATATTACAAAAAGAAAATATTTGGGCAACAAAATTATTTAAAGTGCAAAGATATTCTTACTTTAAAAAACAAAATGAGAAAAAACCAAGAAAAATGGATCAAAGAAATATTTTGTTTGAAATTTGAAAATATCTGCAAAACAACTCCCAAAAATAGGCAAAAGTACCCACAAAAACAATTTTATTGAAAACAAAAATAAAAATTAAAATTGTTAAAAAGTACACAAAATTCAAACAACTAGCAGACAGAAAAGAAATATAAATAAAAACGAATCCAAAAAAAATGCGCAAAACCAAAAACAAATCTTATAAACAATTTAATGCAATACAAAAAATACGGGAAAAGTATTTTGCATTAAATATTCACAAAATTTATGTTTGCGCCTTTCAATTTGTTTGCTGCTGTTGTTGTTGGGCCGTCTGTCCAATTGCGCAAAACAAAAAAGTGTCTGTGCAAGCGCAGGTGCACTTTGTTGATGCGTGCCTATGCGTGTTGTTGTTGTCTAACACTAATTTTTTATACGACGAAATGCTTCGGTCTGTTTTTTTTTATGCGTTCTGTCTGAGTTGACAAAACCAAAGCACAAAAAAAGTAAGTAAGTACCTTAGCACGTATAAAAAACAATAACAAAGACGAGCGCGGGGGTGGGTACTGCAAATAAATGCAGTTTGAAGCGACCGAAAAAACAAAATAAGTGGAAGGGCAAGAAACGAAAAAAAGAGTTCCACTTGAAAAGCAATAACAATTGCAACAAAAGAACGAACAGTTTTTGTTGTTGTTTATAAAATTATTAAGAAACGAAGCAACAAAAATTGTTTCGCTATTTTCAATGTAATTTATAAATGCCAAAAAAATTAACTCTACCCGCAATGTCACTAAACTAAATGTAACACACCTGGTATTTTCGAAATCCAAAAAATAAAGCGCTCCAAAGGGTTTCCAAAAATTTTCCAAATCAGCGAGACTTCACTGCAGATCCGGCTCGAAGGATCAATAAAAATGCGGTGGCTTGGGTGGATCTCCAAAACATCCAAAACAATCCAACCCAACCTTGTATTTTGTAACACGAACCTCTTTTCCTCTAAATAAATGTAATCTGACAACAATATATCATAAAAAATGTTTGCTTTAATGAGAATATCAAAACTACTAGTTATGACAAAATTTGGATCCGCTTATTCAATATTAGGTAAGTTGTCCGCGATTACTCATTTTACCGACAATCGCGAAACAATCTTATCGAGAACCAGAACTTCTAATTTTGCTTGGTAGTTCGAATTTTTAGATTTTATCTTCACATGTGCAACGCAAAGGGATAATGTCCGAAGACGATTATTCCCTTTTTTTTATTATTTATTATGAGGAATCACTTGAGGCACTGTTAAAGGCGGACAAGAAAATTCGCTTTGGCATCCGAATGGCCAATATGAATTTTTTTAAAGGCGTCGCAAACCCAAAAGAAGACGACACAGAAGAGGTCGACAGTGCGGGTCAGTTGCTTTCGGGGGTCAACCTGCAGGAAGACGGTGAGAATACACACTCTAAGTGTGCCACCGAAAACTTAAATATCACATAGCACACATCAGTCTTGTCCAAGAGCCCTGGGGGGGCTCAACATCAGCACTTACAACCTCTACTACAGCAAAGAGACAGGTAAGCAAAGGGCGTGTATTCTTAACAAGAAAGGTATAAATGCATTTCTCTGATCTATTAACAGCACATCAGATATGACGGTGGTCAAGATAGAAGAGGTCGGATTGCATAACCTCATAGTGACCTCGGTCTATATGCCTCATGACACAGAAGCACCGCCGCAGGAATTGAAACGCCTCATCTAACACCACCTTAACGACATCAGCCTCATTGGGTGTGATGCAAACGGAAGGATACTCTACGGAATAGTACGACAGCAAACGACAGAGGTGAGTCACTGTTAAACTTTATAATGAATAATAAGCTTATTATATGTAATAGGGGTAACAAACCCACCTTTATTTTTCCAAGCACAGATACTTTTCTGGGATGTGTGGAGGTCTTAGATCTTACGCTTATGACATAGAAGTGTAACTGTAGAAGATTAGATAGTGTCAGAGAAACCATTAATATCTGATCACTGTCTGATACTATTCAACCTCCGTAGCAGGTCCTTCACCCCCACCATCTTCAGAAATCCTAGAAGAACACGGTGGGAAAACTTCGTTAAGATATCAGAACGTAAACTGGGATGTAGCAAACCTTGTGGAAAAATAAGCTCAATTTCAGACATAGATAAGAAAATATTTTAAATGAAGCCTTCAAGAAATCCACTCCAATAAGTGTCACAAAGAACAAATCTACCCCATGGTGGACTGCTGATTTAAAGAAACTTAGGGATGATTGTTTTTAGCTGCGCATTGTAACTTTTTATTTGTGGCTGATTTAAGGACTCTGAAATATTAAGGAGTCAACATTCATCTAGATACGTCTCCGTGTTTTTGATTGAATTGTTCTTTCTGGTGAATCCAGTTAATTTTTGTGATATATTTCAAATTAAAAATTTAGAAACTATATCAAATCTTTTTTGTTTTTGCCGCCAATATAAAAAAAAAACAATAGACAAAATTAAAAACAAAAACAAACAAAAAAAAAACGATACCGCAATTGTAAACAAATAATTCAGCAACAATATCAGCTAACCACGGTAAACTTTTTTGTTATCCAATGCACCTGTAACAAAAGATGATCGTGCCTAAAATTTTTGTGTTGCCAACTACGCTGATCGTTCCTTACATCATTGAGTTGCCAACTACGCTGATCGTGTCTAACATTCTTGAGTTGCTAACTACGATAAAAACTGCAATATGTCGATAGGAGCTCCGAAGCGAATGCGGTTAACTTCCCAAAACCAAAATTGTATTTTGAACACTACACCGCGGTCGTCAAACGCCGACTCCTCCCGCTTGTTACAATTAATTGATCGCCACTTCGCAGAACAGAGTGAGTTAATTGTTTTATCTGCCAAAATAAAGAGTTTCTAAATTAGAAAATGAAAAAACTGATGTCCATGGCTTACGATCAGAAGTATTGACATTGAAAAATTAAACTGAAATGTATTATAACTCTGCCATTGCTTGTGATGTACGTATGCATGGAATTCCTCAGCAAAAAGATGAACAATTATTTGAAAAATTGTGCACGTCTGTTAATATTTCACCACCACTTCCAGTACAAAACATTTATAGACTTCAAAACAAGAGTAACGCAAATACAAGAGTCGATCCACCAATATAAATAAAATTAATGACGCCATTTGATAAATTTTTTTTGTTAAAATCATTATGTGATGTTTAAGCCAACTGCTTTTAACTTAAATTTTATTTCTTCTTATTTAATTTTAAATGGCATCATTGTAATATAAAAAACTGTCGTTAAGTTGTTGTTGGTACCATTTTTGTAAATTTGCCGTTTTTTTCTCACTCGATTTTATAACCCCAGAGCCAACGGACGCTGTTAACATTTTTGGTAATATTTTTTATATTAATAAAAACAACATTTTCTGCCCCAAAAAATTTTTTCTTTTTTTTCTTTTCGTTTTTTGGCGTACTTCGATTGCAACCAGCAATAACTTTTCGAGCTGCTTTTTCTCCTATAGTCTGGATCAACTTCACTTGGAAGCCTCCCCCCATTAAAAACAGTACTCGATTTTGTATTGGTCCTTCGAGCTGGAGATAGCAGAGAAGTTCGCCATTTCTTATCAAGAAGAAAATTGGGTTTTATTTTTTGGATATTAGACGCAGTCTTTTTTATAAACAAGGTGCGTTACATTATATATTTTTTGTGACTTAAGTAGTGCGGTTTTTTATGAAAACGCTAGTTTTTTTTTTTTGTTTTTCTTAAAACATCCCGCAAAATTATTTCTCATTTTTTCGGACAGTGCTGATTTGCTTATATTTGCCTTTAACTTCTTCGTCTCAATTTGTCACTGAATAAGATAATTAAATTGACTAATATTCTTTTTTTTTTTTTTTTTTTTTTTTTTAATTTCACTCATTTATTTTTTTTTTTTCTTTTATTCTGTTTTTTTACCCGTTCGGTTTTTTTCGAGCTCAGTTTGGTTAATTTTCGGTATAAATTAATCGAAATTCAGTGAAAAGACCGAATAAACATCGGCAAAAGTGTAAAAGAAGCATTAAAAACAATAAAAAGTGCAGTGCAAAGGAGCCGAAGAAGAAGCTGGACAATTGAAAGCGCCATTGGACAGACGGCCCGCAGTTGCAGCAAACATCAAACCCACCAGGCAATTTAAATTTAATTTTTTTTTGTTATATATATTGCATATCATATATAACCCACCAGGCAATTTATATTTTGAAATTTTATTTGTTGTATGTATATTGTATATTGTATATTTTGAATTTTTTTTTGTTGTATATATTTTTTATATTGTATATATGGTATACCTCACCTGGCAATATATTTTGAAATTTTTTGTTATAAATATTTTGTATTTTTTATATAATAAATATTATTTTCAATTCTATCTTGTGTTTTAATTTTTATCATATTTGATCTTGGTGCTACAAATATGCGTATATAATAACTTGTTTTGTTGAACTTTGATTTTTTTGTCGGTGAAAAATCAGTTAGTTTAGCTTTATCTTGGTTATTTTTAATTTAGTTTGGTTGCACGTATCTTTAATTTGAAATATTAACAGATAATGCAGCTTGAAATGGAATGCCAGTGGCGGTTCATTTTAATTAAAATGAGAGACATAAAAGCAAAATAAATTTCTATGAAAAATCAAATTTTTAAAATATCCAAATTGAAATTTTAAAATTATTGAATCATTTTTAAAAATTTATATATATATGAATAAATTCATTTAATTGAATTATTTTAAATTGATTTGAATATTAAATTAAGTTTTGTTAAATTTTAAGAAATTTTAAATATTTATATTTGCAGCATGTTTTAAATTTTTTAATATTAAATATTTAAGTTTTAAGTTTAAGTAGTTAAACTTTCTTAAATTTTTCTTTAAATATTTCCAATTAAAAGTGTATAAAATGAACGTATTCTTTTGTGGTTAAAAAATTCTTTGTGCGGTGATAACTTTTAGGATTTTTGTAGCAATTAATGTCTCGTAAGGATTTTAAGAAACTCGGCGTTAACTGAGTCAAAAAAAAATATGATAATTCGACTCCAGGTCTTGATGCGTCAGATGTTGTGACGAAATGCCGTGATTTTAAACGTATATTGTGAATCGCTCGTAGGATGCCGAGAGCAGAATGAAAAGCTGTATTTGCGGATCGTCTGAGCACGATGAAGAGCCGTGAGACGCCGTTCAAACCAGATGGTTGTAAACCTTGGCTGTGCTACTCACAACCAAGTGTCCCTGTGAGGTTATATCGAATATGTAACACAATATATTTAAAACAAAAATAAAAAAAAATCACTTTCTAATTCGTACCTCTGTTTAATTAAAAAAGATTAGGATATCTAATTCTAACCTTGGTTAGAATTTTTCAAGTTCGTGTTAAACTGGCATAAAAAATAATATTATAATTTAATATTTTAAAAACTTTAAAACTAATAAGTTAATCACTTCAATTTATTTTCAACGAGAGAAAGTATGATTTTATTCATTAGAAATCACTTTTAAATATTTCCGATTTGTTAAGATTTTAATATTATGGAAAAACATGTCTTATCACTTTTACGATTAGCCAAGAAGAAAGAAATTATTCTTAAATGCCGGATATGCCCTGGTGATAGTAACATGGTGTATCGATATTTGCATCGTAGACATTTTTAGTACCATACTATAATTAACAGAGTGACTATAAAGTTGTATATATTACTTATGGTACTTTTCGGTGGAATCTTGATATATATATAAAAAGCACTAAATTTAGAAATGGTATACCAAAATATATGTATTATTTTGCAGGCTAATTATACGTCACCATTTAAAAAAAAAAATACTGAACAAAATCACATGTCACAAGTTTTGACACTTGTCTGACTTCAAATCAAATTCTTTCCATTAAGCGAGCATGTTCAATTGTACAGTGCAACTTACGGTAAAAGTAATAAGGTGAACACCAGTGGTTTTGATATACAATGCAATGATATTGTAAAAACAGGAGAATTTAAAAAACGAAATTATATAAAAACTAGTAAGAGAATTATCTTCGGCTATGCCGAAGCTCGTATACCCTCGCCATTTCAGTGACACCAAAAAATGCTTTTTTAGAACATAAGTGCTAAATGTCTATATTTTAAGTTCTGTTCTTATCCGATCACGCCCTTTTTTGGTTAGTAGTTTTGAGTTACCACCGAAGTGTTAAATACCGAAAGTGAACTGGTTATATACACTGTAACTATTTTTAATAAATTTTTTTTTCCAAAAAAAAGGTATTTTGTATAGGAGGTGGTTTAGCGTCTATCACTGCTGGCTCTCTGACAATCCAACCCAACCTTGTATTTTGTAACACGAACCTCTTTTCCTCTAAATAAATGTAATCTGACAACAATATATCATAAAAAATGTCTGCTTTAATGAGAATATCAAAACTACTAGTTATGACAAAATTTGGATCCGCTTATTCAATATTAGGTAAGTTGTCCGCGATTACTCATTTTACCGACAATCGCGAAACAATCTTATCGAGAACCAGAACTTCTAATTTTGCTTGGTAGTTCGAATTTTTAGATTTTATCTTCACATGTGCAACGCAAAGGGATAATGTCCGAAGACGATTATTCCCTTTTTTTTATTATTTATTATGAGGAATCACTTGAGGCACTGTTAAAGGCGGACAAGAAAATTCGCTTTGGCATCCGAATGGCCAATATGAATTTTTTTAAAGGCGTCGCAAACCCAAAAGAAGACGACACAGAAGAGGTCGACAGTGCGGGTCAGTTGCTTTCGGGGGTCAACCTGCAGGAAGACGGTGAGAATACACACTCTAAGTGTGCCACCGAAAACTTAAATATCACATAGCACACATCAGTCTTGTCCAAGAGCCCTGGGGGGGCTCAACATCAGCACTTACAACCTCTACTACAGCAAAGAGACAGGTAAGCAAAGGGCGTGTATTCTTAACAAGAAAGGTATAAATGCATTTCTCTGATCTATTAACAGCACATCAGATATGACGGTGGTCAAGATAGAAGAGGTCGGATTGCATAACCTCATAGTGACCTCGGTCTATATGCCTCATGACACAGAAGCACCGCCGCAGGAATTGAAACGCCTCATCTAACACCACCTTAACGACATCAGCCTCATTGGGTGTGATGCAAACGGAAGGATACTCTACGGAATAGTACGACAGCAAACGACAGAGGTGAGTCACTGTTAAACTTTATAATGAATAATAAGCTTATTATATGTAATATTTTACCCCTACCCACCTTTATTTTTCCAAGCACAGATACTTTTCTGGGATGTGTGGAGGTCTTAGATCTTACGCTTATGACATAGAAGTGTAACTGTAGAAGATTAGATAGTGTCAGAGAAACCATTAATATCTGATCACTGTCTGATACTATTCAACCTCCGTAGCAGGTCCTTCACCCCCACCATCTTCAGAAATCCTAGAAGAACACGGTGGGAAAACTTCGTTAAGATATCAGAACGTAAACTGGGATGTAGCAAACCTTGTGGAAAAATTAGCTCAATTTCAGACATAGATAAGAAAATATTTTAAATGAAGCCTTCAAGAAATCCACTCCAATAAGTGTCACAAAGAACAAATCTACCCGCCAATCTTGCCGCCAATATAAAAAAAAAACAATAGACAAAATTAAAAACAAAAACAAACAAAAAAAAAAACGATACCGCAATTGTAAACAAATAATTCAGCAACAATATCAGCTAACCACGGTAAACTTTTTTGTTATCCAATGCACCTGTAACAAAAGATGATCGTGCCTAAAATTTTTATGTTGCCAACTACGCTGATCGTTCCTTACATCATTGAGTTGCCAACTACGCTGATCGTGTCTAACATTCTTGAGTTGCTAACTACGATAAAAACTGCAATATGTCGATAGGAGCTCCGAAGCGAATGCGGTTAACTTCCCAAAACCAAAATTGTATTTTGAACACTACACCGCGGTCGTCAAACGCCGACTCCTCCCGCTTGTTACAATTAATTGATCGCCACTTCGCAGAACAGAGTGAGTTAATTGTTTTATCTGCCAAAATAAAGAGTTTCTAAATTAGAAAATGAAAAAACTGATGTCCATGGCTTACGATCAGAAGTATTGACATTGAAAAATTAAACTGAAATGTATTATAACTCTGCCATTGCTTGTGATGTACGTATGCATTGAATTCCTCAGCAAAAAGATGAACAATTATTTGAAAAATTGTGCACGTCTGTTAATATTTCACCACCACTTCCAGTACAAAACATTTATAGACTTCACAACAAGAGTAACGCAAATACAAGAGTCGATCCACCAATATTAATAAAATTAATGACGCCATTTGATAATTTTTTTTGGTTAAAATCAATATGTGATGTTTAAGCCAACTGCTTTTAACTTAAATTTTATTTCTTCTTATTTAATTTTAAATGGCATCATTGTAATATAAAAAACTGTCGTTAAGTTGTTGTTGGTACCATTTTTGTAAATTTGCCGTTTTTTTCTCACTCGATTTTATAACCCCAGAGCCAACGGACGCTGTTAACATTTTTGGTAATATTTTTTATATTAATAAAAACAACATTTTCTGCCCCAAAAAATCTTTGATTTTTTTCTTTTCGTTTTTTGGCGTACTTCGATTGCAACCAGCAATAACTTTTCGAGCTGCTTTTTCTCCTATAGTCTGGATCAACTTCACTTGGAAGCCTCCCCCCATTAAAAACAGTACTCGATTTTGTATTGGTCCTTCGAGCTGGAGATAGCAGAGAAGTTCGCCATTTCTTATCAAGAAGAAAATTGGGTTTTATTTTTTGGATATTAGACGCAGTCTTTTTTATAAACAAGGTGCGTTACATTATATATTTTTTGTGACTTAAGTAGTGCGGTTTTTTATGAAAACGCTAGTTTTTTTTTTTTGTTTTTCTTAAAACATCCCGCAAAATTATTTCTCATTTTTTCGGACAGTGCTGATTTGCTTATATTTGCCTTTAACTTCTTCGTCTCAATTTGTCACTGAATAAGATAATTAAATTGACTAATATTCTTATCTTATCCGCTCTCATCAAATTATTTTTTCGTTTTTTTTTTCTTTTATTCTGTTTACGTTTTTTTACCCGTTCGGTTTTTTTCGAGCTCAGTTTGGTTAATTTTCGGTATAAATTAATCGAAATTCAGTGAAAAGACCGAATAAACATCGGCAAAAGTGTAAAAGAAGCATTAAAAACAATAAAAAGTGCAGTGCAAAGGAGCCGAAGAAGAAGCTGGACAATTGAAAGCGCCATTGGACAGACGGCCCGCAGTTGCAGCAAACATCAAACCCACCAGGCAATTTAAATTTAAATTTTTTTTGTTATATATATTGCATATCATATATAACCCACCAGGCAATTTATATTTTGAAATTTTATTTGTTGTATGTATATTGTATATTTTGAATTTTTTTGTGTTGTATATATTTTTTATATTGTATATATGGTATACCTCACCTGGCAATATATTTTGAAATGTTTTGTTATAAATATTTTGTATTTTTTATATAATAAATATTATTTTAAATTCTATCTTGTGTTTTAATTTTTATCATATTTGATCTTGGTGCTACAAATATGCGTATATAATAACTTTTTTTGTTGAACTTTGATTTTTTTGTTTTTAATTAAATCAAATTTAAATTTAAAATGGAAGCCGTTAATAATTTTAACCGCGCTGTCAACGCGATAGTTAGATTCTAAGAGCATTGTAATCTAGCTGCTCCATCTGACCATTCTTTTGTCACTTGGACATCCAAAAGAAGGAATTGGATGAGCTTTGGAAGGAGTTGAAGCTAACTTATAAGGAATGTTTACCAGTTGTGGAAAAAATACCTGGAGACGAGGGATCTGACGAAATCGAGCGAGTGCAGGCAATGTATCAAAATTGCTATTCTGCATATTTGACTTGATGCGGTATGATGTCTAATTTTTCAACATTGGCGTCTACAGTAGCTCATCATAATCAACCCCGCACTCCTCCTTCTAGTCATTCAACGATTCGAAGCGGCGAAAATTACAGGATTGTCAACGAGAATGCAGCAGTACTAGTTACTTTTGCACCTCCATCTGTTCAGGCACCTTCGGCCTCTTCGACTTTTTCTGCCCTTCCATCACCCTCACCCCCACAGGTACCCCCTCCGGCATTATTAACCTCTCAAGCCATGAATGAACCATTGACTGCTCAGACGTTTTTGGCGAGTATGTCTCTTTTGGCGTCGCAGCTGCCTTCAACATCTCACGGACCTTCAACGTCAAACCATGACCATGGAGTTCGTGTCCCTCCGTGTGATACCGAAATTTTTTACGGTGATTACATTTCATGGCCAATATTTCGCGATATGTTTACGGCCATTTATGTATTAAATTCACGATTATCACCAGTCGAGAAGCTTTACCATTTAATCCAGAAGACTAGGGGAGAGGCGAAGGATATTGTAAAGAAATCCCCTCTTACCAATGAAGGTTTTGCGTCAGCCTGGAAGAATTTATCTGATCGATCCGAAAATAAGCGTATCATGGTAAATAGCCAGCTGAAAATTCTCTTTAGCCTTTCGCCTATTTCTGTTGAAAGTGGAAGTGGAATTAAGAAGCTGCATAGGGATATTATTAATTGTATTTCGGCTTTAAAAAATCACAATGTTGATATAGATTATTGGGATGCTATTTTAGTTTATTTGTGTTCTACCCGATTACCTATCGTCACACTGTCACTTTGGGAGCAGTCCATCGAAATGAGAACGGAGATTCCAAAGTGGACAGATATGGATATTTTTCTTACGCGCAGATTTCAAACATTAGAAACGGTTTATGATTTACAAGGAGGGACAATTTCTAGAACAACTGTTATATTAACTTTTTCAAAACCGAATCAAGTCTCGAATGAAAGAGTTAATACTTTTCAAACTAATGTGTCCAATTTAAATTGTCGTCTTTGTTCATCAAAACAGCACACTTTGAAATAATGTAAGTTTTTTAAAGTGTTGATCGTTTTGGACAGGTTAAAAAATTACAACTCTGTCTCAACTGTCTGGCACACTCTCACCTAGTAAAAGATTGCAGGAGTAGTTTTACTTGCGCTAATTGTAAGCAACGGCACCATACTCTTCTGCATCGTGTGTCTTCAGATACACCCCCCAGTTCGCAACCCCTTAATGTATGTGAAGGCAACAATTCTCGCAACACAACCCCTTTGCTTGTGATGTACGTATGCATGGAATTCCTCAGCAAAAAGATGAACAATTATTTAAAAAATTGTGCACGTCTGTTAATATTTCACCACCACTTCCAGTACAAAACATTTATAGACTTCAAAACAAGAGTAACGCAAATACAAGAGTCGATCCACCAATATAAATAAAATTAATGACGCCATTTGATAAATTTTTTTTGTTAAAATCATTATGTGATGTTTAAGCCAACTGCTTTTAACTTAAATTTTATTTCTTCTTATTTAATTTTAAATGGCATCATTGTAATATAAAAAACTGTCGTTAAGTTGTTGTTGGTACCATTTTTGTAAATTTGCCGTTTTTTTCTCACTCGATTTTATAACCCCAGAGCCAACGGACGCTGTTAACATTTTTGGTAATATTTTTTATATTAATAAAAACAACATTTTCTGCCCCAAAAAATTTTTTCTTTTTTTTCTTTTCGTTTTTTGGCGTACTTCGATTGCAACCAGCAATAACTTTTCGAGCTGCTTTTTCTCCTATAGTCTGGATCAACTTCACTTGGAAGCCTCCCCCCATAAAAAACAGTACTCGATTTTGTATTGGTCCTTCGAGCTGGAGATAGCAGAGAAGTTCGCCATTTCTTATCAAGAAGAAAATTGGGTTTTATTTTTTGGATATTAGACGCAGTCTTTTTTATAAACAAGGTGCGTTACATTATATATTTTTTGTGACTTAAGTAGTGCGGTTTTTTATGAAAACGCTAGTTTTTTTTTTTTTGTTTTTCTTAAAACATCCCGCAAAATTATTTCTCATTTTTTCGGACAGTGCTGATTTGCTTATATTTGCCTTTAACTTCTTCGTCTCAATTTGTCACTGAATAAGATAATTAAATTGACTAATATTCTTTTTTTTTTTTTTTTTTTAATTTCACTCATTTATTTTTTTTTTTTCTTTTATTCTGTTTACGTTTTTTTACCCGTTCGGTTTTTTTCGAGCTCAGTTTGGTTAATTTTCGGTATAAATTAATCGAAATTCAGTGAAAAGACCGAATAAACATCGGCAAAAGTGTAAAAGAAGCATTAAAAACAATAAAAAGTGCAGTGCAAAGGAGCCGAAGAAGAAGCTGGACAATTGAAAGCGCCATTGGACAGACGGCCCGCAGTTGCAGCAAACATCAAACCCACCAGGCAATTTAAATTTAAATTTTTTTTGTTATATATATTGCATATCATATATAACCCACCAGGCAATTTATATTTTGAAATTTTATTTGTTGTATGTATATTGTATATTTTGAATTTTTTTGTGTTGTATATATTTTTTATATTGTATATATGGTGTTGCGCAGAAAGTTCCTCTAACTTTGTGACAACGAAAAAGGGGGTTATTAAAATCCAAAAAGTCTCGCAATGAAATGACAATGAAATAAAAAAGGCGCAATTAGGTTTAGAATTAAAATAGGTGGTTTATTATAACGAATCTTACCTCGGTCGCTGTCATAAAACGATTGACCGACATTACATATTTTAGCCGAAGGCTCAGAAAACGGTTAACATTATATGACGCGGATCCTAGTGATGCGCGCGCCACCTGCGTTTGACGTTAAACATTATTTCAAATTAAACTTATAAAATTGGACGTTTGGCTTAAACATTGCCGCCCGCCTTGCAGTAACACTGCAAAAAATTAAACTTAAAACAATTTTATATAATAATATTTAAGAAAGTTTATAAAATTATCATAAATATTGGCGTTCAATTTATTTGGTTGGAAGAAAACTCATGTGCGGTAAAAATATTCAAAAAAAATAAAAAAGAAATGGGCTTTAAGATTATTTAATTAAAAAATTTTATTTTTGGTTTTACATTCTCTCTTGCATCGGATACATTCCGGATATTTCGCATCCGACAATTGTGCTCTACGCAATGAATTGACCCGTCGGACTCGGTACAACCCCCTGCATCAGAATACGTCCATGAACGTCTGCCCCCAATACCATGTAATTGGGTCCCGATCGCCAAAAAGTCCTTGTCGGCTAACACAACATTTGTGAAACTATTTTCCACGCGAACATCTAACGACTCTGCTGTTGTCGTTTTCTTCATCGTGCGATCTATTTGGCGCTGTGGGGTTTGAGGCAGAACTATTGCGACCACTTATCATCCGCCGTGCATCACGACAGAGCTTGTAAGGCTGAGAACGACGGCCTTTCCGTGTTCGTAAAGCTGGAAGTGGACGCTGGAAGGGGGTATGTGTTCGAGTTCGCTAGCCCAGACGAATAAGACCTGGGTCTAGCTTTGTTATTTGGCGTCACTATCCCAGACGAACAAGACCTGGGTCTAGGATGCGCTACCGGGTTTGCTGGCCCTGACGAACTAGACCAGGGTCCAGCGGCAATGGCAGGCGTGTTACTATTGGTCGGCCCTGACGAATGAGACCAGGGTCCGGCTACAATAGCAGTTTGCTAAATAGCTGGCCCCGAAGGAAAAGACCAGGGTCCAGCGAGAACATGAACGGACGACTGATGATTTTAGAATTTAACACGTCAGCATATGACGAGTTCTAATATCAGCTACTCTCTCTTCATAAACGTTGAATACTCTATCCAAACGCCAGCCAAGTGGCGGTACATTTTCTTCACACACCACCACCAAATCATCAGTTTTTTTTTTTTTAATTCCACTAAACTTCCTTGTGAAGTTGAGGAGCGTATTTTGGAGCTAATACCCTATGTATTTGTCCTAGATCTAAATATTCCATTAATATCCGATCGATTTTACCTAAATATTTGGCCTTTTGCCAAAAATAACCTCATTTCTATAAAATTACCTAATTGTTCCTATCCGTTAATGACCAAAATATATTTACTTGGAGAAATTATTTATCGAATTTATTAACTTTTAATAATTAATGTGAAAGGACAACTCTACTGCGGGTTAACCTTCAGCATTCCTTTTGGATTTTTGTAAGCACAATTTTTCCTAGAGCGTTTCTTTTTCCTCTTCTTTGGAACCAGTTCTAGTTCCCGAAACTTTGAAAGTTTATCATCAAATGTTGCATTGTTAGAAGGTGATATAAATGTTGAAAATGTTGATATCTGTTCCGATGGCAGGACACCTGTAATTATCCATCCGAATACAGTCTGCTGCGCTAACAATGATCCAAAAACATTTCGTCGTATACCATCCAATAAAATAGTACCATATAAATCCGCACCTATCAAAACATCAACTTGTTGACTTTTATAAAAATGTGCATCAGCTAATTGCAGATCAGGTAACATTCGCATATAGGATTCGTTGATGGATTGTGTAGGCAGATGTCCTGTTACCTGAGGGATGAGCAGGCCCTTTGCCTCTATCCTTAAGCTACTATCGATAGGGGATCCTAATGTGAAACTACACATCCTTTGTATGCGTGCCGAAACTGTTCTGTTTAACCCTGATACCTGAGCGTTTACAGTTTTAGTTGGAAGCTTTAATATTTTCTGAAGTCTCTCTGATACAAAAGTGCATTCAGAACCGGAGTCAATAAGTGCTCTAGCAGTATATACAGTACCCAAATGGCATATATTTACCATCGCGGTACCTAAAAGAATATTTTTATTGCTGACCGAAAAGCAGGAATGAATATTGTCAATATTTGGAGAATCGACAGAATTGACTTGAAGTGTATGAACATTATTGCTTGGAGTAGACAAATTTGTATTTTGTAAGTTTTGTGGCCGTAAGGATCCTGCCTCCCCTGGAGAAGCAGAAGTGTCGGAATACCCACGATGAAGAAGTGAGTTATGACGTCTCTTACATACCGAACAGTTAAAATTACTTTTACATTCTCTCACAAGATGAGAATGACCAAAACAATTAAGGCAAAGGTTAAGTCTTCTTACGGTTGCTAAACGGTTATTAATATTCATATCTTGAAAAACGCGACATGTTCTTAAAGGATGTTGTTGGTTTGGACACAATTTACAGTCAACATTCACTGCATTGTGGTGGGTTTGAATTCGTTTATTTGTTTGCTGAAAAACCGTTTTTTCCTCAGCGATTTTTCCTTCATTAGATCTTAAATCTGATATTGTCTCAAGCGTTTGAAATCTATTCGTTAAGAAATCATTTAGTTCTTTCCATTTGGGAAGTTCAAATTTTTTTGAAATACTTTGCTCCCATAGGGCAAGCGTAGCTTCTGGTAGGCGAGTACAACATAAATATACGAAAATTGCATCCCAATTTGAGACATCAATCTTATAGAGCTCCAATGTCGAAATGCAATTATTTATGTCACGCTGCATTTTTTTCAAAGCGCTACCAGACTCGGAGGAAATCTTAGGAAGGGTAAAAAGAACTTTTAATTGCGAATTTACAAGAATTCTTTTATTCTCATAACGATCGGACAGGTTTTGCCACGCTTGTGCAAAACCATCATTTGTTAGAGGCGACATCTTTACTATATCTTTCGCTTCACCCCTTGTCTTTTGGTTCAAATGGAACAATTTTTCGACTGGCATAAGTCTACTATTGCAAATGTAAATTGCCGTAAACATATCACGGAAGGAAGGCCAAGACGTATATTCACCGTAAAACACTTCTGTGTCACAAGGAGGCAAGCGAATATTGTAATGGTCGGACATTGGGTAAGACATTGTCATACTGTTTATGATTGGTACCGTTGGAACTTGTGGCGCGCCGATATTCTGTACCGGGCTTTGAGGCATATGATTGAAAATTGGGGAATTATGAATAGGAGGATCTTGCAGAGATGAATCTTGAATTAAGGTGTTTCGCAATGGCGTAGTTTGTAATGTGTTACATTGAGGGATGGGATTTGTTTGAGACGGTGTTGTGGTTGCTACAGCGGCAGTTGAAATTGCATCATGGCTCACCGGTGAACCTCGAGCAGATGAACTATGCGTTGGATGCACGGTCAAATTGTGCGCATATTCACCCATTTGTGACGCTGTAGCAACGTACGCATTGTAACAATTGCGATATTTGGCTTTTAAATCGTCAACTGCATCGAAATTTTCACCACACGCCGCCTTTAATTCCCTAATGGCTAAATAATATGAGGTTTTTAATTTAACCCACATTTCTTTGAGTTCCTCTCTTTGAACTTCAATACAAAAAATACTTAAATCCCTTTGATCGCTTTCGTTAAAGGCAGCTTCAAATTCAAGAATAGCTTCAACTAGCAAATTAAAATCTTCCATGGTCGACATTTTTTAAATTAAAAAATTTAATAATATTGTAAACAAATTGGAAAAAATGGTAATAAACCCTTTTTAATAAAATCAAAAAACGGCGTATCGCAGTATAACGAAAGTTAAATGTCAAGCTTATTTTCTTAAATTATTATTGAACTTTCAAATCAATGAAAATCTCAATAAAATTTAATTATTATTTAACCTTTTAAGTTAATGACACTTTAAAACCACTCTAATCCAAAAATAAAAATAAAAATAAACCTTTTTTTTTTTTTCAAAACCACTCTAAATTAATTTTGGAAGTTTTAACTAGTTATAATTAAAGCTAGTTCACCCTTTGTACTAGTTCTTGAAATTATCGTAAAAATAGGATAAACAAATATTTTTCACAAAACCACTCTAAAGTTATTTGAATGTTGAAATAATTTACTAAAGGCAGTCTTGAAACAAATTGAAAAAAAAAGATTTTTAATTTATGTGCGCTATGAAAACATTCCGCTGGTGTATGAAAAAATCTAATTAAATGGTATTAATTCTTCGTGGAATCACCCCAATGGTGTCACGAAAGAAAAAGAATCGACAAAAAGATTATAACTTTATATTTTCCAAAAACCACCCCAATGGTGTTTCGAAAAGAAAAAAAGTTGTTTGAAATTATACAAATGTAATAATTTAAAACCACTCTAATGGTGTGCAAATAAAATTTCAAAATATTTGGTAAAAATAATTTTATTTATATCAACCACCCTAATGTCAATTGATAATATTTACAAATTTATAAAATTTGGACTCACAATATACATATGTACCTTGCACAAATTTGATGTTGTTGTTGTTTCTCCTGCTGCTGCTGCTCTGGTCTGCGGTGTCTTCCAAATTCCTTATTTTGGACGGGGGACCTGCTTAGCTCTGCTTTGCTCTGCCTTTACTTTTTTTGTTTGTTTATGTTCACTTTTCTTTTTTTTTGCACACTTTGGTTTTCAATAAATCCTAAATTACTTTAATTTTTAATTTAATGTGATCCACTTTTGGAAATCACAATTAAATAACTAAAAACCTAACACTGATGATTTGAGGGGTGGTCGGGGTTTTATTTTATTTAAAAGAACGCGTTTTAATTTAAATCAAATAATTTTATTTGATTTGCCCGCAAAATATTTCAATTATGTCCGTCCGCGCGTAAGAACTAATTAGAAGCGACGGACATAGCACAAAGCAGAAACGAAAAAATTAAGTGAGCGAGGCTGCAGCTGGTATGTATGTACGTGTGGTTGTATATATGTACATAAGCTGCACTTTGCAATGAGCGTAATTATTTATGTTAGAGCACAAAAAAACCAAACAAGAAGATTTTGGTAATTTCTAATAAGCGCTGTTTATGTTTTGTTTCTTTACAAAACAAATAACCAAAATAAAGATTTTGCGTATGTTTGTTTGTCTATTACAAATTAATTTGCACAGTAGCGCAATAGTTTTCGCTATGTGTTTTTTTTTTGTCTTTGTACGGTATATACGAAGAATGTGGTGTATATGTAAACACCGAATCACTGTGCGATTTTTTTATTTACAAGTTCAAAGAACTTTAAAAATAAACAATTATTGAGAGCAAACAAAGAAGAGTTTAGTTGAATCTAAGCGCACTTTCGTTTTCTGTTTTTAAACCAAATTAAATAAATTGAACGCACCTTTTATTCATATGTTGAACGGCAAAATATCTTGTTGAAATTAAATGGAGACGGGATTTTGTTGTTTGTGTCTTGATGTGGGTTCGTATAACTTCAATAAAATCAGCTCCAGCTCGAAGGACCAAAATGTTGCGCAGAAAGTTCCTCTAACTTTGTGACAACGAAAAAGGGGGTTATTAAAATCCAAAAAGTCTCGCAATGAAATGACAATGAAATAAAAAAGGCGCAATTAGGTTTAGAATTAAAATAGGTGGTTTATTATAACGAATCTTACCTCGGTCGCTGTCATAAAACGATTGACCGACATTACATATTTTAGCCGAAGGCTCAGAAAACGGTTAACATTATATGACGCGGATCCTAGTGATGCGCGCGCCACCTGTGTTTGACGTTAAACATTATTTCAAATTAAACTTATAAAATTGGACGTTTGGCTTAAACATATGGTATACCTCACCTGGCAATATATTTTGAAATGTTTTGTTATAAATATTTTGTATTTTTTATATAATAAATATTATTTTAAATTCTATCTTGTGTTTTAATTTTTATCATATTTGATCTTGGTGCTACAAATATGCGTATATAATAACTTTTTTTGTTGAACTTTGATTTTTTTGTTTTTAATTAAATCAAATTTAAATTTAAAATGGAAGCCGTTAATAATTTTAACCGCGCTGTCAACGCGATAGTTAGATTCTAAGAGCATTGTAATCTAGCTGCTTCATCTGACCATTCTTTTGTCACTTGGACATCCAAAAGAAGGAATTGGATGAGCTTTGGAAGGAGTTGAAGCTAACTTATAAGGAATGTTTACCAGTTGTGGAAAAAATACCTGGAGACGAGGGATCTGACGAAATCGAGCGAGTGCAGGCAATGTATCAAAATTGCTATTCTGCATATTTGACTTGATGCGGTATGATGTCTAATTTTTCAACATTGGCGTCTACAGTAGCTCATCATAATCAACCCCGCACTCCTCCTTCTAGTCATTCAACGATTCGAAGCGGCGAAAATTACAGGATTGTCAACGAGAATGCAGCAGTACTAGTTACTTTTGCACCTCCATCTGTTCAGGCACCTTCGGCCTCTTCGACTTTTTCTGCCCTTCCATCACCCTCACCCCCACAGGTACCCCCTCCGGCATTATTAACCTCTCAAGCCATGAATGAACCATTGACTGCTCAGACGTTTTTGGCGAGTATGTCTCTTTTGGCGTCGCAGCTGCCTTCAACATCTCACGGACCTTCAACGTCAAACCATGACCATGGAGTTCGTGTCCCTCCGTGTGATACCGAAATTTTTTACGGTGATTACATTTCATGGCCAATATTTCGCGATATGTTTACGGCCATTTATGTATTAAATTCACGATTATCACCAGTCGAGAAGCTTTACCATTTAATCCAGAAGACTAGGGGAGAGGCGAAAGATATTGTAAAGAAATCCCCTCTTACCAATGAAGGTTTTGCGTCAGCCTGGAAGAATTTATCTGATCGATCCGAAAATAAGCGTATCATGGTAAATAGCCAGCTGAAAATTCTCTTTAGCCTTTCGCCTATTTCTGTTGAAAGTGGAAGTGGAATTAAGAAGCTGCATAGGGATATTATTAATTGTATTTCGGCTTTAAAAAATCACAATGTTGATATAGATTATTGGGATGCTATTTTAGTTTATTTGTGTTCTACCCGATTACCTATCGTCACACTGTCACTTTGGGAGCAGTCCATCGAAATGAGAACGGAGATTCCAAAGTGGACAGATATGGATATTTTTCTTACGCGCAGATTTCAAACATTAGAAACGGTTTATGATTTACAAGGAGGGACAATTTCTAGAACAACTGTTATATTAACTTTTTCAAAACCGAATCAAGTCTCGAATGAAAGAGTTAATACTTTTCAAACTAATGTGTCCAATTTAAATTGTCGTCTTTGTTCATCAAAACAGCACACTTTGAAATAATGTAAGTTTTTTAAAGTGTTGATCGTTTTGGACAGGTTAAAAAATTACAACTCTGTCTCAACTGTCTGGCACACTCTCACCTAGTAAAAGATTGCAGGAGTAGTTTTACTTGCGCTAATTGTAAGCAACGGCACCATACTCTTCTGCATCGTGTGTCTTCAGATACACCCCCCAGTTCGCAACCCCTTAATGTATGTGAAGGCAACAATTCTCGCAACACAACCCCTTTGCTTGTGATGTACGTATGCATGGAATTCCTCAGCAAAAAGATGAACAATTATTTAAAAAATTGTGCACGTCTGTTAATATTTCACCACCACTTCCAGTACAAAACATTTATAGACTTCAAAACAAGAGTAACGCAAATACAAGAGTCGATCCACCAATATAAATAAAATTAATGACGCCATTTGATAAATTTTTTTTGTTAAAATCATTATGTGATGTTTAAGCCAACTGCTTTTAACTTAAATTTTATTTCTTCTTATTTAATTTTAAATGGCATCATTGTAATATAAAAAACTGTCGTTAAGTTGTTGTTGGTACCATTTTTGTAAATTTGCCGTTTTTTTCTCACTCGATTTTATAACCCCAGAGCCAACGGACGCTGTTAACATTTTTGGTAATATTTTTTATATTAATAAAAACAACATTTTCTGCCCCAAAAAATTTTTTCTTTTTTTTCTTTTCGTTTTTTGGCGTACTTCGATTGCAACCAGCAATAACTTTTCGAGCTGCTTTTTCTCCTATAGTCTGGATTAACTTCACTTGGAAGCCTCCCCCCATAAAAAACAGTTCTCGATTTTGTATTGGTCCTTCGAGCTGGAGATAGCAGAGAAGTTCGCCATTTCTTATCAAGAAGAAAATTGGGTTTTATTTTTTGGATATTAGACGCAGTCTTTTTTATAAACAAGATGCGTTACATTATATATTTTTTGTGACTTAGTGCGGTTTTTTATGAACACGCTAGTTTTTTTTTTTTGTTTGTTTTTCTTAAAACATCCCGCAAAATTATTTCTCATTTTTTCGGACAGTGCTGATTTGCTTATATTTGCCTTTAACTTCTTCGTCTCAATTTGTCACTGAATAAGATAATTAAATTGACTAATATTCTTATCTTATCCGCTCTCATCAAATTATTTTTTCGTTTTTTTTTTCTTTTATTCTGTTTACGTTTTTTTACCCGTTCGGTTTTTTTCGAGCTCAGTCTGGTTAATTTTCGGTATAAATTAATCGAAATTCAGTGAAAAGACCGAATAAACATCGGCAAAAGTGTAAAAAAAAGCATTAAAAACAATAAAAAGTGCAGTGCAAAGGAGCCGAAGAAGAAGCTGGACAATTGAAAGCGCCATTGGACAGACGGCCCGCAGTTGCAGCAAACATCAAACCCACCAGGCAATTTAAATTTAATTTTTTTTTGTTATATATATTGCATATCATATATAACCCACCAGGCAATTTATATTTTGAAATTTTATTTGTTGTATGTATATTGTATATTGTATATTTTGAATTTTTTTTTGTTGTATATATTTTTTATATTGTATATATGGTATACCTCACCTGGCAATATATTTTGAAATTTTTTGTTATAAATATTTTGTATTTTTTATATAATAAATATTATTTTAAATTCTATCTTGTGTTTTAATTTTTATCATATTTGATCTTGGTGCTACAAATATGCGTATATAATAACTTTTTTTGTTGAACTTTGATTTTTTTGTCGGTGAAAAATCAGTTAATTTTTTTTATTTTTTTTTTAAAAAAGTGACAAAAGAATGGTCAGATGGAGCAACTAGATTACAATGATCTTAGAATCTAACTATCGCGTTGACAGCGCGGTTAAAATTATTAACGGCTTCCATTTTAAATTTAAAATTAAATCAAATTTAAATTTAAAATGGAAGCCGTTAATAATTTTAACCGCGCTGTCAACGCGATAGTTAGATTCTAAGAGCATTGTAATCTAGTTGCTCCATCTGACCATTCTTTTGTCACTTGGACATCCAAAAGAAGGAATTGGATGAGCTTTGGAAGGAGTTGAAGCTAACTTATAAGGAATGTTTACCAGTTGTGGAAAAAATACCTGGAGACGAGGGATCTGACGAAATCGAGCGAGTGCATGCAATGTATCAAAATTGCTATTCTGCATATTTGACTTGTTGCGGTATGATGTCTAATTTTTCAACATTGGCGTCTACAGTAGCTCATCATAATCAACCCCGCACTCCTCCTTCTAGTCATTCAACGATTCGAAGCGGCGAAAATTACAGGATTGTCAACGAGAATGCAGCAGTACTAGTTACTTTTGCACCTCCATCTGTTCAGGCACCTTCGGCCTCTTCGACTTTTTCTGCCCTTCCATCACCCTCACCCCCACAGGTACCCCCTCCGGCATTATTAACCTCTCAAGCCATGAATGAACCATTGACTGCTCAGACGTTTTTGGCGAGTATGTCTCTTTTGGCGTCGCAGCTGCCTTCAACATCTCACGGACCTTCAACGTCAAACCATGACCATGGAGTTCGTGTCCCTCCGTGTGATACCGAAATTTTTTACGGTGATTACATTTCATGGCCAATATTTCGCGATATGTTTACGGCCATTTATGTATTAAATTCACGATTATCACCAGTCGAGAAGCTTTACCATTTAATCCAGAAGACTAGGGGAGAGGCGAAGGATATTGTAAAGAAATCCCCTCTTACCAATGAAGGTTTTGCGTCAGCCTGGAAGAATTTATCTGATCGATCCGAAAATAAGCGTATCATGGTAAATAGCCAGCTGAAAATTCTCTTTAGCCTTTCGCCTATTTCTGTTGAAAGTGGAAGTGGAATTAAGAAGCTGCATAGGGATATTATTAATTGTATTTCGGCTTTAAAAAATCACAATGTTGATATAGATTATTGGGATGCTATTTTAGTTTATTTGTGTTCTACCCGATTACCTATCGTCACACTGTCACTTTGGGAGCAGTCCATCGAAATGAGAACGGAGATTCCAAAGTGGACAGATATGGATATTTTTCTTACGCGCAGATTTCAAACATTAGAAACGGTTTATGATTTACAAGGAGGGACAATTTCTAGAACAACTGTTATATTAACTTTTTCAAAACCGAATCAAGTCTCGAATGGAAGAGTTAATACTTTTCAAACTAATGTGTCCAATTTAAATTGTCGTCTTCGTTCATCAAAACAGCACACTTTAAAATAATGTAAGTTTTTGGACTTAAGCCCTGTTGATCGTTTTGGACAGGTTAAAAAATTACAACTCTGTCTCAACTGTCTGGCACACTCTCACCTAGTAAAAGATTGCAGGAGTAGTTTTACTTGCGCTAATTGTAAGCAACGACACCATACTCTACTGCATCATGTGTCTTCAGATACACCCCCCAGTTCGCAACCCCCTCTTAATGTATGTGAAGGCAACAATTCTCGCAACACAACCCCTTTTCGTTCTAACACGCAAACTCACTCAGTGCAGGTGCATTCGGCTCCAGTTGAGGTTGAGAGCATTACATGGGCTTTTGTTTCCTCTACCAAAAGCGTTCTTTTAGGCACTGCAATGGTGAACATTTGTCACTTGGGGTCCGTTTTTACAGCTAAAGCGTTGATTGACTCTGGCTCGGCAGGGACTTTTATATCCGATCGTCTGCAAAAATTGCTCAAGCTTCCAGTTAAGCAGGTGAATGCACAAGTTTCGGGTTTAAATAAAGCAATATCAGCGCGTATTCAAAAAATGTGTCATTTTGTTCTAAGTTCACCAATTAATCCCCAGCTAAGAATTGGATCTTCAGTTTTAATAATTCCGACGCTTACTGGAAAGCTTCCCCCCATTTCACTTGATCTTTCGTTCGGCGACTGTTTCCGTGACATGCAGCTTGCTGATGTCAATTTTGCCAAAAGTGAACAAGTGGATGTTTTAGTCGGTGGAGATCTATATCCAACAATTGTTTTAGAGGGCTTAAAAAAGAATATATGCGGTTCCTTAATCGCCTAGAAAACTGTCTTTGGATGGACTTTAACTGGTCCCCTTCCAAAGAATAATATTTCTACTTTTTCGACTTGCGTCTCTTTTTTTAATGAAATTGCTCTGGATAAACAGATTGAACGTTTTTGGCAGTTAGAAAATTTTCCCAAAAAGGTGTTTCAGAGCGAAAAAGACAAATACTGTGAGGACTACTATAAGCAAAAAACGACTCGCGACTTAAGCGGTCGTTACGTAGTATCACTTCCTTTTAAGCCTCATTTTAATAAAACTATTTGTTTAGGCCATTCACGTGGTATTGCTTTGAAACAGTTTTTAAGAAATGAAAAAATTCTTCTACGTATTCCAGTTTTTAAAACGCAATATGACCAAGTGATAAATGAATATGTGCAACTTGAACACATGAGTCAGGTGCCTGCCCCCACTTTTGAACACGTACCAACTCATTTTTACTTACCACATCACGCTGTAATCAAGCCTGAAAGCACAACCACATAGGTTCGTGTTGTTTTTAACGCATCAAGTCGTTCGTCCAATGAAGTTAGTCTTAATTACGCGCTATTTACAGGCCCCGTGCTTCAAGCTGTTTTGATGCTTTTAGTCCTGAAATGGAGATTTTTTTAGATATATGTTCAATGGAGACATTGAGAAGATGTGTAGACAAATTTTGATTAACAACGAATACACGTCCTATCAACGTATTTTGTTTAGAAATTCACCAAAGGAAGAAGTTCACGATTTTGAATTGAAAACTGTGACTTTTGGTGTTAATTGCGCACCGTATCTTGCAACCGTATCTTGCAATTCGAACTCTTCTGCAATTGGCGGACACCTTCTATTTTATTACAACTCCTTTTGATATACGACAATATTTTACAAAACGTGAAGTTTTATCAATTATTGCCCGATTGTTTGATCCCGCTGGCTGGTTATTACCTATAGTTATATCTGCCAAGATTATTATGTAGAAAGTTTGGATAACTAAAATTGATTGGGATGATAATCTGCCGAACGGAATTCTTCACGTTTGGCAACAATTTCTAAAGGATTATGTCCATATGAACGATGTACATATTTCACGTTAGATAGATTTTCCCCCTCAGAACATTTAGAATTTCATGCTTCAGAGGTAGCATACGGAGCTTGCATTTATATTCGTGTGAAGCAAACTTCATCTACTTTTACGACCCATCTTTTGTTCGCTAAATCTAAAGTGGCACCAGTTAATACTGTTGCTCTGCCTAACTTGGAATTATGTGGTGCGGTTCTTTTGGCGGACATGGTAGAATCTCTTTTACATTCAATTGAAATAGATAGAAATATTTTTTATTTTTGGACGGATTCCACCATTGTTCTAGCTTGGTTGCAAAAACCACCATGTCATTGGACCACATTTGTTGCTAATCGCATTTCTAAAATAATTGAAAAAGTAGGAAATTCACATTGTAGGAAATAACAAGTGGTGGCATGGACCCTCTTGGTTGACAGGACAAACTGCAAATTTTCCACCACATTTTTTTGAGCGACAAAATTTTGAAACTTCGGTAGCGGAAAAACAAGCTAATGTCATTTTTCATATTTTTTCCAATTTGAAGACGTTTTGGAGAAATTTTCATCATTTCAACGAGCACTTCGTGTATTATGTTATGTTTTTCGTTTCTTGGATCGTTCTAAACCATTTGAATCTATAGAAATTTCAAGTCAAGAAATAAAATATGTTAAGGTTCGTCTTATGAGACTTTGTCAGCAGGTTCATTATGCATCTGTGTATCATGACCTCTCTGAGAAACGTCAAATAAGTTCGAACAGTAGTCTTGCATCATCAAACCCCTTTTTAGATGACGAGAAACTTCTTAAATCCAATGGTAGGATAATTTCAGCTCCAGGATTGTCTTATGATGAGAGACATCCAATACGCTTCCGACCGTTCATGTGCAGCGGGTCATTAAGCTGCAGCCAACGGCAGTCGTGAAAATCGCGGCTAACCGGAAATTTTATTTTGAACCCCTCATCGACCAATGTGCGGATGCTTCTACGATTTCGGAGAGACTGGGGTTGAAGACGACCAAATTAGGATGCAGTGAGGTTTGCATGTTATCTCTACGCGCAAACCTGGATTTAAATAACGTCATCGAGAAAAAAAGCCCATGTCACGCCCGGCTTTTCTAAAATTATACCGGCATCCTGCTTGCGGATCCGGAGTTCTACATATCATCGAAAGTCGAGCTGGTTCTTGGTGTGGATGTTAATGCACAAATTATCCATAAGGGCATAATTGGTGGATCTCTTGGACAATGTACTATTTTCGGGTACATTTTGTAATGTTTTATTTTATTTTTCTCGGTACAGGCTAAATTGAACTTGTTTTTTAGTTATTTGAATTTTTTTGAATTATATTGAATTTTTTAGCTATTTATATTTATTAAGTTTATTATTTGATTTTGATTGCAGTGATGCTGCAAGGCGGGCGGCAATGTTTACGCCAACTGCTTTTAACTTGAATTTTATTTCTTCTTATTTAATTTTAAATGGCATCATTGTAATATAAAAAACTGTTGTAAAATTGCCGTTTTTTTCTCACTCGATTTTATAACCCCAGAGCCAACGGACGCTGTTAACATTTTTGGTAATATTTTTTATATTAATAAAAACAAAATTTTCTGCCCCCAAAAATCTTTGATTTTTTTCTTTTCGTTTTTTGGCGTACTTCGATTGCAACCAGCAATAACTTTTCGAGCTGCTTTTTCCCCTATAGTCTGGATCAACTTCACTTGGAAGCTTCCCCCCAAAAAAATAAATAGTTCTCGTTTTTTTTATCTGATTTTAATCGACAAAATAAAGACATTCTACATCTACACCACATAGGCTTTCAATCATCTGTGCCTTTCTATGTAAACAAAAGCTTAACAAAAAATAATCATGATACTTATTATAAAGGCAGCAATCCAATTAAAAAAGAAAAAACTATTATGGTCTACGTTCACTAGACGCGGTTTAATTTTTGTCAAAAGCTGTGCCGCAAATAACCCAGTACACGTGGACACTATACAAGAACTGAATCAACTTGGAGAAAAACCGTAATAACAACACCTTTCGTGACAATCCTGCGCAAATTATCACCATCAACATTCAGTTCTATACGAAAAAAAAAAGAATAAACAAGGTGGCGCAAAAGAAATCACCCTATTGTCAAATCTGTTTTGACATTTGTGGACTAGACAGATACAGAATACAAGTGAATAAGCCATGGAGCGATACACTCCCCAAGAACGCGGAATAATTGTGTCTATATTTTTGCGTAACAATTCGTCTGTGGTGTTGGCGCAGCGCGAATTCCGTCGCCGATTTCCCGGCCGTCCGACACCGACTGCGCAAACACTGCGCCGTTTAGCCACTAACCTTGAAGAGTATGGGACCACACGAGACGTTGCCAATAGTGGCCGGCCCCGGAGCGCCCGTTCTGCCGAGAATATCGCCGCTGTAGCCGAGGACGTCGAAGTGAGGCCCGAAACATCGACCAGACGACGTGCCACGCAATTGGGCCTCAGCCGGCGGTCCCTGCAACGAATTTTGGTGAAAGATTTGAACATGTTCCCCTACAAAGTTCAGTCCGTGCATCAGCTGCTGCCTGCCGACCGCCAAACGCGCGTAGCTTATGCCCAAGCTATCCTCAATCTCGACACCGAAGTGGACGATTTTTCGACAAAAATCATAATGAGCGATGATGCTCATTTTCACCTCAGCGGGTACGTGAACAAGCAAAATTATCGCTTCTGGGGAACCGAAAATCCGCGAGTGATGCACGAGAAACCATTACACCCGCTCAAAGTGACTGCGTGGTGCGCTGTTCACGCTGGAGGAGTCATCGGGCCGAACGCCGCGGGTCAAACGACAACAGTGGACGGTGCGCGCTATAGGGCAATGTTGACCGATTTTTTTCTGCCCGAACTGGACGAATTAGGACTGGTGGACATGTGGTTCCAACAGGACGGAGCAACAGCACACACTGCACGAGCCACAACCGACATTCTGAAGGCCGCGTTTCCGGGTCGCTTAATTTCGCGTTTTGGCGATTTGCACTGGCCCGCCAGATCGCCCGATTTAACGGTCCCGGACTTCTTTTTATGGGGTTTTTTGAAGTCTCGAGTTTCAAGGAAAATATCCGACACGAATGCGAGAATTTATCGCCCGAAACTCTCGCCGAAGTGATAGAAAATGCCATAAAACGAGCCCGTATGGCAATCAATTGTGACGGCGCCCATTTATCCGATATCATCTTCTCGACTTAACACAATTAATTCTAAAGGTCTAAATAAACATAATCAAAAAACAGAATCGAAGTTTTTTATTTAGAAAAAAAATAAGAGCCAAACAACATCGGATGACTTCTTTTGCGCCACCTTGTATTATATAAATATTTTATCTGAATTTAATTTTTAAAATTTTTTAACCAAAATGTTAATTATTGTGTGCATGTGTTGCTTATAAAAAAAAATAGTTTATCTTTTATATGTAATTTAAATGATTTCTTTAAATAACACATTCAAAAGGTATTCCAAAGGAAACTCCTTCAGAATGGTTCGTGTATTGTCCAAACAAAAAAATGGTCTTAAAATTTGTCACATCAATGCTCAAAGCCTAGTTAAAAAAATTAATGAATTTAGGTATATCTTTGAAGATTCGACGGTTGACATTGTTTGCGTTTCAGAAACGTGGTTTAACCTGAGTATGAACGATGAAGTCTTTAAAATGCAAGGTTTTATAATATGTCGATCTGATAGACAAGGTCATGGTGGTGGTGTAGCTATTTTTATAAGAGAAGGAATAAATTGTCGTATGAACTGTAAGTCGAATGCTGATAGTAGTGTTCAGTATTTGTTTTTGGATTTGTTCTGTGAAAGCTATAAAATTATAATTCGGGTTGTGTTTAGACCAAACAAAAATGAATAAAATCGAAGACCTTTTGTTATCATATTCAGATATAATTATTACTGGAGATTTCAACAACAACAACAACAACAACAACATCTTAAAGGAAAATTATTTATCTTCACATATGTGTGGTTTTGGATTATTTCCTGTCAACACTTTAATTCCAACACATTTTCAAATACTTCAGATACACTTCTTGATTTGTTTTTTGCCAATGACATATCAAAAAAATTACTTTACGATCAAATTTCAGTACCAAATTTTTCAAAACATGATTTAATCTTTCTAACTTATGACTGTCAACTAGTAAAACAAAATCATTCATTTTTTACCGCGATTTATTGACAATTTAAGTTTAGAAGCGGAAATGAAAAAAATCGATTAGAGTGTTATTTATAATAATCCTTCAGTAGAAGACCAAGTTTCTTGCCTTCAAACTAATGTTAAATATCTGTTCGAGAAATTTGTGCCTCTTAAGAAAAAAACAATTAAAAACTCCGATTCGGTTCGATTCAAAATAATTAAAATACTAGGAAGCTCGTGCGTTATATAGGTTTGAGTTAAAGTAAAAACCATTCCACCAAAGCAATAGATAATTAACATTGATGATCTTAATGAAAATTTTGTAAACTTGCCAACTAACTCAAAACTAACCATTACGCAAATTTACAAAGTCCTCTTATTCCTAAAATACAATTTTCCTTTGAGTGTGTTAGTCAACTTGATGTGTTACAAAGTTATTTATCGATCAAAACGAAAACACCGATAGCATTCGATTTGATCAATGTAAATCCTATTTTTTTTAAAACTTTGCTACCTTATCTGCTAACGTATATAACCTACATCTTCAATTCAGCCATAACTACTTCAAAATTTCCAAGTAACTGGAAATTTGCTAAAATTAAACCTAATAATGAGTATATGCCAATTGCAATTTTGCCGTTTTTTATCGAAATCTTTAATATATAATATATATTCAAAAGTCAAGTTAAAAAAAAAAAACACTCGCTGATTACAGATCGACAGTCTGATTTTTGAGAAAACCGTAGTTGCATCACAGCGTTAATCGATGTTAATGAAGATATACGCGTAGCTCTCGATGACAATAACATAACGTTGTTGACACTCCTTGATCACTTTAAGGCGTTTGACACAGTTGACCATAGAATATTATTATCTGAATTATCAACTTTATATGGTTTTTCAACAACTACCACAAAATTTATTGCATCTTATCTCAATTACAGATCGCAAGAAATTTACTGTGACAATAAAAATTCGAAAAATAAATAAATAAATAAATAAATAAATAAATAAATAAATAAATAAATAAATAAATAAATAAATAAATAAATAAATAAATAAATAAATAAATAAATAAATAAATAAATAAATAAATAAATAAATAAATAAATAAAACAATAAATAAATAAATAAAACAATAAATAAATAAATAAATAAATAAATAAATAAATAAATAAATAAATAAATAAATAAATAAATAAATAAATAAATAAATAAATAAATAAATAAATAAATAAATAAATAAATAAATAAATAAATAAATAAATAAATAAATAAATAAATAAATAAATAAATAAATAAATAAATAAATAAATAAATAAATAAATAAATAAATAAATAAATAAATAAATAAATAAATAAATAAATAAATAAATAAATAAATAAATAAATAAATAAATAAAAAAATAAATAAATAAATAAATAAATAAATAAATAAATAAAAAAATAAATAAATAAATAAATTAAGAAATAAAGAATAAATAAATAATAAAGAAATAAAGAAGTAAAGAAATTAAGAAATAAAGAAATAATAATAATATATATATATATATATATATATATATATATATATATATATATATATATATATATATATATATATATATATATATATATATATATATATATAAATATATATATAGATATATGTATATATATATATATATATATATATGTATATATATATATATATATATATATATATATGTATATATATATATATATATATATATGTATATATATATATATATATATATTGTACATAAATAAATAAAACACAGTTGATGTTGTTTACAAAAAAGACGAATATATCTCACTTCAACCTTTCATGACTTAATGGAGTCGAAATTCTGCTATCAAACAGAGACACGTAGTTAGGAGTTGTATTAGATCCTAAGCTTAACTGAAAATACAACGTGAAAAAGTAAATGGAGAAAGCGTATGTAGCTTACTATAATTGCAAAAGAATCATCAGTTCAAATTTGCGCCTTAAACCCAAACTATCACTGCGGATGTGAACCGCTATAGTAAGACCAATTGTAGTATACGGTGCAATAGTATGGTGACCAGCATTAAACAAACAGTATAATGTCAGACGACTTAATAGCTTACAACTAGCAGCGTGCGCGTGTATAACAGGAGCTATGAGATCATGCCCAGCCGAGGCACTGAATGTTATTCTCAACTCACTCCCAATTGAATTACAATTACGACTAACAGCAGCAAATACAGCAACCAGAATTATGGAGAGTAGCCTGTGGCCCGCAAAACCGTTTGGTCATGGTATAATTCTTGGAAGCCAAAGTCTCAATAGGAAATCTTCGGACCATATCACTACAATCCTAGACTTTCGAAGAAAATTAGCTTCCTGAAATTAAGATAGATGACATCAGTAGGTTCATAAATAAATCAAGATGGTTTGAATCGACCTGACCTCAGTGGTTCCACAAGTGGTGTATCAAAATGGCACTATTTTGCTAATTGAGCCTGAATTATGTCTCTTCAGGCAGCACCTTAACCAACCAACCAGGCAGTAATACAAATTGCTCACAAAAAATGGGCGTTATATAATAAAAATCACGCCCACCTTCCATACAAACCTTCCCTTTCCATGGGGAAATATATTAATTAAAATAGTTCTATTGCAGAAAATCTAATTCAATATATAACATTTTAATAGAATCACAAAACTACTGATAAAAAATGGGCGTGATCGGATAAGAACCACGCCCACTTATATTAGAAACATGTAGCACCTATGTGTGAAAAGAAGCACAGTTTTTGGTGTCACTGAAATGGCGGAGGTATATGAGCTTCGGCATTGCCGAAGATAATTCTTTTAGAAGTTTTTCTTTAAAGATGAACGAATTCCATCGAACCCGTTTTACCGACCGAGGGGCTTATCCGCTTAACGTACGAAATTGATGACCGAACAGCAGCACTCCGGAATGTGTTGTATAAACTCGAGGAATAGTTAGAGCAGGTAACCGTCTGTAATATGGTTATTCGTATCAGCTACAGACTTAAAATCATCAGCTGAAAAAAATATATGTACTTGTAACTAAAACCTATTATTGAAATGATTTAAAAGAATTAATTTCATTTAATCGCGCGAATAAATGAATTAAATTTTTGCGCATAATTAGGCAAAATTGTGTTGTTCCTCTCATACAATCAAAATTTGTTTGAAAGTAACAAAATTGAACAAATACTATATTAATGATCGATGCTTTAATCATCATATTCTTCTCACCTTCATCCAAATAGCTTGCTTGTATTGTACATATAATCAGATCCAATGCTTTTTCAGTCTTCTTTGGTAATGAATCAGAACTGGCTAAAAACGTGCTTAAAATAGCTTCAATGTTCCTTTACCTTTTACATTTTCTCTTAATATATATATTTATTTTAATTTTTAATATGGTTATTCTTGTACCTTGCTGTAAAAAATATGTTAATATGAGCACACACTTTTTTTAAGAAACAAAATTTACAAATACTTCCATTATACAAGATTAATTGTGGTTAAAAAAATTTTAAAAACAAAAATTAAATTCATGAACAAATTAATTTCTTCACAAGGTACCAATCTATCAAGTTTGATTTTTTGAATTATTCTTTTAAAACTGGGTATGAGATACCCATCTATACTATTGAAACTGGATTCATTCAATAGTGCAACAACCAACTCATACTGTTTATTTAATTATCAATGATATTATAAATGTTACAATATGTTTTAATAGAAGTTATATACAGGGTTTCCTTACTAATATATTAGATAAAATTAAAGCTAAATGTCGTTTACATGTATTCTACAGAAGCTACAATGATATAATGCATGCTTAGTTCATACCTTGCTAAATTTTAAATAATGGTAACTTGTAACCAGAGCAGATTTTATTACATAACAGTACACGTTTTTGAAATATTTTGTTTATCTTCATCATATAATTTTTTTCAAATACACTGTTTTTAAATCGGTGTTCTACACTCCCAGATATGCTTAATATATTAAATTTTTAAATATACCAAATTTAAATATACTGCAACTCTAGCAAATATGTTTTGGATAAAATATTTCTTATGATTAAATTTCACATACACTATATTTTATTAAAAATAAATATCTTCCAGACCTTAAAAACAATTATATTGGTTTAATATTCAAAATTGATTTTTTCAAATGGGAATGGAACAAAAATATCATAATTATAGTATCTTCCAGGTAACGAAAAAATACAAAATTTATGAACCTAAGAAACAGTGATTAGTACTAGTTAGTTAGTTAGTTTGTAATGGCGTCTCTTAATAAGAGACCCACTTAGGCTTGGAGCCCTTTGTATACGAGTTATACCGCCACCCTGTACTGTTTATCTTTATGATTAGTAAATAATATTAAATTTAATAATTTAATTTCATATTTTAATATAACATAACTATTGAGAAAAGAACTTAAAAGTTAGATAAAGCGACGGGAAATATGTTGGTGTCCGAAAAATAAAAATATGGATTCAAGAACGACCACTACTTGATCAAAAACTATTTTTAATAAAAATAATTTGACTTATAGCCGCCTTAATAGTTACTCTTTTAAGACCATTATAAACGTCTCAGAAGAAATTTAAAATCAGTTCTGGACATTTTGCTGTTGATTCAAGTAATACAACAATTTTATTCAGGTCATTAATATAAATATTTCAGATTTTAATTCATCAATTTCTTTGATAAAAGACTTGAAACATTTCGGTGGGTCTTGTACCAAGTTAAAAACCCGTTTCACAAAATTTCTTATTATTATGTAGCAAAAAATAGTTATCGATGAAAAATAGTTATATCTTCATTAATAACTATTTTTCATCGATAACTATTTTTTGCTACATAATAATAAGAAATTTTGTGAAACATTTTGTAAATTAGCGTTTTCGGCAAAAAAGTTTAAAATATTTAACATTTTGTTGTTTTTTAAATATAGTTAATATATTGTAAGCAATTTATAATGAAATAACATATTCGAAATTTATTTCATTTTTATTATGTTTGTTAAACTTATATGTTTAATGCTGAATTGATTTTCTGAATATGTTCTCTTAAAAATCTTTAACCCCCAAGAATGCCCCAAATTGTAAGACTAAGGTTTGAAGGTTTTATTTTGAATACAAATATGTGTAAGATAATTAGTTAGCTAAACTTCCTGGTTCTCCTCATCGTACTGTTTCTGAGTTACGGCGGTGGGCGTTAACTTGATCCAACCACGCATATTTTTGGTGATATCGAATATGACCATACAAACTCAGATAACAAATTTAAAATTTTTAAAAGTAATACTCGTACTACCAATGTAATCGAATATTTTAACATAAAATTGATCCGAAACTATTTGAAGTTGTCGACATTGCCCATTCTAGCTCAGATACGAAATTCCAGATTTTTATGAGCAATATAAGCGAAATAATCGAATAAACAATACTTTAGTTATTTTAAAACATTGTGGGCGTATTAGGTGGTCGTGGCAGATTTTTTTTTTAGCCTAAAACCTTCCCGGTCGTAAGCATAGCGACTTTCCAAAATTTCAATAAAATCGAAAACGGTTTAGATAAATTGATAGATAGATAGATAGATAGATAGATAGATAGATAGATAGATAGATAGATAGATAGATAGATAGATAGATAGATATATAGATAGATAGATAGATAGATAGATAGATAGATAGATAGATAGATAGATAGATAGATAGATAGATAGATAGATAGATAGATAGATAGATAGATAGATAGATAGATAGATAGATAGATAGATAGATAGATAGATATATAGATAGATAGTTAGATAAAGAGAAAGAAATATTAATTTTTATATATACAGAGATAAAATATTAATATTTATAAAATTTAAACTGCATACAAATTTTGCGTAGGTCAAAAAATAGTCCAATAAACATATGATAAAAAAATGATGTTGATAATATTTCTATGCTTAACATATCCGTATACATAAAGTTACTATCCGTTATTTATAAGAAACATTCGATCGTTTGTTTTCCTTATTAAATAAGTTTGTTTTTTTATTAAATATGCAAAACAAAAAAATCACAATTAGAAAAAAAAATTTCGGAAAAAAACGGAAATAATATTTTAGTTATTTCAATTTAAATCAAGGCCGATTCAAAAAAATAAATAAAATTAAAAATTTATTAAGTTAAAGAAAAAGATTTAAATAAAAAAAAAATAACTCACATTAAGTGAGACTAGAACAATTAAAAAATTATAATTTATGAGTTTTGACTTATATCATCTTCGAAGTCCAAAATTTCAGGCTTACTAGTACAGTACACAGAAATATTTCAAATTTGCTAGAGATATAATATATAAGTGTATCCAACTTAACTATTTAATTTTTTTTAATCAATATAACTGCAAAAAGTATCTTAAAGAAGATAACATTTCCTTCGCCAGCAATAACAACAGCAATACAAATGGTGATAAGATCGGCAAAAACATTTTAAATACTTATGGCTGCTATAGCAATGATGATAAGTTGAATGTGATGAACAACGATCATGCAAGCAATAAGAATAACAGGAGGCGTCGCACATTATACTTCTGAAAATAAAAAATATTTTATAGTGATGTATTATTCGAAAGAAAAAAGGCATTGCAGTACCAAGCAAAAAAGGTCACTGCCAACAGGCCTGAATCAAATAAATTCAAGGGGTATTTCTAAGTTTGTTTCATTTCAAGTTTTAAAATATCGCCTGAACTGTGCTTGTAAAACTCGGAAGCATATAATGTAGATTCGATAAAATAAATAAAATTTCTGCATTTGTGGTCACTAGGATGGCTCAAGCTTGTATGGGAAAAAATTCAAGTTGCTTTGATTAATTCAAAAGTTCCTATATAGCCAGCATTTAAATCAATTAGAAATTCGGTTTATAGTCCCATACTCACTTTAAAAATTTACAAATGTGGAAAATTCCAATTGGTAGTTTAGAAATTGTTAAAATTTTTTATTTTTTTAAATTAAATTGAGATTCATTTATATTCAAATTATTTTTTTAATAACTTCCATTTTTCATTAATGCAGAAAATTAGAAGTTTAGAAAAAATACAGTATTCAGTTCTCATAGTCAACACGCCTACTTAAAGGGTAAATCTGTGGATACCGCACTCCACTCCTTAGTTTATATTATAGAGAGATCTTTACAATTGAGAGAATTTACAATGGTAGCTTTTCTCGATATAGAAGGTGCCTTTAACAACATTGAACCCTACGCCATTACCAATGCATTGGCTGATCTTGGAGTGAATTTAGCTTTGAGAGCACTAATAGCCACTTCTGCTCAAAGATCAGTCAAGAGGGAAACACCTCAGGGTGGAGTCCTCTCTCCTCTCTTATGGAACCTGGCAGTAAACATACTTCTAGTAAACCTTGAGAGGGCAGGATGCAGAGTGATTGCGTATACTGATGATGTTGATATAGCCATCTCGGGTAAATATCCTTCAGTAACTAGAGACTTAATGCAGAATTGTCTTAATATTCTTTCTAACTGGGCCACAGGATGTGGATTAAATGTAAACCCTCAGAAGACCGAGCTAGTGCTCTTTACAAACAAACTTCGAATACCAGACTTAGAACTTCCAAAACTTAAGGGTACCCGTCTAACATTCTCTGATTGAGCTAAGTACTTAGGAATTATTCTAGATAGGAAGCTAAACTGGAAACCGAATACCGAAGAAAGGGCCAAAAAGGGTAATATTGCTCTGTACTCTTGTAAAAAGGCCATAGGTAAGAAATGGGGATGGCAGCCTAAAATTACCCACTGGCTATATACGGCCGTAATTAGGCCTATTATGACTTATGGTGTATCTGTCTGGTGGCCATCACTGGACAAAATCACTAACTCAAAAATACTCTCAAGAGTTCAACGTTCTCCGGCATTGTGTATTAGTGGTGCTCTGCGTACCACACCCACCATGGCGCTGGATACAATGTTCCACCTGCTACCCATTGACATCTTTGGCAAACAACTAGCTGCCAATACAGCTACTAGACTGCAGGCCTCATTACAATGGAGAACGGGAAATAAAGGACACTCATCTATACTTCAAGTATTCAACAAAATACCGGATCTAGTAGACTACATCACACCAATGCTTATATTTGATAAGTATTTTAATGTATCGATCCTTTCAAGAAACGAATGGCAGCAAGGCGATCCTCTTTCAACTAAAGCCATCCAAATATACACGGATGGTTCAAAACTTCTTGAAAGAGTAGGGGGTGGAGTCTACTCTTAAAGCCTAAATCTCAATATTTCGTTTAGGCTACCTGACTACTGCAGTGTGTTTCAAGCTGAAATAGCAGCCATCCACGAGGCAACTTCTTGGCTTTTGGAGAACAGGATATCAGGTATCGAAATCCTTATTCTATCAGACAGTCAAGCTGCTCTGAGAGCCCTGGAATCAGTTCAAATCTCATCAAAAACTGTCCTCAGCTGTTGCAAATCTCTCAATGAGATTGCGGAGCAGCTACAAATCAAACTATGCTGGGTTCCCGGCCATAGGGACATTCCAGGGAACTGTAAAGCTGATGAACTCGCCAGAGAGGGCACAACAAAAGAAATCCTACCCATCAACAAGGAATATGGTATTCCTCTTTCAACATGTAAACTCTTCATCAAAGAAATCTCTATCAGAGAAACTAACTCCAGATGGATGGGGAGTAGTACAAGTAATATCTCGCGTATGATATGGCCAAAACTGAATCAAAAACGCTCAACTGATCTAATCTCCCTAAGTAGGTCTCAAATTAGCACCATAATAGGAGTTATAACAGGACACTGTATTATTGGTACTCATGCAAGAAGACTAGGTATCTTCTCAAATGACTTCTGCAGAAGCTGTAGAGATGAAGAGGAGGCAAAAACTATAATACACCTTCTGTGTATATGCCCCGCTTTAGCCAACAAACGATATACACATCTAGGAAAGCACTATCTAAATCGAATATCATTAATATTCTTCAATTTATATATAGTACAGGATGGTTCAGTTAGCGGTATAACTGGAATACCGCATGGCATCACAAAGGGCTCCAAGCCTAAGTGTGTCTCCTTATAAGGGACGCCATTACAAACTAACTAACTATCAGTTCTAAATAATGAAGTTCAATTAAGTCCAATTACATAAAGAAAGTCCATAAATTTTGAGGTCAATAAGCTATTTTTGCCACTCGGGATTTGAAAATTGGAGCAACTTCAGTTAATTGAGTCATTATAATGTGGGAATATCTCTAGCCTTCAGCAAATTATTCTCTGAAAGTTTTTATTTTTAATTGAGTGGATCGCATGTTCAATCCACAAAATGTGGGTCATAGGGTCATGGGTATTGTTGATAGGGGCTGCCCACTGGAGTTTTAAGTTTCACCTATCCTTTGGAGCATCACCGTAAACAGCCAATTTTTGTGAACTTCACGCAATGAGCATACAACACTAGAGAGTTTGCAGATGATGTGGCTATTATATTGAGTTGTAAAATCTGGACACTATAAATGATATCATGAGAGGTGTATTCAAAGTGGTTGAGAAATTGTGGAAGATGGATGGAAGTAAGACAGATATGTTATTCTTTTTGGGTCTGAAATTAACATCTCCAAGAAAATTATATATCTGATAGTTATCCTAGATGATTATACTGGGTAATTTTGAGGGAAACGAAAAAGCTGATTACTTAGCTAAACAAGGTGCAATCATGCCCTTTATTGGTCCTGAACCCTTCTGTGGTCTTTCAAAAAGCCACTCCAACGAAGCTATCAGGAAACTGGGGGAAAATAAATTTGCCGATCACTGGCTTAATAGCTCAGGTCAACGTTAAGCTAAACGATTCCTCAACCCATCCAAGGGAATATCTAGCAAGCTACTTTCACTTAATAGAGATGACTTACGCATTTTAGCTGGGTACTTCACAGGTCACTGTAACCTAAGATATCACCAAAAAAAAGCTAGGTCTTTCTGACACTGACATCTGTCGTTTCTGTGAAATGGATACTGAAAGTTCAGAGCATATACTCTGCGAATGTCCTGCACTGGGCAGACAAAGATTTTGACAATTCGGTGACACTGTTGTCAATCCATACAAACTCTGGAACAACAATCTCCAATTAGTGCTAAAATTTATTAAAAGCCTAAAAATTTGGGGATTAAACCTAAAGGCCATGCACAATAGATCTTGTTGGTCGCAGTGCTTCAAGGCCTATAATAATAATATCCTAGATGATAAGCTGATTTAGACTGACTATTTTGAGGACAAGATCCAAGAAGTGCTATTCCAGTGTATAAGAGTTTGTGAACTGAACTGGCGCTAACTCCGAAGACCACACACTGGTTATACACAATTGTGACGATACAAAAATTAAGACATATTTTTGAAGTCAATAATTCTTAAATAACTTAATCCCACTGAACAGTGTTAAAACTAACTGAGTAGCAAACGTCAAAACCTCAGTTCAGTCGGTCTACAACAGTCGTCTCGTGCAGACATGCGCGCATTATCATCTTTGCCATTTGGGTTACAACAGCCGTAGAAAATTAAGTGAGTTCAGATGTTCTTCGGCAGTCATCGCGTACGGACGTGTGGTCATTATCGCTTCTTCTTGTTGGCGACCAAAAGCCACAACTGAAGACACTCAGTCAGTTGTTCTTCGGCAGTCATCGCGTATGGACGTGTGGTCATCATCGCTTCATCTTATTGACTACCAATAGCCACAACTGAAGATACTCAGTCAGTTGGTCTTCGACAGTCATCGCGTACGGACGTGTGCGCATCATCGCTTCTTCTTGTTGGCTACCAATAGCCACAACTGAACCACTCAGTCAGTTGGTCTTCGGCAGAGACCGCGTACGGACCTGTACGCATCATCGGCTTTATTAGTTGGCCACCAAGAACCACAGCAGTAAGCACCCCCATAGTAAGCTCTGAAGTCATTCTTCTGAACATTTGCCGAGAGAAGTACAAGCAAAGAGTAAGACACAACCAACCTATATTTTTTTATCAGCATTCACTTCTTCGGTGGCTAGAGTGCATTGTTCTTCAGTATTAATCTATTATTTTAGATGAGCCGCGTTATTAGAGTGGAGATCGGTTTAAGATTCTCTGCTAGAAAGAAAATTATTAGAATGGAGATCGGTTTAAGGTTCTCTGTTAGATATAAGATTATTAGAGTGGAGATCGGTTTAAGGTTCTCTGCTAGATAGACGATTATTAGAGTGGAGATCGATTTCAGGTTCTCTGCTGGATAGGAGATTTTTAGAGTAGAGATCGGTTTAAGGTTCTCTGCTGGATAGGAGATTACTAGAGGTTTCAATAAGCCAACCTGGATTTTGATATATTCCATATATTCATTAGAGAACAATGCCTCATTGTATTGCCCAATAGCAATGTTTGAAAGTCGTTTCGCACAAACACGCACACAGTTATGTGCTTAGACACACACACACACACGCAGATTTGAGACGAAAAACATGCACAGTTATGTTACCAAAAAGAGACACATTATACAAGGCAAGACCGAGGTTCTATACCGTGAAGAAGAATAAGAGAAGCAGTTATCCAACGAAAGAAGACCCTGTTAAGTTTTTAAACTACAATGTAGATATAAACATTTATATATATAGAACTTTGTGAAATTATATTAAGGTCCAATAAATGGATATAAAATCAGATCGTGTATATAAATTTTCTGTAATGATCCCCGGATACCCCGCTGAGTCTACCCCAGCCTTTGAATCATTACACAATTATGTACCGGTGTCTGGTTCCAAAGCCACGCAGAAAACCGTTAAAGTACAGTAAAATAAAGTTCAACGACTGGTATGTTCTTTAATCGCCGCAGTAATTTGAATGACACAAATCGCAGTATTAAAAGTCCTACTAGGGATATTTGCGAAAGATTTATTCAGAAAGAAATGACAATCATGTCGGCATTGCTCTTGAACAGGTATGGTATTTGGAACAAGTTCGGAGCAATAATTAAGCACAAACGGTCCAGGTGAGTATAATGGAGACGCCATTGCCAAAGAGGAGTGTGAGTTTCTTTATATTAACCTGAGATTCTTGACGTAATTCATGCGTTGGATTACGTACTCTATTGTCAAATGGAGCAGACTTTAAAATCCAAACTGACTTATGAATGTATCCAGAAACTTAAAAGGTGTCCACGCAAATTTGATAACATTAATGTGATTTATATATATATATTTTGGGACACGAATTTATTGGTATGGAAAAAATGGATTCAATATCCCACAAAACGATGCTCGATCTTATGCACAATGTAGCTATAAGGTCGAGGAATTCTCCGATACTTCTTGTAGCTGTTTCTAAAATTTTTTTTGGTGTCAATTCTAGTAGTTTACGCTATATTACAAAAATTGTCATGTATAATCCAGTATAAGACAGGGACTTTGTCGCTTTATTTATTTGCCCTATATTGCAATACTATCTCAATTATCATATTGTAAATCTTTAACTAAAAATACCGATTAATTGTAATTTGAAATATTTATATAAGTAGTTTACAAATATTTATATTTGAGTACAAATATACAATTTGTTTGCATGCTTAACTTTTGAAGATATCGTTGTTAAGGTTGTTCGACATATTTGCAAATATCTCTAAAAGGTGTATGGCGAACGAAATAATAAGATTACAAATGCACCACATTGCACTATAAACAATCCAATTAGAGATTTTTATATATTAAATAATATTTTAATTTAAAAAACTATATATTAAACATTTTTAAATCTTGAACCATCCTCATGTATAAATCTTGAACCACCGTATTTCGATTACTCTACTTATTTAAGATCTTTTGTGTACCAAATATATTAAAGTTTTTACGGCTTTATTTGAGCATATAATTAAAAAATAACACACATAGGCCATCCTAATCGTTTCCAATGGTTCTCAAGATATTTGTAGTCAGTATTTATTGTAATAATGGCCGTGGTCATACACGAATTTCCTCTTAATTTTAATTAGTTTCTCTAGGGCTTAATATATATATATATATATATATATGTTGAATTTATTCATGTACTCGTTCTCACTTTTGGCTCGTTTCAAAACTTAGGCAATTAACTTGTTGCAAATCTTCCTTCAACAAAGCAAACGCAGTATCAATAATAGTAAATAAAGTTACATTTTATTGAAAAATAATTAAAATTACAAAGAGCTTCTTGCTCGCGTTCGGACTCAACTTCTTCCTTTTTTAAAATTAAACTCTAACTATAACTGTCTTTTTTCGTGTTCTTTTTCGTAACATTCTGTTTTTTAATTCAGAGTTGTATTCTGTTGTCATTGATGTATTTAGTGTTGCCGTCTATGTCAAGTTTGTCGACGTACGTCAGGCTCAATTCCCACATTCGGCCGTCCTGATGCTTCATTCGTCCCGAATGGAGAAGTCCAACGTTTCATGTACTCGGCGACTGTTATAGTACTTCCTGGACCTTCGTGGTCACCGATTTTCTCTACTTTGTAACGACCATGAATTAATTTCTCGACTACCTTGTATGGACCGAAGAACTTGGGCTTTAATTTCAACCCTGGTCCATATTGTGTGCGCTTTATAGCTACCAAATCGTTTATTTCATAGTGCTGTTCTGCGACGCGCTTTTTGTCAAAGTTTCGTCGATTTTCATCTTGAATCTTTGAGATGTTGTTCTTCGCTTCTGTTCGTATAACATCTCTTTCCATGTTAAGTTCACGGATAGCTTCGTCTTCAAGTAATGATTGTATGTCTGTGTCTTTTAATTTCATATCTATGCTGGTTAAAATTCTAAACGGTGATATTTTCGTACTTCTGGGGGGAGTAGTATTGAGTATTTGCTGTACTTTATCGACATGCTTGTACCAATTTGCAGGCGACTCAATACAAAGTTTGGATATCATTGGAACAATTATTTTATGGATCCGCTCCACTTGACCATTACCACGCGGTACTCCGGTTGCAATAAGTAAATGCTGTATTTCCTCTTCTTGACAGTACTCCTTAAATGCATTAGAGGTAAAAGCAGTACCCCTGTCAGAAATTATTCGCTTAGGATTTCCAAAAACTGCTGCTTGTTTCTTCAATCGTTCTATAACCGCTTCCGAGCTAGTGTTTCTTGTAGGATACAACCACACGAATTTGGAAAACGCATCGATAACAACGAATATGTGATTGTACGCTTTGTTTGTTGACTCCATTGGACCTACGTGGTCAACGTGATAGGTACCCAAAGGTTTGTCCTCTTTGTCGATTGGTGCGAGAAAACATTCCTTTCTTCCTGATTTTGCATCAGCAACAATACACTCGATGCAACTTTTTACAACAGCTGTAACTTTCGAAGTTAAGTTCGGAACATAAAAATCTCTCTCTACTAGGTCTTGTGGTCTCTTAACCGCAAAGTGACCCTGTCGATGTGCAATCTTTATGATTTCTTGCTCCATTGATGCAGGAATCACAATGAGTTCTAGGATCTTTTTGTAAAACGTCGTGTTTGATGTAAAAATCATCATAAGTACTGTTTTCTAAAATCTTCCGTACTGCCTTAGTCCATTCATCTCCAAGTTGCGCTTCCCTGATCCGATGCTTTAGTGAGTCTTCGATAGCAAGGCAAGCCACTCTGCTTAATGCATCTACATGCTTCATCTTAGTACCTGACCGATGCTCTACCTGATAGTCGAACTCCTGAAGGAACATAGCCCATCGTGATACTCTCAGTGGTACATCCATCTTTTTCATAGTCATTGCGAATGCGTTACAGTCTGTTAAAATTTTTATCTTTGTGCCTAAAACATATATTCTCCATTTTTTCAACGCCTCACTTATTGCAAGTACTTCCAATTCGTAGGAATGATATTTCTGTTCATATGGCTTGGTTTTTCTGCTCATATACTGCATAGGGTGTAGTTGCTGGTCTTCGTTGTCCTTCTGTAGTAAAACCGCTCCATAACCATACATGCTTGCGTCAGTGTGAACCTCGGTTATTGCCGTAGGATTAAACAACTTAAGCACAGGAGAGCTTACAAGTGCTGCTTTTAATTGTTGTATTGCAATTAGCTCCTCATCTTTTAATTGGAACTTTACGTCTTTTCGCAATAAATCTGACAACGGTCTTGCTATAACAGCATAATCCTTCACAAACCGTCGAAAATATGACGTAAGTCCTTAAAATCTTTGCATCTCTTTTCTATTTGTTGGTATCGGAAAATTTTCTACAGCAATCGTTTTTTCTGCTGAAGGGGTTATTCTACCATTTCCGATTACATATCCAAGAAAATTAACTTTTCTGGACAAAAATTGGCACTTTGACCACTTTATTCGCAAACCGCTTGCTTCCGCTACCTTTAGCGCACACTCTAGCTTTTGGATTCCTTCATTTTCGTCCTTGGAGGGAATTATGATGTCGTCCATATCTGCTACAACAGTTCCGTCAGTAATTAATTCTCTCAAAACAGCAAAAATGTAACTCGAAAAAACTGCTGGCGAGTTACAAATCCCAAATGGCACAAATAGGAATTCAAACTGGCCATTGTGTACTACAAACGACGTATACTTTCTGGATTCTGCCTCCACCGGAACATGAAAGAAACCATTGGTTAAATCCAGAGTAGTAAAAATGTTAGCATTATGTAGTCGTTCAATTACGTCATCTATTAAAACCATAGGAAAGTGATCCGGAACTATCTTCTCGTTGAGTTTGCGATAATTGCAGCACAGCCTTTTGCTGCCATCTTTTTTCGACGCCAATACTACTGGTGATGCGTATTCTGACGTACTGGGCTGTATTATACCCTCTCTCAACCACTTTTCAATTTGCTCGTCTACAATGCGTTGGTCAACATATGACATACGCCTCGGTCTCTGATACACTGGAATGTCATCGATGAGTATAATTTTCATCGATACAGGAGAAACAGGGTTTTTCCTTGGTGTATATTCTGTAATCATCGTTGAAATTTTTGTCGACTGCTCTTTCGTTAAATGAACTAAATTCAATTGTGGTTCATTCTGCAATTCACCGCCTTCTGCGTCCACCGATAGGCTATTAAATTCATTACGTAGATCATTGAAGTCATCTTTTTTCTCGCTAACATATTTTAGCTTCACATCATTAAATGCCACGCCATTTTGCGCCACCTTTTCTTTCAACTCCCTCAGAGTCATACTTATCTTTTCCGCTTCATTTTCAATCTGAGTCTCTTCAGATTTCTCTATTTTCACTTCAACATCTACCTGTATGATCTTTTTTAACAACTTCTTACGGAACTTGGCCTCACCATCATTTACAACGATTTCAACATTCGGACAATTTTGTAATACTGTATTTCCAACTATTGCATCATATGCAATGTCACGTTCCCTTACAACATGAAATTCAATATTTAGTAATATGCTGTCAATTTCAATTGCTGCTTTGAAACTTCCCAACGTAGTGAAATGAGCTTTGCAAATACCTTGAAGTTGTAGCTTAACAGGATTTAGCTCTATGTCCCCAATCATAATAAACTTGTCGTACCGCATTAAAGATACACTGCAGCCTGTATCTATTAAAGCTGAGAACTGTTGATTGTTTATTATAATGTCTCGAAAAATTAAATTACTTGGTGTACGTCTATCCGGTTTAATTATTTCTTCACCCTCAATCATGTTGATTCTGTCTGTCCTGTCTTTCTCCTTTTTAACTGGCAGGTTTTCCTTTTGTGCATTATTACTGCACTCAAACGACTTATGCTCAAACTGACCACATTTAAAACATTTGAATTGTCTTGATGAATTTCTACCATTTTCTTGATTTGGTTTATGTTGTCCTGCTTTTACTGGAGGAGGTTGCACATTTCTGTTTAGTGACTGATTTGTACTACGCACTTTTTCGTAAATTTTCATATTCTCCTTTAAGTCTGCTATTGTTCGAGACTGATACATTACTGATTTGTTCGTCCTTGAGTCTGGTACTCCTTCAATAAAATATTCAATGATACTTGCATCGTCCAATTTTATAGGTTTACCCATCTCCATCAAAGTGTAAAGGTACTCGCGCATCGTCTCTGTCGGTCTTTTGCGTTGACTACGTAGCATTCGATGAATTTCTGCAGCCGATAACGTCGAACCAAACTCATCCTTAAGCGCTCTTTTTAATGACGACCAATCTCTTATACCTGATTGTGATCGAATAAAAAGCCGTGCACCACCTTTGAGCAACTGCCTTCCGTAAATAAATATATGTACTTCATCCCAACCTAAGGTAACAGCGTTATCATCAAAGTCATCGATCCACTGATTAATGTCTAGTGAATCGGTTCCTGTAAATGTTGACATACTATCTTCCACGTCTCTCAGAGTGAATGCTGAACGTTGAATTATTACCTCTCGATTGGCATGTGACGCCCCTTCAACCTCGTCGTACTGTGACTCGTCATCGCCTTCATCCACCTCATTTGCCGCCAAACCGAAGTGTTCAATAAGCCGGTCTTGCAGCGTAGTTTTCCGTCCAGTCGTCGGTAATTTTAGTTCAACTAATTTCTCTTTTAGTCCATTTACATTTAAAGCTAAAATACTATTCAAATCCATTTTTATTTACTTTTGCCTCTTCTGTCCGAACTAACAAAATTATTTAGAATAGTTAATTATAGTATTAAATACAGTCAAAACTTATAAATAATTCTTAAAAATAATATTAAAAGGAATTGTATTCTTCAAAAAAATTTTCTTCAATTATTCCGTTTCAAATTCAATTTCTTTTTAAATATTTTTTAAAATAACTTATTACATATAATTTACAGTGTAATAATTTCAAATTTTTCTCTTCAATTGCTTTCAGAATTCACTCCTTATTGTTTCGCATTTAAATCATTATTTAAAATATAATTTAAATTCCAAATTTCTTAAATTTACTTTCTTCTTTAACTCTCATTTAACAACTCAAATATTTTGCGCATTCAAATCAAAACAACGATACGCTCACCAAAAATATATTTTGTTCTGAAACGGTGGTGGTTTAGCTTTTTGTCTCAACTCTCGATCTGTCTCTCCCTCGCCGTCTCCGTCACGATATTCACAACACAGCCACACTCGCTGCCTCTATTACACAGCCACAATCGCTGCCTCTATTTCACACAGCCACAATCGCTGCCTCTATTCAACACAGCCACAATCGCTGCCTCTATTCAACACAGCCACAATCGCGCGCCTCTGACAGAATGCTTTGAACAAATCAGCTCTCCACGCAACCGCCAATTCACCACAACTTCATTTCTCCTTCCAAGTACGTTGTAGTTACATTTGACCTTGATGAGTGCTTTTGTTGCTACAAGTTGCTTTCCATTGCACTTCGGAAGCACCGCTTACTTTTCTGCTATTTTCTTATCCATCGACGTCACTGCGCAATATGAAGGTTTGCGCAAACAAGTTCTTGCATGAAATGATCGAATTTCACAACTTATGGCTCATCGTCGTTAGGAAAATTCCGGGCGAGTCCCCAAATGTAGAATTTATTCTTGTACTCGTTCTCACTTTTGTCTCGTTTCAAAACTTATGCAATTAACTTGTTGCAAATCTTCCTTCAACAAAGCAAACGCAGTATCAATAATAGTAAATAAAGTTACATTTTATTGAAAAATAATTAAAATTACAAAGAGCTTCTTGCTCGCGTTCGGACTCAACTTCTTCCTTTTTTAAAATTAAACTTTAACTATAACTGTCTTTTTTCGTGTTCTTTTTCGTAACATTCTGTTTTTTAATTCAGAGTTGTATTCTGTTGTCATTGATGTATTTAGTGTTGCCGTCTATGTCAAGTTTGTCGACGTACGTCAGGCTCAATTCCCACATATATATATATATATATATATATATATATATATATATATATATATATATATATATATATATATATATATATATATATATATATATATATATATATATATATATATATATATATATATATATATATATATATATATATATATATATATATATATATATATATATATATATATATATATATATATATATATATATATATATATATATATATATATATATATATATATATATATATATATATATATATATATATATATATATATATATATATATATATATATATATATATATATATATATATATATATATATATATATATATATATATATATATATATATATATATATATATATATATATATATATATATATATATATATATATATATATATATATATATATGTGTGGGATTTAGACATGGACAGACATTAACAGACTGACTACGGCCATAATTAGTTACAATATACACTTGTTAGATAAATACTGTAATCATTGAAATGTCAATAGAAGAATATGTCATAATTCGAAAATACTTGATACGAGAAACAAGAACTTTTTCTTGTTCTCAGGAATAAAAATCAAAATTCAAATAAAATACGATAATATTTTTTTTTCAACACAATCATCACAAAACCTACATTTTTGGGGGCTCAACTAAACAAGAAATTTGTAAATTGGACTGCAAATTTCGAGAAGAAAAGAAGTTTGAGAAAATTTTGGAGAACACGTTCGAGATACGTGTTTGGAGGGCACGTTCGAAATACGTGCCAGAAGAAAAAAGAAAATTAAAGAGACTAAACAAGACGGCTGTACGAGAGGATCGAAAAGAGAAGAAAAATATTCAAGGAAATAAGGGTTGAACTGCTGAATGAGCAAAAGAGAAATTTGAGTGAGTTGTGTGCATTGAGTTGATGCGAAATTAAGAGTGTAAAAGAGCGTGTCACTGAATTTATAGATTGATTGAGCGCTAATTGTATTATACACTACACAACACATATTTGTAACAAAGTTCAATAAAACATTGTTAAGTTGCGTTTTTAAAAATTGTTATAAATTGTTGTGTAAAAATGGACATTCGGACGATATTGACTATGGACTTAGACGGACTGAAGAGAAAACTTGGAGAATTGACTTTGAATATCGTTGGGAGAAAACATGAACTTCAAGAACGGCTTCTACGATACTTTGCCGCCTCGAATTCATCGACTTCCTCCGTACAACCGGTCGATTTAAATGATGATGACAATTCAGAATATGAAGATGCAGTGCTTCAACCTGCTCCGCGTGAATGTGTCACTAGTTCAAGACAATTCACTTTGAACGATATTAAAGATTTAGTGCCTTGTTTTGGTGAAACGAATTCACCAAATGTAACATTTTGGTTAGACGAATTTGAAAGTAATGCATCAGTGGTTGGATGGGATGCATTACAGAAATTTATATATGCAAAACAATTATTGGAAGGTGCGGCTAAATTATTCATTAAAAGTCAAAATAATATTCGAGATTTTCAAAGTTTGAAAAAAGCACTGACTGATGAATTTGGCAAAAGGCTGCCATCATCGGAAATAAATCGAATGCTTAGAAATAGACGAAAACGGCCTACTGAAATTTATTACAAGTATCTTTATTCCCTTCTTGAGATTGCAAAACCAATTGCACTTGATGAAGACTACTTTGTTGAGGGCATTCCTGATTCAAAATTTAATAAAATAGTATTATACCAAGCAAAATCTATTAGTCAGTTAAAAGATCAAATAGACGTGTATGAGAAAGTTCGTGGACCTCTAACACAATCATGCAGGAATACAATTCAGCCAACACGTGATCAAGTGGATTATCGTCAAGGAAGTGGACGGCGATGCTTTAAATGTGGTAACGAATCCCACATAGCTAGAGATTGTCCAACTAGTCAAGTGAAGTGTTACAAATGTGGTCAAGTTGGACACAAATCGTTTGCATGTACAAGAAATGGAGATAACCAACAACCAAAAAATGGAAATACAAATTTTAATACCGTAGCGGATCAGAATTCTAAGACTAAACAACAACTTGGTTTGGACTCTGGTCTGATTTTCAAGGACATCGAGGTGCAAAATTTTTAGTAAAATGCTTTGGTAGATACAGGATGCGAATTGTGTTTCATGCGACGTGATAAATGTATACAAATAGGTAAAATTAAATTAAATCCTGATAAGAGAAATTTAGTTGGAATTGGTGGTTACAAATTCACAACCATGGGTGGTTTTTCAGCAGAAGTCAAAATTGATAATATGTTTTTAGAAATGATATTCTTAGTTGTCAAAGAGTGTGATTTACAATTTGAAACAATAATTGGCAGTAGTGTTTTGAAAGACGTTGAAATGATTATTCGAGCAGATGGCGCTAAGTTTAAACGGATCTAGATTAAACAAGAAGCAGAATTAAAAAAAGATGTCTTACAAGAAGAATTTCCAAGAATTTGTTTGTCTGCAGAAGAATTGAGTGATGATAAGAAACCGGAATTAGATTTAAATCATCTAGGAAAAGAAGAAGCTGAGACTATTGTCACTATGGTAACCAAATACAAACCTAAATATGATTCAAAATGTCTGGTTGAAATGAAGATTATACTGACAGATGACGTTCCAATTTTTCAAAGGCCACGAAGATTATCACATGCAGATAGGTGTGATCTGGACGCTCAAGTTAAAGAATGGCTAAGCGATAATGTTATACAACCAAGTACTTCAGAATATGCTTCGCCAGTTGTATTAGTGTCCAAGAAAGATGGCACTAAAAGACTTTGTTGTGATTTTAGAAAACTAAACGAAAAAATGGTGAGAGATAACTTTCCAATGATATTAATTTATGATGTTCTCGAGAGGCTGCAGGGCGCAAATGTATTTACTACATTGGATTTAAAGAACGGATTTTTTCATGTTCCAGTAGAACCGAATTCGAGAAAATACACTTCGTTTGTAACTCACAACGGTCAATATGAATTTTTGAAGGTACCTTTTGGAATATCGAATTCACCGGCCGTATTTGCAAGATTTGTTTCAGCAGTACTCAGAGACTTAATAAATGATGGAACAGTAATGGTCTATGTCGATGATATAATTACTCCTTCTTAGGATGAATCTGAAGACATAGATAAGCTCAAATTGTTGATGAAAGTAGCAGCAGCGAATGGGCTGAACATTAAATGGAAGAAATGTCAATTTTTAAAAAGAAAAGTTGATTTTCTAGAATATATTGTAGAAAAAGGAACAATCAAACCATCGGAGGATAAAATGAAAGCTGTCAAGAATTATGCTATTCCTGAAAATCAGAAGTCGCTTCAACGGTTTCTCGGTTTAACATCGTACTTCAGAAGATTTATCAAGGACCACGCAGCAATAGCAAAGCCACTATCGGACATGTTACGAAAGAATGTTAGGTTTCAAATTAAGGAAGCGCAACTAATTGCTTTTCAACACTTAAAGGAAGCTCTTATAAATGCGCCTGTTTTAAAATTATACAATCCAAGGGCTCAAACTGAAATTCATACTGATTCTAGTATGCATGGCTATGGTGCGGTGCTGTTACAGAAAGATGTCGATGATCAAGAATTTCATCCGATACAATATATGAGTCGCAAAACCAGTCCAGCTGAAGAAAAGTACCATTCGTATGAACTCGAAGTACTAGCGATCATTGAAGCGCTAAAGAAGTGGCGCGTATACGTTATGGGAATAAACTTCAAAATCGTAACTGACTGTAATGCATTTGTGATGACAATTAAAAAAGACGTACCATTACGCGTATCGAGATGGGAAATGTTTTTACAAGATAGAACACCGGCCTGGATTGAAGATGAAGCATGTTGACGCGCTTTGTCGGATGTATTGTTTACTTTTAGAAAATTCATTGAGCCATCGATTAAAAGAAGCGCAAATGAAAGATGATTGGAAAAAGGCGGTAATAAAATTTTTAGAAAAGGATAAATACGAAGACTTTTTTATAAAACATGGTGTACTCTACAAAGATATATATATATATATATGTATATATATATATATATATATATATATATATATATATATATATATATATATATATATATATATATATATATATATATATATATATATATTAGGTGTACAAATAAGTTTCCGCTTTCCGTTTTGAGAAAGATGGCGTGGCACGAGGCTTACGTTGGAATTCGCAGATGGTAACCTACTTGAAAATTAGTTCGTTTATTCCAGAACAACATAACCTTATCATGTTGTTAAGTTTGCATTAGCATCATATATTTTTCTTCATCTAGAAATGTCTCAATTTGAGCCAACTAAGTGTCATATGCGGGAACTTTTAATTTATTTTTTTAATTTACAAAAATCTGCTGCTGAGTCGCATCGATTGCTCGTAGAAGCATATAATAAGGATGCTTTGAGTGAGAGAACATGTCGTGAGTGGTTTCAAAAATTTAAAAAAGGTGATTTTGACATAAATACAAAGATCGCAGTGGAAGGCCGAAAATTTACGAGGATGCCGATTTGGAGAAATTATTGGGTGAAGATTCGTCTCAAGCACAAAAGGAACTTGCACTTAGTTTAGAAGTCACTCAGCAAGCAGTCTCACATCGTTTAAAATCGTTTAAATATCATTTTATTAACAAAAAACGGCGGAATCTTATTTGTACACCTAATATATATATATATATATATATATATATATATATATATATATATATATATATATATATATATATATATATATATATATATATATATATATATATATATATATATATATATATATATATATATATATATATATATATATATATATATATATATATATATATATATATATATATATATATATATATATATATATATATATATATATATATATACCTCCACTTTGTGGTGCATAAAAAAAATACAGTAAACAATATTCAAAATAAAATAAGACTTGTAAAAGTATTGTCTGTACCTATGCCAAAGCTCTAATACCCTCCGCCATTTCATTGACTTCTTTTAGCCATGTCTCTATTATAAGTGGGCGTTGTTGATATCTGTTCACGCTCTGTTTTGGTTAATAGTTGGAATTTCAACTGGTTAATAACACTATAACAATTTTTTTTTTTGTTATCCGGAAAATGTATAGTAGGTGGTCGTGGTTCTTATTCGATCACGCCCAAGTTTTGTGAGCACCATTTCAAATAGCGTTTGATTTGTGGGATGCGCTCGAGCAGTTGTAAGCCGAGCTAAAGAAGACCTCCCAGACAATAAAGAAGAAGAAATCAGTAAATGTTGGCGATAAGAAAACGACTACATCAGACGCGATCATCTCGATGGCGCTGATAACAATTTAATTATTTAGTTTTGGTATTTTAATTATTATCATTCTCTTATTCATCTATCTATCTATATATATAAAAATGAATTCTTCTATCTTTCTTTCTATCTTTCTATCTATCTATCTCTCTATCTTTCTTTCTTTGTACCAAATGGGCGTCTAAACCATTCATCCGATTGTGATGAAATTTTGGGGAGTTGCTGGGCTCGCGCCAACTTAGGTTTTGGTCAAAGAAATATTTTCCACGCCTACCTATTACGCCCACAATTTGTAAAACTAAGTAAAAATATTCGATTATTTCGATAATATTGCTCCTAAAAATATGAAATTTGGTATCTTAGTTTGTGTAGGCACTGTCGACAACATCCCCAAAAATGGGCGAGATTGGATCAATTTAACGCTCACTTTAAAAAAAAGGAAAATATTCGATTAATTCGCTAATAGTGCTCCTAAAATTTGAAATTTTGTTTCTGAGTTTGTATGACTGCCGATAACTTCACTGCCGTAACTCAGAATCGCTACAACGGTGAGTACCGGGAAGTTCTTTTAATATTTTATTTTTAAACTAGCGAATGCCCGGCATGAGTTGCAATGCCACTTAAAACCAGAACTTCCCGGTACTCCCCGTTAGTAAGCGGAACTTCCCGGTACTCACCGTTGCAACGATTCTGAGTTACGGCGGTGAAGTTATCGGCAGTTACCATACATCTGAAATAAAATCTCAAATTTTTAGGAGCAATATTAGCAATGACAGCGTATATTTTCACTTAATTAAACAAATTATGGGCGTAATAAGTGGGCGTGTCAGATTTTGTATTTCCTGTTATTCTTCCCGGTGCATCCCGTTACAAGTTTTCTATAGCGCATCAAGTTTCTTAGCTATGATGGTAGGCGTAAAATTGATCCACTCTTTTTTTAAAAGTGGGAGTTTAATTGATCCAACCACGTCCATTTTTTTTGGAAGTTATCGACAGTGCCAATACAAACTCAGATACCAATTTTCAAATTTTTAGCAATATTAGCCACGTTATCGCATATTTTCTATTGTTTTCAAAGTGGGCGTTAAATTGATCCAAGCTCGCCCATTTTTGGGGAAGTTATCGACAGTGACTATACAAACTCAGATACCAAATTAACAATATTAGCGAAATAGTTGAATATTTTAACTTAGTTTTACAAATTGTGCGCGTAATAGGTGAGCGTGGCAAAATTTTCTTTGCCCTAAACCTAAGTTGGCGTGAGCACAGCAACTCGCTAGTACTGTATAAAATCAATCAATATATTAATAAAAATACGTGCATAAGCACATAAATAGAGTATGTATATGTATAGAATGTATAAGTAAATCATACAATCATATATTTAACAACAACAGAAATCAAAATAACGTACCGCAACAATCACGGCAATGACCTTAACTAATGAAATTTTGTAAAATAGAAATTATGTCAACTACAACAACAACAATTCGAACAGAAACTATTCACGACGTGTACAGATAGTAAACAATTACAGTGGCTTGGAGCACGAAAATGTTCCAAATAGCCGAAAACAACCCTCAGTATTTTTTTTTAATATCAGATAACATAACAACATTTTATTTTACATTAAACTGCAATGACGCAAGAAAAAAAAAAAACTTTCAGTTCTAATTGACGCCAGTGCAAATGTTTCGGTCAGTAGGACAGAAAATTCGAATAGTGACAATAGTATTATTAATTTTTTTTTTTTGCGACAAATGCGAATACGATTTTGAAATCATATATTAATAATGTACAATGAAAACATGATTCCTAAAGAAACTGACAATAACGCCAAGAAAACTTTAGTAGTAACAAGGGGGATGATACGAAATTGCATGCAACCTACTGGAGAGGAGAACTGTAGCGTCCAATCGGAGTCTGATCAACTTCATATTTGGGACTTCGAAGGCTTAAAATTCGTAATTAATTATAATACTGATGCATCTATAAAAATTTAAAAATTTAAAAATAATATCATTGTGAGATATAGCGAAAATCTATCAAAATCCGTTTTGACACTAGAGGAGTTGACATCTAAGATGAAGGCAATGAAAATTAACGAGCTCGCGTTGAAAAAGAACGATGAAATATTTAATTTGGTACCAAAACATACATTTAAAAATATGTACAAAGAGCTGAAGCAGAAACTTAAAATCCATGGTGAAAATAAAAAAACAAATGACTATTTAAACATACTCATTTATGTACCTCCCAAAAATGTTGATGACAAACTACTACAATATAAATTAATTGATTTTTTTTTTAACAGCTGGTATTTATTGAATCATCTAAGTTAACTTTGATCTAACAATAATTTTAAACTAATTTATGATTTATAATTTAACTTAAACTAAGTATATTATTTAAATATTTTGGTTCATTGCCTGAATCCAGTGATTGGCAAATAATTAGACACGCATATCAATCAATATATGGGGGATATTATTGATAGCGTTTAAGACGTGAAGAGTTCAGAGGGCTTAATAAATTTCTTGCTAGAATGTTAGGGTGAAACATTAGTTTCGTCTTGTACTTCTGGGTAAGATTTAGGATTTCATCCGTTACAGTTGGGATTTGTAAGTCTCTGTGGATGTTTGTATTTCTTATATACCAAGAAGCTTTGGCAATTTGATGCAAAATTTTAGATTGGGCTCTTTGGAGTTTCTCAATATTCGATGGAGAGGCTGTGCCCAGAGCTCAATTCCATATGTCCATATGGGTTTTATTATGCTTTTGTATAATTGGACTTTGTACGTGAGGTTGAGTTTAGATTCTCTTGCTAAAAGCCAGTGTAGCTCAAGCCTTTTAAGTTTAATTTGGGTAAGTTTAGTTGCAATGTGTTTTTGCCATGTAAGTCTGCGGTCGAGGTAAATACTGAGATACTTAGTTTCGGAACTTTCGGGTACAACTTGGCCGTTAATTTTCAGAGCAGGGCACGTGCCTCTTCTTAGAGTGAAGGTTAAATGGCAACTTTTTGATTCGTTGACTTTAATTTTCCAGCGGGCCAGCCATTGACGTAGAGAGTCTAAGTCTTCCTGCACGTAATACGATGCCATAGCTGGATTTGAGTGGGAGCACAGTATAGCCGTGTCATCAGCAAAAGTGGATATGAGGGTTCTATCACTTTTGGGCATATCAGCTGTGTAGATAATGTATAGTAGTGGAGCGAGGACACTGCCTTGTGGTACACCGGCTAGTATTTCGTATTTTCGAGAGACAAAACTTTTGTTTTGTACCACAAATTTTCTATTTGTGATATAGTTTTTAAGAAGGCAGACCATATTAGCGGGAAGAATATGATATAGTTTTGTAATAATTCCTTCGTGCCATACTTTATCAAATGCTTGGGTGATATCGAGAAAAACTGCGGAGCAGTAGTGTTTGATTTCAAATGTGGCTTTTATTGAATCCACAATGCGATGCACCTGTTCGATTGTGCCATGTTTCTCTCGGAACCCAAATTGATGATTGGGAATCACAACTTTTTCAGTAATTTTGGGTACAATCAACTTTGTTAAAAGTTTTTCAAAGAGTTTTGAAATAACCGGGAGCAAGCTTATTGGTCTGTATGAAGACACATTACTAGGGTCTTTTCCGGGTTTGGGGATCATTTTAACTTGTGAAAGTTTCCAGTCATCTGGATAGTGACTAGTTCTAAGAATAGCATTGAATATATGGAGCAAATAAGTTGAAGCAATGTTTGGCAGTTCTTTTTTCAGAGTAGGAGATCTATGATTCTGCCATTCGCGGCGAATTTGCCTTTTCTTTCTTATTAAATCCTCTATGTCCTTTGGTGTGCTTTCTTATATGTGTGAGTTAAACTTTTTGTTATTGAGCCGGGAGTTGCTGCGGTAGCTGCTTGTGTAAGCAGAAAAGTGAAATTTTTTACTGCTATATTTATTTGGTCTTTCGTTTTAAGTGACACATTAGGGTTTATGTGTGAGCTTATATACTGCCTATATTTGAGCCAACTTGTGAGCTTGCTGGTCAATTTATTTATTGGATTAACATCGATGCTTGGGACATAATTAATTGTAATAATGGTAGGCGTATGGTCTGATGATAGATCAAGAGAAGATTCAGTAGTTATTTGGCTCCTTTTTAAGGTTTTAAAGACTGCAAAATCGATTACATCGGGATTTTTGCGTCTAGCTGTTGGCCAGTATGTTAGTTTGCCAGAAGAGACTACGTCTAATCCAAGTTTAGTAACTGTATTCCACAGCAGCCTTCCCTTAGGTGATATAAGACGGGAACCCCAATACGTGTGTTTGGCGTTATAATCACCAGCAGCGAGAAACTTTTTTCCAAGAGAGTTGAAGAATGACTGAAATTGCTGTTCACTTATTTTATGTCTAGGTGGACAGTATATAGCCGTTAATGTTAGACCTTTTAGATATTCATCGAGAGAAATACTAGTTGCCTGTATATAATCTGTACAGTAATTCTGAAGAGCATAATGTTTGATCCTGCTTTTTATGAGAATTGCAGATCCACCTTTTGCGTTACCGCTTGGATGTTTTGTGTCGTAGAGTCTATATCCCGGAATATTGAAATAGTGTTTTTCAGTAAAATGAGTTTCAGAAATTAGCATTACATCTATGCGTGACTCTTTTAGGAACTCGAGAAGTTCTAGTTTGTGTAGACAGAAGCCGTTCGCATTCCAAAATGATATTTTTAAACCATTCATGGTTTGGATAGGAGATGCTGAAGCAGAAGATTTTGATTTTTAATCATGTCTTGTACCATGTTCTGCATACTAGACACAAATTGTGACATGTTTTGCATAAACATTTGAAGGGTTTGTTCGAGATTGCTGCTTTGAGGAGCAGGCTGAACGTTTATGGGGACTGGGTTGTCACCTTTTAGAGCACTGGCGTACGAAACAATTTGATTTATAAAGTGATTTACATTAATTGGTGCATTGGATTGTTTAGGGGGGGTGGGCAACTTTTGCATAATTTGGTAGGAATTAGTGGGTCCAACTGGAGTAACAGGCTTGTTTTTGATGGTCTGATATACTGGACAGCCACGATAGTTTGCTGTGTGGTTTCCAAAGCAGTTGTTGCATTTTTTTACATTAGCATCTTCTTTTATATTTTGGCATGTTTGGGATGAATGGAGATCTCCACAAATTACGCATACACTGGGAAGCGTGCAGTAAGTTTTTGAGTGGCCAAATTCTTGACAATTTTGGCACTGGATTGGTCCACGGCGTTTGTGGGGCTCTTCTACAGTAATTTTGCGATGTAAGAGATATCGCAGAGAGTAAATTGGGTGGGATTAACCTTTTTTAAGAGATTTTGTATAGAATTTCAGTTCCACTCGGAAGAATGGCTGTGGAGTTTTGTTGCGATTTATTATATGCGATACCATTTTAACTGAGAAGCCCTCTTCCTTTAGCGCTTCCTGAATTTCTTTGCATTCAACGAAAGAGTCAATGCCTTTCAATATTTTTTGAAATTAATTGATGAATATCAATTTCTTCTTCGATGTTGGTCCCCTTGACTTGGGGAAGAGGCTTAAACGGTCTTATGGATCTCTCTGGTTGGAGACTTCTTATGATCGTCGGCAGCTGCTAATGGTTATATAGAAGTTAACAAGTCAGAGAGTTTATGTGTCACCGTGAATTAAGAAGAAAGCTCGGTAATAGTAACAAGGGGAGACCTGGATGATCCAAAAATGGAACACCAGGAGAACTCTTCTTGTGACTAATATAGAGATTGTCATACCAACGCAACCCTAAGCCAAGGTGTTAAGGTACCCGTGCCGATGGCTGAATGGTCAGTGGGTTTTTAAAGATTGCTGATCGCAAACGGTCCCCTCCGACGCCCGGGCAAGAACAGTTGTATAAGTGCCTTCTCTACGCAAGCCGGCTCTGCGGTCGAGTGACCAACCCTTCCAATCATACTCGTTGGACCAAAAAATGAACGAAACAAAAACAACAAAAACAAACAACAACAAAACTACCGATGACGACCTGGAAAATCACACGGACCGGATCGGATTCCGACGAAGGTATCCCCTGAATTTGATGAAGACATTCTGTTGGCCTCTAGTCAGGAGACCGCAGTAAGCTTGCCGGGTTGTGCCAGACATAGTACACCCGAACCGCTAGCAGTACCAACAACCAAGCCAACAACATCAAAACCCTCCGACGCCGCTGAGCCCAGCGGGTCCAAGGCTAAAATGAAAAAATCGTTGGGAGCGGTTATGAAGCAGCGGTACCAGAAAGCTGTCTACATGTTGGATAGAATATCCAAAAGTTCACCGAAAATACTCCAGCACCAACGAAATCAAGCAGCCAAGCTCAAAAACGCAACCGATCGCAGAATGAGAGTGGGAACGTTCACCCCAAGAGGTCGAGAAAGACTGGGGATGCTCAGCCAAGCGGTTCCAAAGTTGCACCGATGACAAGGCATTTTAGTGAGGTTACCAGAGACAACCTGCAAGTGTCAGCTATCGATGCAGAAACGAAGACGCCACTCACCGTACAGCAAAAATGGGTAGAGATCGATGTAACACTATCGGGACTCGTAATGAACTACGTACTCGATAATCCTGCAGATCCCCACCCAGAGTTTGACTCATCGGAAACCTTTAGGGGTTACAAAATAGTCAAATGTGCAGACCGTTTCTCCTTGGATTTCCTCACCGACAGTGTCGCTAAGCTCAGCGGCACGATATCAGGCTTGAAGGTCAAGCTGATTCCAGTGAGTGAAATCCCAAGGAGACCACGAGCTCGCATTTGGTTGCCTCCGATGAACGAACCAGGCGAAAAGCTGCTGCGGTGCTTGAAACTGCAGAATAAAGACATCCCGGCTGTTAGCGACTGGCAGCTGATAAAAGTCGAAGAAGCAAGAAAGTCCAGCAGACCACTTCTCTTGGCCATCAGTGAGGAATCATTGGAGGCATTGTCAAAGGCGGACAACAAAATTCACTTTAGCATCCGGATGGCCATGATGAAAATCTTCAGAGGCGATGCAAACCCCGAGAAAGACGACACGGAAGAGATCGACAATGCGGGTCAGTTGCTTTTGGTGGTCAACCTGCAAGACGAAGGTGAGAATGCTGAGGTTTGCGCAAATAAACCTGCAGCACTCTAAGTGTGCCACCCCTCAGTGAGGGGGATATAGACATCAGTCTCGTCCAAGAGCCCTGGATTAGACACGGCAAAATCATGGGGCCCAACATCAGCACACACAACTTCTACTATAGTAAAGAGGCAGGTAAGCCAAGGGCGTGCATTCTTATCAAGAAAGGTATAAATGCATTCCTCTGCTCTAATTACAGCACATCAGATACGACGGTGGTGAAGGTAGAAGAGGCCGGACTGCAGGACTTAGTAGTGGTATCGGTCTATATGCCTCATGACACAGAGGCACCACCGGAGGCTTTGAAACCTCTCATTGAATACCACCAGAACGACATCAGCCTCATCGGGTGTGATGCTAATTCAAGGCATACATTATGGAACAGTTCGACAACAAACGGCAGAGGTGAGTCACTATTAAACTTTTTATTATATACTCATCATCAATGTCTGATCACTGTCTGATACTGTTCAACCTCCGTGGCAGGTCCGTTACCCCCTCCTTTTTCAGAAATCCCAGAAGAACACGATGGGAAAACTTTATTAAAATATCAGAACGCAAACTAGGAGGTAACAAATTTTGTGGAGAAGTATGCTCAATTTCAGACATAGACAAGAAGATTAATACCTTAGAGAAGGTCTTGAATGTAGCCTTCAAGAAATCAACACCAATCAGTGTCACGAAGAATAAATCCTCCCCATGGAGGACTGGTGATCTGAAAAAACTTAGGGACAAAGTCAGGGCGGTCTTTATCGAATGTTATTTAACCGGGTTAAGACAACCGTATAATGACATACGGAAAAAGTACAAGAAAGCAATTAGGGTAGCAAAGGCAGAATCTTGGCAATCCTTTTACACATCAATAGAAAACTCAGCGGGCCCGGATGGTATTTTACCGATTATGCTTAAGACCCTGAAGACTATTCAAACGTGGCTCATAAATATATTTAAAACCTGCTTACACCTCACCTATGTGCCAGAAAGCTGAAGAAGAGTTAAGGTGGTCTTTATACCCAAGGCGGGTAAGAAAAACTATGAAGCAGACAAAGACTTTAGGCCGATTAGTTTAACTTCTTTCCTATTAAAACCACTGGAAAGACTAGTAGATATCCACATTAGGTCCACAGTTAGAAGGAATTCACTTTATATGAAGGGTTATTCCACAGAAACTGCTCTTCATGAAGTAGTTGGACAAATTGAAAAATCTTTACATCAGGAACAATTCACTATGGCAGCCTTCCAAGACATTGAAGGGGCCTTCAACAACATCTCAGTAGACACCATATTCGAATGGCTTGTCAAATCCGGTGTCAATGACTGTGTAAACAATTGGATTCGTTGTATGCCATAGAACAGAATCATTCAAGCATCCATTGGATATGCTTCTATTACAAAGTTTGCGAGTAGAGGCACTCCACAAGGCGGAGTCCTATCTCCGCTCTTATGAATACTGTCGCTAAATAATATTCTACTAGAACTCAACAGAGGAGGTGTAAAGATAGTCGCGTTTGCAGATGACGTCGTGATTCTTACAACAGGTCCGTTCTTATCTACTATCAGCGAAATATTAGAAAGAGCTCTAAAGAAACTAAGCGAATGGGCCAGAAGTAGCGGCCTTAATGTCAACCCAAGTAAAACACAGTTGATGTTATTTACAAAAATACCTCAGTTCGTACTTCCATCTCTCAATGGAGTCAAAATCCCGCTATCAAACAGAGCTACGTATCTAGGAGTTGTACTAGATCCAAAGCTAAACTGGAAAGATAACGTGCAAAAGCGTATACAGAAAGTGTATTATACTTGCAAAAGAATCATTAGTCGAAATTGGGGACTAAAACCAAAACTACCACTGCTATAATTAGACCAATTATAACATACGGTGCAATAGTATGGTGACCAGCACTTGATAAACAGTATAATGTTCGAAAACTCAACAGTTTACAACGCGCAGCTTGCGCGTGTATAACAGGAGCTATGAGAACATGACCAGCCGAGCACTGAATGTTATTTTCAACTTACTCCCAATTGAATTACAATTACGACTAACAACAGCTAAAACAGCTACCAGAATTATGGAGAATGGCCTGTGGCATGCAAATCCGTTTGGCCATTTTAAAATTCTCGGAAGCCAAATCTCGAAAAGAAATCTTCGGACCATATCACTGCAATCCTTGACTTTCAAAAGAAGTTTGTGGTTAAATTTCCCACACAGAACGAATTGAAATTAAACCTAGTAGTTAAGGAAAACATCTTCAAGCTATACATCGATGGTTCCAAGTCGGATGAAGGGGTAGGAGCAGGGGTGTACTCCAAAGAACTTAAGGCATCTAATTCCTTCCGTCTGAGAAACTCAACCAGAATTTTTCAAGCGGAAGCTCTAGAAATCAGAGATCATGTAGGGTACTAACTACTCATCCTCATCAGCTATCAGAAACATGCATACTTACTGATAGTCAAGCAGTCCTTTTAGCACTCGTCTCACCAATAATTAAATCAGAAATCATCAAGCAATGCAAAAACGAGCTACACCTAAAAGCGCGAACAATAAACATCACTCTCAACTGGGTACCCGGACACAGGAACATAGAAGGAAATGAGAAGGCTGATGCATTGGCAAGAAAGGCGCCTCCCTTAGCGAATCTGAGGCGGTGGGAGTTGGATGCCCTCTCAGCGCCATTAAAAGAAAGCTGTTTATGCAATTTCGTCAAGAAGCAGAAACCAGGTGAGCTAAAACGGGTGCCTGCAAAATATCCAATAAAGTCTGGGTAAAATATAATAAATCAAGAACCGAAGAATTAATAAGAAAGCCAAGAACAGATATATTCAGGATTACATCAACAATAACCAGTCACTGGTCGATAAGAGACCATGCTGAGAAAATGGGATGGCCTCACAACGACAGATGCCGAAGCTGTCACCAAGAAGGAATCAAAGAAACAGTTTTCCATTTTCTATGCGAGTGCCCAGGTTTAGGTACCCTACGACATAACACGTTAGGAAAATTCGCAATGAACATCTCAACGAGCTCGCTGAAACTAAAATAGATAACATAAGTTGATTTATAAACAAATCAAAATGGTTCGAATAAATCAGACATCAGTGGTTCAACAAGTGGTGTACCAAAATGTCACTTTTGTGCTAATTGAGCCTGAAATTTCTGTCTTCTCAGGCAGCACCTAAACCAACCAACCATCATAATTCAGTGCATGGCGGGCACTTAGGAATCACAAAAGTCATAAATAAAGTTTAACAAAAATATATTTGGAAACTCTTGAGACGAATGGTCAAAAATTTTGTAAACAAATGTGAAGTATGTCAAAAATGTAAACAAACAAAACATATTAACGAAAATTTGGTAATTACTGACACTCCAAGCACGAGTTTTGAAAAAATGTCGATTGACACTGTTGGCCCATTAAGAATTTCAAATGGTTATAGATATATTTTAACAATGCAATGGGACTTGAGTAAATTTGTAATAGCACACCCTATGGCAACTAAAGACGCTCGGACTGTGGCAGAAACACTTGTAGAACAACTCATATTAAGATATGGCTGTTAAAATCTGATAGGGGAACGGAATTTTTAAATGAGCTCATGAAAAATGTATGTGAGTTATTAAAAATAAAACAAACTTTTTCGACCCTTTATCATCACGAAACTATAGGAGCACTTGAACGTAACCACAGGGTACTTAACGAATACCTCTTGACTTTTACTTATAATACGACACCTCATGTCGACAACGATTATTCTCCTAACGAATTAGTTTATGGTAAACTACCAAACATACCAAATGAATTAGTAAACAATAATTGTAGCGTATCATACAATCTTGATGACTATGCAAATGAGTTGAAACATCGACTAAAAATTTCTCAAGAAAAAGCTAGAGAATTAATTAATAAAGTTAAAAGTAAAAGTAACTCATCAAATTTCAATGTTGGAGATTTGGTGTTATTAAAAGTAGAAAATAGAAGAAAAAAAATGTACCACCATATATTGGTCCATTTAAAATAATTGAAAGATTAGGAGTGAATTCAGTGATAAAGAAAGGTGGAAAACTGAAGGAAGTCCATAATAATAATCTAAAAAAATTTAATGGTATATAAAATTATATTTCACTAAACTTTATAAAATTTTGAATACTACTTATATTTTGTATTCTTACTGAATTTTATACTTACTTATCTTCTTCTATATATATAAAAATGAATTCTTCTATCTTTCTTTATTTCTTTCTTTCTTTCTTTCTTTCTTTCTTTCTTTCTTTCTTTCTTTCTTTCTTTCTTTCTTTCTTTCTTTCTTTCTTTCTTTCTTTCTTTCTTTCTTTCTTTCTTTCTTTCTTTCTTTCTATCTTTGTACCAAATGGGCGTATAAACCATTCATCCGATTTTGATGAAATTTTAGGGAGCTGCTGTGCTCACGCCAACTTAGAAAAGAAAATTTTGCCACGCCCACCTATTACGCCCACAATTTGTAAAACTAAGTTAAAAGATTCGATTATTTCGCTAATATTGCTCCAAAAAATTTGGTATCTGAGTTTGTATAGACACTGTCGATAACTTCCCCAAAAATGGGCGAGGTTGGATCAATTTAACACCCACTTTGAAAAAATAGAAAATATGCGATAACGTGGCTAATATTGCTCCTAAAAATCTGAATGCGCCTTGGTTGAGCAAATTATGTTGCGATCACCAATGGTATTTCTATCCCTCTTTTATGCCCAATATTTATGAATAATAAAATGATATATCGATAATATTATTAAGTATGAAAGAGACCAAAAGGCTCTTTAAAATATTGTTAAGTTTCGGGAATCTGCTATATAAAGCCGATCCCGTAGCTAAAGAATTAAATAAAATAAAGCTATCTCCAACTCTCCCGGAATTCGTGTTCTCGGCAATTCCAATAAAACCCAATAATTATAAATAAAAAATTAAAGTAAATTATTTTGTTTAAAAGAACAACTTCATTTGCCATTATATTTGGATTACGTGAGAGGCAAGAGAAATATGGAAGACGTTAGCGGATGTGTTTGCCATGAAGTCAGCGTCGAGTCAGACCATTATTCGGAAGCAGCTAGCAAGACTGAGATTTTCAGAAGGTACGAGCTTGTTGGAATTTGACGGTCTTATTAGACAACTTAAATCGGACGGTGCAACTTTAACTGAAAGTGATCTGGTATCTCAGCTCTTTATCACACTTTCAGATAGTTGCGATCCACTGGTAACAGCTCTTGAGAATTTGAGTAAGACTGGATTAACTATCCAACTGGTAAAGCAACGATTATTGGCTGAAGAAAGAAAGAGATTTGATCGTGTAGATGGCGATGGTGACAACGGGAAGGGCCCCGCTGCGTTTGTGACTCACAAAGGTAGGCGCTTTAAATTTAATGGAAATTGTCATAACTACGGAAAGCGTGGCCATATGAAAGCAGAATGTAGAGTAAATAAAGAGGCAAATTTCGCAAAGGAGGAAAAGGCTGTGAAGTGCTCAACAACTCATGGTAATTTTAACCATGCAGTTAGTTTTATGGTAAATCGTTGCGAGACTGGACAAAAAATGACGTTCAAATTGGATTCGGGTTCAAGTGATCACCTCGCAAATGAGAAATAGTACTTTTCAAAACTAAAGACGTTGGAAAGAACGTTGTTTATCAATGTGGCGAAGAATAAAGAAACTTTGGTTGCAAGAGAGGCAGGTGACATATGTGGGTATACAAAAAAATGTACCTATGTTGTTTTCAAAGATGTGCTGTATGTTCCTGACTTGCGCGGCAATCTTATTTCTGTTCATCGACTTTCTCATGCTGGTCTGGAAATCAACTTTAAAGGAAATTGTGCGGCGATTACTCTTAAAGGACATACAATTGCGACAGCTATGATGAAAGGTAACTTCTATGAAGTAAATTTGCAGAGTCAAGTCAGCGCAAACTTATGTGCTAGTGATGAAAGTAAGTTGTGGCATAGAAGACTTGGACAAATTAATCAGCAAACGCTTGAAAAGATGGTTCGAAAAGGGGTAGTGCTTCGAATTGAGAACGTTAAGGCTTTTGGTTACTGCGAAGTTTGTGTAAATGGTAAGCAGTGTCGCATACCATTGAATGGATCAAAAGAAGAAACAAAGCGACCACTACAATGAATTCACAATGATGTGTGTGGTCCGATTACCCCTGCGGCGCATGATGGTCATTGGTATTTTGTTGCATTTATAGACGAATTTACGCATTTCGCTATGATATACTTAATACAAAGAAAATCAGATGTCTTTAGTAGATTCAAAGAACACGAAGCGCTGGTGACAGCGAAGTTCACTGCAAAGATTTTAGTTCCCAGATGTGATCAAGGATGCGAATACCAATCGTCAGAGCAGATGAAGTACTACGAGCAGAAGGGTATTCAGGTAGAAGATACTATAGCATATTCACCACAACAAAATGGGATTGCGAAAAGGTTTAACAGAAGTCTAGTTGAAAATGTTCGCACCATGATCATAGAGTCTAATGTTCCAAAGAATATGTGGGGAGAAGCTGCTCTTGCTGCTGTATATATGCTAAATCGGAGTTCAACAAGAGCGTTGAAAGATCGTCAAACACCAGCAGAATTGTGTTATGGAGAAAATCCAAATCTGTAGAAAATTCGTGTGTTTGATTGCAAGGAGTACACTTGGGTGCCAAAAAAGAAGTTAACTAGACGAGAAGAGTCGTAAAGCGATGATGATTGGCTACTGTCCTAACGGCTATCGACTATGGGATCTACAGAAAGAGCAAGTTTTTGATGTGCGATTTAATGAGCTTTATTATTCATAAGGCGTAACTGATAAGTGCGGTAAGTCCCAGATATATGTTAAATATAGTATCGGACAAGAGGGAGAAAGTGAAAATGATGCAGATCCTTTAAATATCGAAAAAAAATCTGATCGGAGAACAAGCGGCTAAAGAAGCCGCTATAGAGGTTGAGAGCGAAGATCAAGAAGCTAATAGAGATGTTGAGACAAAAGAGAGAGAAGAACAAGAAGTCGAGAGTCAAGAAGAAGAAGAGGAGGAAATTGCTGAACCTTCACCACCGCCATTAAGACGAAGCGCTCGTGGTCTAATTCAACGTAAATTCTTTGGTTACAATGTTTGTGTAACTGATGAAGATATTGGTACATCGGAATCATTTGATGGAATTTACAATCGAACTGATCGCGAGAAGTGATTAGAAGCGATTGAAGATGAGCAGCAATCAATGGAGAATAATAACGTCTGGAAGATTGTGAAGCTGCTATTTAAAGCCAAACCATTGAAATCGAAATAGGTTTTTCGGATTAAGGAGGACGAAAATGGCAAACCAATCAAATATAAGGCTAGGTTAGTGGCCAAAGGATTTCTACAAAAATATGGGATTGACTATGGGAAATTTTTGCTTCTGTTGCCAAATTAACTATAAAAAATTAACTATAAAGGACTAAATTCAAAAAAGAATGAAGTTTTCAAGCTGAAAAAATCCTTATATGGCCTTAAGCAAAGTCCTAAATGTTGGAATTCGAAGATTAATGAATTTCTGGATCAAATAGGATTCAAAAGATCAAGACATGACTACTTTCTTTATGTCAAAATAGATGGTGATATTAAGTTTTTTTTTTGTGCATGATATTTTAATAGCAGGAAACAACTTACCATCTATTAGAAATTTAAAAAATATATTATCGCAAAAATTTGAGATTTCTGACTGTGGTGTGTTAAAACATTTCCTGGGAATAAAGATTGAATATGATCGAAACTGTGGCTATTTGGCTCTATCACAAAAAACAAAAACAAATATCGACAAATTTTTAAAGAAGTTTGATATGGAAAACTGCAATACTGTACGAATACCAATGGAAAAAGGGCTGCAGATTGCTGCTGAGGACAAAGAAGTTACAGATCATCCATATCAAGAGTTGTTGGGAAGTATCATGTATTGTTATCACACTGGATTTATGGGACGTTTTCAACAGAATCCGACAGAAACCCATTGGAAAACTCTTAAACGCATATTGAGATACTTAAAGGGTACTAAACAATTAAAGTTAAACTACAAGCGCAACGACAGTGGTGAGTCTCTTATTAGTTTTTCAGATGCTGACTGGGCTTCAGATATCAATGACCGAAAATCTGTAAGCGGCTATGTGTTCAACATTTTTGGAAGTTGTGTATCATGGGCAAGTAAGAAACAACCGACGGTTGCAACATCATTAAGCGAAACAGAGTACATTGCATTTAGTTCTGCAACATCTGAAGCAATATGGTTAAAATGACTATTGGAGGATATGAAAATTATTGATTCATCATATTCAGTTCCACTTTATGAAGATAACCACGGCTGCATGTCAAAGAATATAAAATGCAAGCGCGCAAAACATCGATGTAAAGCACCATTTTATAAGAGATCACGTTAACAAAGGATTTTAAAAATATTGCCAATTTTTACTGAAGACCAACTTGCTGATATTTTAACAAAATCACTTGGAACAACTCGTTTTGAAAAACTTTGAGAACATCTGCAATTATTAGATTGAGAGGGAGTGTTATAATATTAAATAAATATACTGTTTATATTATCGCTGTATGCACTCTAATAATTTGTTATTAAGGTTCTTTTGTAAAACTGTTCTCACTAGAAAAACTTTTCTGTTTTAACTCGTTCCTTAAAACTAATTTACAACAAGAGTTTCTGACCTTCATATCATGTTTGTTGGTAAATTGAAAAAAAATTAAATTACTTGGTATACTCAACAACTTACATTACACTTTTTTTTTGAAAGAAAGTAGTATTTATTTGAAATAATGATTGAATTATAAGGTTAGGAAATTATAACGCAAATTGAACAAACTCAACACAATTTCTACATTATTTTAAAGTTATTTTTTGATATCAAAAAAATACAGTACGTTTTTTCTTATTTATTTATTTATTTATTTATTTATTTATTTATTTATTTATTTATTTATTTATTTATTTATTTATTTATTTATTTATTTATTTATTTATTTATTTATTTATTTATTTATTTATTTATTTATTTATTTATTTATTTATTTATTTATTTATTTATTTATTTATTTATTTATTTATTTATTTATTTATTTATTTATTTATTTATTTATTTATTTATTTATTTATTTATTTATTTATTTATTTATTTATTTATTTATTTATTTATTTATTTATTTATTTATTTATTTATTTATTTATTTATTTATTTATTTATTTATTTATTTATTTATTTATTTATTTATTTATTTATTTATTTATTTATTTATTTATTTATTTATTTATTTATTTATTTATTTATTTATTTATTTATTTATTTATTTATTTATTTATTTATTTATTTATTTATTTATTTATTTATTTATTTATTTATTTATTTATTTATTTATTTATTTATTTATTTATTTATTTATTTATTTATTTATTTATTTATTTATTTATTTATTTATTTATTTATTTATTTATTTATTTATTTATTTATTTATTTATTTATTTATTTATTTATTTATTTATTTATTTATTTATTTATTTATTTATTTATTTATTTATTTATTTATTTATTTATTTATTTATTTATTTATTTATTTATTTATTTATTTATTTATTTATTTATTTATTTATTTATTTATTTATTTATTTATTTATTTATTTATTTATTTATTTATTTATTTATTTATTTATTTATTTATTTATTTATTTATTTATTTATTTATTTATTTATTTATTTATTTATTTATTTATTTATTTATTTATTTATTTATTTATTTATTTATTTATTTATTTATTTATTTATTTATTTATTTATTTATTTATTTATTTATTTATTTATTTATTTATTTATTTATTTATTTATTTATTTATTTATTTATTTATTTATTTATTTATTTATTTATTTATTTATTTATTTATTTATTTATTTATTTATTTATTTATTTATTTATTTATTTATTTATTTATTTATTTATTTATTTATTTATTAATTTATTAATGATCATAGAGTCTAATGTTCCAAAGAATATGTGGGGAGAAGCTGCTCTTGCTGCTGTATATATGCTAAATCGGAGTTCAACAAGAGCGTTGAAAGATCGTCAAACACCAGCAGAATTGTGTTATGGAGAAAATCCAAATCTGTAGAAAATTCGTGTGTTTGATTGCAAGGAGTACACTTGGGTGCCAAAAAAGAAGTTAACTAGACGAGAAGAGTCGTAAAGCGATGATGATTGGCTACTGTCCTAACGGCTATCGACTATGGGATCTACAGAAAGAGCAAGTTTTTGATGTGCGATTTAATGAGCTTTATTATTCATAAGGCGTAACTGATAAGTGCGGTAAGTCCCAGATATATGTTAAATATAGTATCGGACAAGAGGGAGAAAGTGAAAATGATGCAGATCCTTTAAATATCGAAAAAAAATCTGATCGGAGAACAAGCGGCTAAAGAAGCCGCTATAGAGGTTGAGAGCGAAGATCAAGAAGCTAATAGAGATGTTGAGACAAAAGAGAGAGAAGAACAAGAAGTCGAGAGTCAAGAAGAAGAAGAGGAGGAAATTGCTGAACCTTCACCACCGCCATTAAGACGAAGCGCTCGTGGTCTAATTCAACGTAAATTCTTTGGTTACAATGTTTGTGTAACTGATGAAGATATTGGTACATCGGAATCATTTGATGGAATTTACAATCGAACTGATCGCGAGAAGTGATTAGAAGCGATTGAAGATGAGCAGCAATCAATGGAGAATAATAACGTCTGGAAGATTGTGAAGCTGCTATTTAAAGCCAAACCATTGAAATCGAAATAGGTTTTTCGGATTAAGGAGGACGAAAATGGCAAACCAATCAAATATAAGGCTAGGTTAGTGGCCAAAGGATTTCTACAAAAATATGGGATTGACTATGGGAAATTTTTGCTTCTGTTGCCAAATTAACTATAAAAAATTAACTATAAAGGACTAAATTCAAAAAAGAATGAAGTTTTCAAGCTGAAAAAATCCTTATATGGCCTTAAGCAAAGTCCTAAATGTTGGAATTCGAAGATTAATGAATTTCTGGATCAAATAGGATTCAAAAGATCAAGACATGACTACTTTCTTTATGTCAAAATAGATGGTGATATTAAGTTTTTTTTTTGTGCATGATATTTTAATAGCAGGAAACAACTTACCATCTATTAGAAATTTAAAAAATATATTATCGCAAAAATTTGAGATTTCTGACTGTGGTGTGTTAAAACATTTCCTGGGAATAAAGATTGAATATGATCGAAACTGTGGCTATTTGGCTCTATCACAAAAAACAAAAACAAATATCGACAAATTTTTAAAGAAGTTTGATATGGAAAACTGCAATACTGTACGAATACCAATGGAAAAAGGGCTGCAGATTGCTGCTGAGGACAAAGAAGTTACAGATCATCCATATCAAGAGTTGTTGGGAAGTATCATGTATTGTTATCACACTGGATTTATGGGACGTTTTCAACAGAATCCGACAGAAACCCATTGGAAAACTCTTAAACGCATATTGAGATACTTAAAGGGTACTAAACAATTAAAGTTAAACTACAAGCGCAACGACAGTGGTGAGTCTCTTATTAGTTTTTCAGATGCTGACTGGGCTTCAGATATCAATGACCGAAAATCTGTAAGCGGCTATGTGTTCAACATTTTTGGAAGTTGTGTATCATGGGCAAGTAAGAAACAACCGACGGTTGCAACATCATTAAGCGAAACAGAGTACATTGCATTTAGTTCTGCAACATCTGAAGCAATATGGTTAAAATGACTATTGGAGGATATGAAAATTATTGATTCATCATATTCAGTTCCACTTTATGAAGATAACCACGGCTGCATGTCAAAGAATATAGAATGCAAGCGCGCAAAACATCGATGTAAAGCACCATTTTATAAGAGATCACGTTAACAAAGGATTTTAAAAATATTGCCAATTTTTACTGAAGACCAACTTGCTGATATTTTAACAAAATCACTTGGAACAACTCGTTTTGAAAAACTTTGAGAACATCTGCAATTATTAGATTGAGAGGGAGTGTTATAATATTAAATAAATATACTGTTTATATTATCGCTGTATGCACTCTAATAATTTGTTATTAAGGTTCTTTTGTAAAACTGTTCTCACTAGAAAAACTTTTCTGTTTTAACTCGTTCCTTAAAACTAATTTACAACAAGAGTTTCTGACCTTCATATCATGTTTGTTGGTAAATTGAAAAAAAATTAAATTACTTGGTATACTCAACAACTTACATTACACTTTTTTTTTGAAAGAAAGTAGTATTTATTTGAAATAATGATTGAATTATAAGGTTAGGAAATTATAACGCAAATTGAACAAACTCAACACAATTTCTACATTATTTTAAAGTTATTTTTTGATATCAAAAAAATACAGTACGTTTTTTCTTATTTATTTATTTATTTATTTATTTATTTATTTATTTATTTATTTATTTATTTATTTATTTATTTATTTATTTATTTATTTATTTATTTATTTATTTATTTATTTATTTATTTATTTATTTATTTATTTATTTATTTATTTATTTATTTATTTATTTATTTATTTATTTATTTATTTATTTATTTATTTATTTATTTATTTATTTATTTATTTATTTATTTATTTATTTATTTATTTATTTATTTATTTATTTATTTATTTATTTATTTATTTATTTATTTATTTATTTATTTATTTATTTATTTATTTATTTATTTATTTATTTATTTATTTATTTATTTATTTATTTATTTATTTATTTATTTATTTATTTATTTATTTATTTATTTATTTATTTATTTATTTATTTATTTATTTATTTATTTATTTATTTATTTATTTATTTATTTATTTATTTATTTATTTATTTATTTATTTATTTATTTATTTATTTATTTATTTATTTATTTATTTATTTATTTATTTATTTATTTATTTATTTATTTATTTATTTATTTATTTATTTATTTATTTATTTATTTATTTATTTATTTATTTATTTATTTATTTATTTATTTATTTATTTATTTATTTATTTATTTATTTATTTATTTATTTATTTATTTATTTATTTATTTATTTATTTATTTATTTATTTATTTATTTATTTATTTATTTATTTATTTATTTATTTATTTATTTATTTATTTATTTATTTATTTATTTATTTATTTATTTATTTATTTATTTATTTATTTATTTATTTATTTATTTATTTATTTATTTATTTATTTATTTATTTATTTATTTATTTATTTATTTATTTATTTATTTATTTATTTATTTATTTATTTATTTATTTATTTATTTATTTATTTATTTATTTATTTATTTATTTATTTATTTATTTATTTATTTATTTATTTATTTATTTATTTATTTATTTATTTATTTATTTATTTATTTATTTATTTATTTATTTATTTATTTATTAATTTATTAATTTATTTATTTATTTATTTATTTATTTATTTATTTATTTATTTATTTATTTATTTATTTATTTATTTATTTATTTATTTATTTATTTATTTATTTATTTATTTATTTATTTATTTATTTATTTATTTATTTATTTATTTATTTATTTATTTATTTATTTATTTATTTATTTATTTATTTATTTATTTATTTATTTATTTATTTATTTATTTATTTATTTATTTATTTATTTATTTATTTATTTATTTATTTATTTATTTATTTATTTATTTATTTATTTATTTATTTATTTATTTATTTATTTATTTATTTATTTATTTATTTATTTATTTATTTATTTATTTATTTATTTATTTATTTATTTATTTATTTATTTATTTATTTATTTATTTATTTATTTATTTATTTATTTATTTATTTATTTATTTATTTATTTATTTATTTATTTATTTATTTATTTATTTATTTATTTATTTATTTATTTATTTATTTATTTATTTATTTATTTATTTATTTATTTATTTATTTATTTATTTATTTATTTATTTATTTATTTATTTATTTATTTATTTATTTATTTATTTATTTATTTATTTATTTATTTATTTATTTATTTATTTATTTATTTATTTATTTATTTATTTATTTATTTATTTATTTATTTATTTATTTATTTATTTATTTATTTATTTATTTATTTATTTATTTATTTATTTATTTATTTATTTATTTATTTATTTATTTATTTATTTATTTATTTATTTATTTATTTATTTATTTATTTATTTATTTATTTATTTATTTATTTATTTATTTATTTATTTATTTATTTATTTATTTATTTATTTATTTATTTATTTATTTATTTATTTATTTATTTATTTATTTATTTATTTATTTATTTATTTATTTATTTATTTATTTATTTATTTATTTATTTATTTATTTATTTATTTATTTATTTATTTATTTATTTATTTATTTATTTATTTATTTATTTATTTATTTATTTATTTATTTATTTATTTATTTATTTATTTATTTATTTATTTATTTATTTATTTATTTATTTATTTATTTATTTATTTATTTATTTATTTATTTATTTATTTATTTATTTATTTATTTATTTATTTATTTATTTATTTATTTATTTATTTATTTATTTATTTATTTATTTATTTATTTATTTATTTATTTATTTATTTATTTATTTATTTATTTATTTATTTATTTATTTATTTATTTATTTATTTATTTATTTATTTATTTATTTATTTATTTATTTATTTATTTATTTATTTATTTATTTATTTATTTATTTA
>OX421842.1:20537109-20539609 GCA_949127995.1 Suillia variegata
TTATAAGTAGTGTAGAATTGTGTTTGTAGGATAACGAGACACAATATATCTTTCAGGTCGCAATGCTTCTATAGCCTTTGATAAATCCTTCCAGGCAAGTTCTTTTCAATCGCTTTTATGGTTGGTTCACGTTTAAATTGTATTTATTTTTAAGGTACTTCTTTAATATGATTTGCTGAGGTTGTGTGCTTGTAGAGCTCAAAACATTAATCAGATCGCCTATTTTTACCACAGATTTTAACAGATAATTTATAACAAAATATTCACAAAAATAAGAAAACTACACTTTCATGTTTCACATTTAAAAAGACACTGGCTTCGTTTTACCGAAGCCCTTTATTTATAAACTATAAAAACTGGCCATATTACTAGTCTAAAGTAACATACTAGTTATTCAAATATCAGACGATAGATAAGCGGCCTAAACAATCATACCTGAACAAATATTCTGATCATAAAGCGACCAGACACATCTTTTAGGACTAGATTTGTAACTTAAATAAACTGGCTGGTCACTAAATAAATGACCAGACAGATTATTACGGACAAGATACTGCTTATCTATCGCTTTGTTCACATTATTAAACAACAAACAACACCAAACATTTCTTGGTGCTGTTTAGAAGTTTATACAGCCTTTAATAATAATAATAATAATAATAATAATAATAATAATATTGTTAAAGATACAGTTTTCTTAAAAAAGACTTACTTGTATTGTTTTTATATATATATTTTTATTTTTCTTTAAAGCATTCTCTATATATTCGCCATACAACAAGTACGGAGTCAAGATTGATAAAACAGATAATTCCAGAAATAGGGAATATTTCTCCGTTTTCAATTCAAAATTTTTAGATATGTTATTCTTGTCGCAAACAAGTGATATGTGAATACTGTAACGATTTATATTAAACAAACCCGACATTTTTTTTGTCCATATTTTTTAATTGTCAATATTAAATCTTGTGAAGCAATAAAGAAGAATATATATTCAAAACAAAGATATGTTGCAACTTTTCTATAGAATTTAAGAGTTAAAATGGGAAAATTTTCTTTTCATATTTTCTGCATTCCATTGTTATGCAAAGAATGTAAAGATAAAATTTTTTTTTCGTAAAATAAAAAAAAACTCTTTGTAAAGAGGACTAAGTATATAAAAAAGTTTTCAAATTGTTTACCTTGTGTTTTATTGGACGGGTTAATTTTGATTATTTAATATATTTCTTTGCAAAATAAGTTAGTTTCCAACGCAGTTTTATGTTTAACTAAAAGTGTTTTCTGTTTAACCAACCATTTTGACTATCTTGTTTTTATTCCTTGTTTATTTTTTATTTTGTAGTTGTTATAACAACCAGCGGAGTTTCGATAAAACAAACAAAAAACCTTCAATAATAAACACACACCAGACGTAGTGCTTTTTGGGTTGCGAAGTAGTTAGCCGTACTGCAGTTTTTGCTGTGGTGTTAATTTATTTTTTTTTCGGCAAAAATAAAATGTATTTTTTTTTTTTTAACTAGTTTTAAAGTTAAATTCCATTTACTCCATATCAATTTAAAATTATATTAGTTTTATAAATATTGACAAATTTTAAATTATTATTAGAAAATTTTATTTTTGTCTAGTTAACCGTCCGGGTTTAATTTTGAAATAATAAAAAAATATATATTTAATAATAATAGTATCATATTCTTTTATGTTATAATGTAATTATTTAAGCAAAAGAACATTTACAGAAAATATCTTTATGCATAAAATAGTTATAATTATTATTATTATTATTATTATTATTATTATTATTATTATTATTATTATATATTTATTATTATTGAAATACTTTAAAAAATTCATTTATGTTTACAGAAAAAAAAAATATGTGTGTTTTAGTTCATGGGTGGAATTTTATTTTCCACCTACCCTACATTTCTGTATTACTTTATATATAGGGAACTAATTATTGCAAGGACTGTTCACTATATCCGGGTTGTTCACTCTTTCAGGTAGACATTTGTGTTTTTTGCGTGTTTTTTATTGCTATCTGCTTGAAGTTGCTTGCAAAATTTTTTTTTTTACTAACCTCCAAATAGTGAAACAAATTTTGAAATCATTTCGATTGTTCACTATTTAGAGTACTCCATGTAAAAAATTGGGTGCTAACTATGTCGAGGTGTTCACCATATACGGTGTTCACTATACCCAGACACGTCCGTAGTTGGTAGCTTATTATATAATTTCAGTCTCTTATATAAAAACGATTGCTGTTGCAGCTGTTGTATATTGACACTGAATCCTAAAGTCCTTTCCATTCCTCAATCCACATGGTTATGCCTATCTCACGTATTTAATTTTTTTCCATTCAATATCACGGTGTTTTCCAGTGTTAATCTTTAATATAAATAATTGTGTGTTTTGTTCTAGTCTTTGGCTTTTATTCATCCATTTTAAAGCATCTATCATAATTTTAATATGAGTACATATGTTGCATTTCAATATACTTCTC
>OX421842.1:20544935-20579935 GCA_949127995.1 Suillia variegata
CATCAATGTGATGCGTACGTATATTAGAAGCAACTTTTGGATAATTGGTCTTAGGAGGATGTTAAGAGACTATGTTCGTTCATGTGTCAAGTGCATCAGGTACCGTCATGAAGCCATTAAACAATTGATGGGAAACTTACCAGAGTATAGAGTGGCAATAAATCATCCTTTTTACCATACTGGAGTAGATTATGCAGGTCCAATTCAAATGAAATGTTCCAGAGGACGAGGCCAAAAAACTTTTAAGGGATACATTTCCGTATTTGTATGCATGACCACAAAAGCCATACACTTGGAAGTCGTGAGCGATCTTTCTACAGAGGCGTTTTTAGCAGCGTTGCGTAGGATGTTTGCAAGGAGAGGAAAAGCTGCACATATCTACTCAGACAACGGAACTAACTTCGTAGGAGCGGCCAGGAAACTTGATGAAGATCTTAAGCAAGCTATAAAAGATGTTGGAAAGTTGGGACCTGTTTTGGAAGCAGAAGGTATCACTTGGCATTTTATTCCCCCGGCAAGCCCTCACTTCGGAGGGATTTGGGAGGCAGGTGTGAAATCGGTAAAACACCATTTAAAAAGAATAATTGGCGAAAGCAATTTAACATATGAGGAGTTATCAACGTTGCTGACGCAGATTGAAGCAGTACTTAACTCTAGGCCGCTGTATGCTACAGGAGAAGATCCAGACGACATCGATGTTCTTACACCAGGCCATTTTTTGATAGGACGACCACTATTGGAGTCGCCACAGCCAATAGACGAAGGAAAAATTGGTGCACTGGATCGATGGAGGTTGGTACAAAGAATGAGGACCGACTTTTGGAAAAAGTGGAAGGAGGAATATTTGGTTGAGTTGCAGCAAAGGTCGAAATGGAAAACTTCAGTACCAAACATCAACAAAGGGCAAATTGTGCTTCTAAGAAATGAAGGAAGTCATCCCGCAAAATGGCCAATGGGAAAAGTGGTAGAACAGCATAAAGGAGCAGATGGAATGGTGCGAGTGGTTACTATCCGAACACAGGACGGTGAATTTAAAAGACCTTTAAGCAAAATATGTCCTCTAATGACTGAAGATAACAAAATAAGAGCTAAACCATCCGATGAAAAGCCAATTGGCAACAGAACTCGGAACAGAGCAGCAAAAGGAAAACTGTCACAGGTTATGCCAATAATTTGTTTATTGCTAATGATGATGAAGCCAGTAAACTTAACACGCAACAATACAAAGGCTACTATACGAGATTTGGGCAATACGACTGCAATCTATTTGGATCCAATAGGGCAAGTTGAAGTGGTGGCATCGTCATGGAATTTGGTGATCTATTACGATTTGCATCCATTTTTTGAAGTAATAAGACATGCAGAACAGTTGGCTACCGATGCAAAATTGTTATGTCCAAAGTTGCAAACGTTTGAAGTGCAATGCGGAACAGTCATGAATAATCTGCACATCCGGATTGATGAATTATACGAGAACAACAAACTTTTTATGATCTCCGACCGTAAACGAATCAAAAGAGCACCATTCGAGTTCGTTGGGTCATTTTATCATGTACTATTTGGGATAATGGATGCCGATGACCGAGAAGCAATGGAGAATAACATGAAGAACATACTGGACAATCAACGTAAGCTCAAAGAATTGGCTAAGAAGCAGACGTCAGTAGTCGATGCGACTGTAAACATTCTGAAGAGAACTACTGACGAAGTCAATATACATTTTAAGGAGTTGCGTGATCAAGTGGTGAAGATCAACGAAACAATGGCAAATTCATATTTCGTATATAAAGAATCCATCAAGTTCTTTATGGTCACGAAGCAGATACAAACATGGTTGGACGAGGCGGCACAAGTACAGATAGGCGTAATTAATCTGTTAATAGATATCAATCATGGGAAACTAAATCCTGTTCTGATTAATCCTGCGCAACTTCAAGAAGAGATCATTAAGATCAAACACATTTTAACAGAAAATCTTATATTACCAGGTAAACGTACCGGGAATGAATTAAGAACAATTTACAAGCTATTGATCGCGAAAGGAATGTTTATTGGTCATAAGCTGGTTATAAGCGCAAAGATTCCATTATTCAGCAGCCATTCATCACATCTGTACAAAATAGTTCCAGTTCCGTTTTTAAGGGATTCTGTGCGGTTGATTCCGAAAATGACATCACAGTATCTCATTCACAACTTTGGACTAAATTCATACCATAAAGTGTCGCAGGCAGAACTAAACAGATGTAAAGAAGGAGTCGATCAAAGTTTCGTGTGCGAAGGGAATTGGCCATGGAAGGACGCAAGCGATAACTCATGTGAGGTGTCTCCATTAAAACCAGAAGGTGGTTTTAATTGCAATCTGGGCGAATTTCAACTATCATACTACTGGATGGAGTTACAAGCAAAGGGAAATTGGCTGTTTAGACTATTCGACAATTCATCAGCGCATATTCAATGTGACGATTCCATTCAGCAAATAATTGAGCTTCCAAGCCAGGGAATTTTCAAGATGGAACCTGGCTGCACAGCGCGTATTAAAGGGATAACTATAATTGCACCACACAATATTGAAAGCATTGGATATCAACAGATGCAGACTGAATTCATAAAAGAAGTAGATGACACCGCAACATTGAACACAAAACCATTGGGGCCAGCAGTTATCGACAACGCGAGAGATATCGAAAATCTGCGGAAACAGATATCAGAACTGAAAACGCAGAATGTGGAACTCCAAGGACTTCAATTTCATCATGTAAGCGGACACATCTCGTTCACGCTGATTATTGTAGGATTGATCATTCTCGTCATCTATGGAGTATGTTCGTGCATTAGGAAGAGGAAGATTGCGGCACTCACGTTTTAGACAAGAGGCCCTCTTATTTGGCCCTGGCAGAATGTTCAAGCATGAACACTTATTTTAATTCTTTAAGTTTAAATTTTATACCTACGCAGTTGTTTTCAATATTTACACAAAGAAATACAGTCCACATTCGAAGGACAGCAGATAACATTGAATTATCGCTATGCTGTCTTCTGTAATCATAACAGTCTGTGTCCTATGGCAACTGTACCATATGCACAGCTGTTATCAGTATTTACATATACGGTCAGCACTCGACATGCTATGCTGTACGATAGCAAACAGGGATTTTCCTTATCTGAGTAGCATATAATATTTCGACTGGATATGTAAACTAATTTTTATGACGGTCACTTTTTATGTCGCGCCGTCCTAATTATGTCTGTCTAGTTTTTAATGTATTTAGAACTAAGATATTTTGTATAAATAGTTCAGAAAATTATTAATAAAATCAGTATCATACAAATACTCAACTAGTAAAGTCTACTGGATTTTACAACTACTTAAACTTAAAACTTAAATATTTAATATTAAAAAATTTAAAACATGCTGCAAATATAAATATTTAAAATTCTTAAAATTTAACAAAACTTAATTTAATATTCAAATCAATTTAAAAAAATTAACAAGAACAAACATTTTTTTATATTCAATTAAATGAATTTATTCATATATATATAAATTTTTTAAAATGATTCAATAATTTTAAAATTTCAATTTGGATATTTTAAAAATTTGATTTTTCATAGAAATTTATTTTGCTTTTATGTCTCTCATTTTAATTAAAATGAACCGCCACTGGCATTCCATTTCAAGCTGCATTATCTGTTAATATTTCAAATTAAAGATACGTGCAACCAAACTAAATTAAAAATAACCAAGATAAAGCTAAACTAACTGATTTTTCACCGACAAAAAAATCAAAGTTCAACAAAACAAGTTATTATATACGCATATTTGTAGCACCAAGATCAAATATGATAAAAATTAAAACACAAGATAGAATTTAAAATAATATTTATTATATAAAAAATACAAAATATTTATAACAAAAAATTTCAAAATATATTGCCAGGTGAGGTATACCATATATACAATATAAAAAATATATACAACAAAAAAAAATTCAAAATATACAATATACATACAACAAATAAAATTTCAAAATATAAATTGCCTGGTGGGTTATATATGATATGCAATATATATAACAAAAAAAATTTAAATTTAAATTGCCTGGTGGGTTTGATGTTTGCTGCAACTGCGGGCCGTCTGTCCAATGGCGCTTTCAATTGTCCAGCTTCTTCTTCGGCTCCTTTGCACTGCACTTTTTATTGTTTTTAATGCTTTTTTACACTTTTGCCGATGTTTATTCGGTCTTTTCACTGAATTTCGATTAATTTATACCGAAAATTAACCAAACTGAGCTCGAAAAAAAACCGAACGGGTAAAAAACGTAAACAGAATAAAAGAAAAAAAAAACGAAAAAATAATTTGATGAGAGCGGATAAGATAAGAATATTAGTCAATTTAATTATCTTATTCAGTGACAAATTGAGACGAAGAAGTTAAAGGCAAATATAAGCAAATCAGCACTGTCCGAAAAAATGAGAAATAATTTTGCGGGATGTTTTAAGAAAAACAAAAAAAAAAAACTAGCGTTTTCATAAAAAACCGCACTACTTAAGTCACAAAAAATATATAATGTAACGCACCTTGTTTATAAAAAAGACTGCGTCTAATATCCAAAAAATAAAACCCAATTTTCTTCTTGATAAGAAATGGCGAACTTCTCTGCTATCTCCAGCTCGAAGGACCAATACAAAATCGAGTACTGTTTTTTATGGGGGGAGGCTTCCAAGTGAAGTTGATCCAGACTATAGGAGAAAAAGCAGCTCGAAAAGTTATTGCTGGTTGCAATCGAAGTACGCCAAAAAACTCTTTATTTTGGCAGATAAAACAATTAACTCACTCTGTTCTGCGAAGTGGCGATCAATTAATTGTAACAAGCGGGAGGAGTCGGCGTTTGACGACCGCGGTGTAGTGTTCAAAATACAATTTTGGTTTTGGGAAGTTAACCGCATTCGCTTCGGAGCTCCTATCGACATATTGCAGTTTTTATCGTAGTTGGCAACTCAAGAATGTTAGACACGATCAGCGTAGTTGGCAACTCAAGGATGTAAGGAACGATCAGAGTAGTTGGCAACACAAAAATTTTAGGCACGATCATCTGTTGTTACAGGTGCATTGGATAACAAAAAAGTTTACCGTGGTCAGCTGATATTGTTGCTGAATTATTTGTTTACAATTGCTGTATCGTTTTTTTTTTTGTTTGTTTTTGTTTTTAATTTTGTCTATTGTTTTTTTTTTTATATTGGCGGCAAAAACAAAAAAGATTTGATATAGTTTCTAAATTTTTAATTTGAAATATATCACAAAAATTAACTGGATTCACCAGAAAGAACAATTCAATCAAAAACACGGAGACGTATCTAGATGAATGTTGACTCCTTAATATTTCAGAGTCCTTAAATCAGCCACAAATAAAAAGTTACAATGCGCAGCTAAAAACAATCATCCCTAAGTTTCTTTAAATCAGCAGTCCACCATGGGGTAGATTTGTGAAGGACCTGCTACGGAGGTTGAATAGTATCAGACAGTGATCAGATATTAATGGTTTCTCTCTATCTAATCTTCTACAGTTACACTTCTATGTCATAAGCGTAAGATCTAAGACCTCCACACATCCCAGAAAAGTATCTGTGCTTGGAAAAATAAAGGTGGGTTTGTTACCCCTATTACATATAATAAGCTTATTATTCATTATAAAGTTTAACAGTGACTCACCTCTGTCGTTTGCTGTCGTACTATTCCGTAGAGTATCCTTCCGTTTGCATCACACCCAATGAGGCTGATGTCGTTAAGGTGGTGTTAGATGAGGCGTTTCAATTCCTGCGGCAGTGCTTCTGTGTCATGAGGCATATAGACCGAGGTCACTATGAGGTTATGCAATCCGACCTCTTCTATCTTGACCACCGTCATATCTGATGTGCTGTTAATAGATCAGAGAAATGCACTTATACCTTTCTTGTTAAGAATACACGCCCTTTGCTTACCTGTCTCTTTGCTGTAGTAGAGGTTGTAAGTGCTGATGTTGAGCCCAACCAGGGCTCTTGGACAAGACTGATGTGTGCTATGTGATATTTAAGTTTTCGGTGGCACACTTAGAGTGTGTATTCTCACCGTCTTCCTGCAGGTTGACCCCCGAAAGCAACTGACCCGCACTGTCGACCTCTTCTGTGTCGTCTTCTTTTGGGTTTGCGACGCCTTTAAAAAAATTCATATTGGCCATTCGGATGCCAAAGCGAATTTTCTTGTCCGCCTTTAACAGTGCCTCAAGTGATTCCTCATAATAAATAATAAAAAAAGGGAATAATCGTCTTCGGACATTATCCCTTTGCGTTGCACATGTGAAGATAAAATCTAAAAATTCGAACTACCAAGCAAAATTAGAAGTTCTGGTTCTCGATAAGATTGTTTCGCGATTGTCGGTAAAATGAGTAATCGCGGACAACTTACCTAATATTGAATAAGCGGATCCAAATTTTGTCATAACTAGTAGTTTTGATATTCTCATTAAAGCAGACATTTTTTATGATATATTGTTGTCAGATTACATTTATTTAGAGGAAAAGAGGTTCGTGTTACAAAATACAAGGTTGGGTTGGATTGTCAGAGAGCCAGCAGTGATAGACGCTAAACCACCTCCTATACAAAATACCTTTTTTTTGGAAAAAAAAATTTATTAAAAATAGTTACAGTGTATATAACCAGTTCACTTTCGGTATTTAACACTTCGGTGGTAACTCAAAACTACTAACCAAAAAAGGGCGTGATCGGATAAGAACAGAACTTAAAATATAGACATTTAGCACTTATGTTCTAAAAAAGCATTTTTTGGTGTCACTGAAATGGCGAGGGTATACGAGCTTCGGCATAGCCGAAGATAATTCTCTTACTAGTTTTTATATAATTTCGTTTTTTAAATTCTCCTGTTTTTACAATATCATTGCATTGTATATCAAAACCACTGGTGTTCACCTTATTACTTTTACCGTAAGTTGCACTGTGCAATTGAACATGCTCGCTTAATGGAAAGAATTTGATTTGAAGTCAGACAAGTGTCAAAACTTGTGACATGTGATTTTGTTCAGTATTTTTTTTTTTAAATGGTGACGTATAATTAACCTGCAAAATAATACATATATTTTGGTATACCATTTCTAAATTTAGTGCTTTTTATATATATATCAAGATTCCACCGAAAAGTACCGTAAGTAATATATACAACTTTATAGTCACTCTGTTATTTATAGTATGGTACTAAAAATGTCTACGATGCAAATATCGATACACCATGTTACTATCACCAGGGCATATCCGGCATTTAAGAATAATTTCTTTCTTCTTGGCTAATCGTAAAAGTGATAAGACATGTTTTTCCATAATATTAAAATCTCAATAAATCGGAAATATTTAAAAGTGATTTCTAATGAATAAAATCATACTTTCTCTCGTTGAAAATAAATTGAAGTGATTAACTTATTAGTTTTAAAGTTTTTAAAATATTAAATTATAAAATTATTTTTTATGCCAATTTAACACGAACTTGAAAAATTCTAACCAAGGTTAGAATTAGATATCCTAATCTTTTTTAATTAAACAGAGGTAAGAATTAGAAAGTGATTTTTTTTTATTTTTGTTTTAAATATATTGTGTTACATATTCGATATAACCTCACAGGGACACTCGGTTGTGAGTAGCACAGCCAAGGTTTACAACCATCTGGTTTGAACGGCGTCTCACGGCTCTTCATCGTGCTCAGACGATCCGCAAATACAGCTTTTCATTCTGCTCTCGGCATCCTACGAGCGATTCACAATATACGTTTAAAATCACGACATTTCGTCACAACATCTGACGCATCAAGACCTGGAGTCGAATTATCATATTTTTTTTTACTCAGTTAACGCCGAGTTTCTTAAAATCCTTACGAGACATTAATTGCTACAAAAATCCTAAAAGTTATCACCGCACAAAGAATTTTTTAACCACAAAAGAATACGTTCATTTTATACACTTTTAATTGGAAATATTTAAAGAAAAATTTAAGAAAGTTTAACTACTTAAACTTAAAACTTAAATATTTAATATTAAAAAATTTAAAACATGCTGCAAATATAAATATTTAAAATTTCTTAAAATTTAACAAAACTTAATTTAATATTCAAATCAATTTAAAATAATTCAATTAAATGAATTTATTCATATATATATAAATTTCTTAAAATGATTCAATAATTTTAAAATTTCAATTTGGATATTTTAAAAATTTGATTTTTCATAGAAATTTATTTTGCTTTTATGTCTCTCATTTTAATTAATATGAACCGCCACTGGCATTCCATTTCAAGCTGCATTATCTGTTAATATTTCAAATTAAAGATACGTGCAACCAAACTAAATTAAAAATAACCAAGATAAAGCTAAACTACTGTGTATAAGAGATTTTTTTGTAGAGAATGATATAACAATAAATACTAACTAAAATAACATTTCATCAAGCATTTTAAGTCGACGATCCTCCACATCAGTTCTTCAGGCGCCTGACTACGGCGTAGGAGAAAAATACCATAAGTCAGTCGCACGTGTTCTTAATCTAATTGTTGTTGTTATATTCTTGCGCTCTCAAAAATTCAGATTTTAAAGTATGATGACAACATGGTCATCATAATACAACTGTTTTTGTTGCTCTATCGATAGATTCTGAGTGATGAACACAAATTAAATGTGCTTTGGTTGTTGTTTTTTACTCTTTGCAGTTTGACATCACACTTGTAGGTAAAAAAGCATTTTTTGGTGTCACTGAAATGGCGAGGGTATACGAGCTTCGGCATAGCCGAAGATAATTCTCTTACTAGTTTTTATATAATTTCGTTTTTTAAATTCTCCTGTTTTTACAATATCATTGCATTGTATATCAAAACCACTGGTGTTCACCTTATTACTTTTACCGTAAGTTGCACTGTGCAATTGAACATGCTCGCTTAATGGAAAGAATTTGATTTGAAGTCAGACAAGTGTCAAAACTTGTGACATGTGATTTTGTTCAGTATTTTTTTTTTTAAATGGTGACGTATAATTAACCTGCAAAATAATACATATATTTTGGTATACCATTTCTAAATTTAGTGCTTTTTATATATATATCAAGATTCCACCGAAAAGTACCGTAAGTAATATATACAACTTTATAGTCACTCTGTTATTTATAGTATGGTACTAAAAATGTCTACGATGCAAATATCGATACACCATGTTACTATCACCAGGGCATATCCGGCATTTAAGAATAATTTCTTTCTTCTTGGCTAATCGTAAAAGTGATAAGACATGTTTTTCCATAATATTAAAATCTCAATAAATCGGAAATATTTAAAAGTGATTTCTAATGAATAAAATCATACTTTCTCTCGTTGAAAATAAATTGAAGTGATTAACTTATTAGTTTTAAAGTTTTTAAAATATTAAATTATAAAATTATTTTTTATGCCAATTTAACACGAACTTGAAAAATTCTAACCAAGGTTAGAATTAGATATCCTAATCTTTTTTAATTAAACAGAGGTAAGAATTAGAAAGTGATTTTTTTTTATTTTTGTTTTAAATATATTGTGTTACATATTCGATATAACCTCACAGGGACACTCGGTTGTGAGTAGCACAGCCAAGGTTTACAACCATCTGGTTTGAACGGCGTCTCACGGCTCTTCATCGTGCTCAGACGATCCGCAAATACAGCTTTTCATTCTGCTCTCGGCATCCTACGAGCGATTCACAATATACGTTTAAAATCACGACATTTCGTCACAACATCTGACGCATCAAGACCTGGAGTCGAATTATCATATTTTTTTTTACTCAGTTAACGCCGAGTTTCTTAAAATCCTTACGAGACATTAATTGCTACAAAAATCCTAAAAGTTATCACCGCACAAAGAATTTTTTAACCACAAAAGAATACGTTCATTTTATACACTTTTAATTGGAAATATTTAAAGAAAAATTTAAGAAAGTTTAACTACTTAAACTTAAAACTTAAATATTTAATATTAAAAAATTTAAAACATGCTGCAAATATAAATATTTAAAATTTCTTAAAATTTAACAAAACTTAATTTAATATTCAAATCAATTTAAAATAATTCAATTAAATGAATTTATTCATATATATATAAATTTCTTAAAATGATTCAATAATTTTAAAATTTCAATTTGGATATTTTAAAAATTTGATTTTTCATAGAAATTTATTTTGCTTTTATGTCTCTCATTTTAATTAATATGAACCGCCACTGGCATTCCATTTCAAGCTGCATTATCTGTTAATATTTCAAATTAAAGATACGTGCAACCAAACTAAATTAAAAATAACCAAGATAAAGCTAAACTACTGTGTATAAGAGATTTTTTTGTAGAGAATGATATAACAATAAATACTAACTAAAATAACATTTCATCAAGCATTTTAAGTCGACGATCCTCCACATCAGTTCTTCAGGCGCCTGACTACGGCGTAGGAGAAAAATACCATAAGTCAGTCGCACGTGTTCTTAATCTAATTGTTGTTGTTATATTCTTGCGCTCTCAAAAATTCAGATTTTAAAGTATGATGACAACATGGTCATCATAATACAACTGTTTTTGTTGCTCTATCGATAGATTCTGAGTGATGAACACAAATTAAATGTGCTTTGGTTGTTGTTTTTTACTCTTTGCAGTTTGACATCACACTTGTAGGTAAGCACATGTATTTTAAAAAATTTGAAGATACAATTTTTACCTGTTTTTTGTTGACAAAAATGCAAAATTAGCAAATAAACCCAATTTAGTAGAAAATAAATTGTTGAGAATATTTAAGAACACTTTATTTACCTATCTTATAAGCTTCACTTAAAACTCAACCAAAAATGCTTTTAGTTTTTTTTTTGGTTTAATTGTATACCACTAAAAAAAATCCATTTTATGAATATATATATTTAACTTGAAAATAATCTGCTAAGCGTAAATTTTTGATAAACACAATATGTGAAACGATGGTTTAGGGTTTAACATGGGTTAATATGCCATTTTTTTAAATAAACATGTAGGGTGAGTAAAGAATAAGAAGAGCTAACAACATCTCGCTTCTTCTGTGTCAACGTGGTCTCATCATCTTTTTTCTTCTGGTCAGTCTGTACACCAAGATTGATAGTCTGCATACAAACTTTAATATTGTAATGTGTAATGATCTCGCGTTCTGTTTAACAACAACCCCACCCCATTTACCTGAGCAAGGTCTGCAGACAGGTATGCAGCAACAGCTGCGAGGGCAAATAGCCAAAAGCATTCAATGCGTTGTCAGAGTTTTGTTACACAGTTCTGCACTTTCGGCTCATCAGGTAAAGTTTTGTTTTTAATTTGGTTGTGGACATGTAAAGGTGCGTCTTTACTAAGAAATTATAAATAAAAATTATTAAAGGTCATCGTACCTAATTTGGAGTACTTTAGTAAAAATAAAAAGAAACAATATAAAGTTGGCGGAAAGAACCCGCACTAAACTTATTTTATTAAATTAAAGTGAATAAATCAGGAATTTCACTGAAACAACTTACAAAATAAGTAAGAAATTATAGTCGGTCATGCCGACTATTACAAATGCACCACATTTTTAAATATCAGATTCAAATTAGGGTGGTTTATGATGCTATTTAAAAAAATAAAATTGTAATCTTGAACCACTCTAATTAGATTACTCTACTTATTTAAGATCGTTTGAGTACCAAAATATTCTATTAAACTTTTAAGGGCTTTATTAAACATATAATAAAAAAATAACAGACATGGACCACCCTAATCGTTTCCAAAATTTAATCACTTGTTCCTAAAGACAACAGAATTTATTGTCAAAGTTTCAACCCAATATCTTATATGGTTCTCAAGATATCGTGTTAACAAGAAATCACGTGGTCATGAGCGTATTGGGTCCAAAATCAGTTCCGTGTGTGCATAAGAGCAACTAGTGTACAAAATTTCAACACAATATCTCTGAAGGTTCTCCCGCTACCGTGTTAACAAGAAATGATGACAGACGGATAGACAGACAGACGGACATGGCTAAATCGACTCAGTTTTTGATTCTGAACAAGAATATATATTTAGATAGGTTGATAGTTGAAGCTTTTCATGCCATGCCGGATGGGCTGGGGTGTACACATTTGGTCGAACATCGGATTGGAACCAAGCCAAATGTAGAACCCGTTAAACAGTGTTATTATCCAGTATCGCCAGCGATTCAGAAGAGAATCGACGAAGAAATCGAGAAGATGTTAGATAAAGATGTGATAGAAGTGTCCCATAGTCCTTGGGCATCACCAGTAGTTATGATTAGGAAAAAAGATGATTCTTATAGGTTTTGTGTTGATTATAGGACTTTGAATAAAAATACGGATTGAGATAGTTATCCTCTTCCGTATATATCGGCAACGTTGGATAAACTTAAAGATGCAAAATATCTTTCAAGTTTAGATATTAAATCTGCATATTGGAAATTTCCTGTAGAAGAAAATTCTAGGGCGTTTACAGCTTTTACTGTTACTGATACTGGATTGTATCAATTCAAGCGTATGCCTTATGGCCTTCATAACGCGCCTGCCACTTGGCAAAGATTTATTGATACAGTCTTAGGAGCCGATTTAGAACCCAATGTTTTTGTTTATCTGGATGACATAATTACTGTCACAAATAGCTTTGAAAAACACATAGAAGTGTTAAAAGAGGTTTTGAATAGAGTTTGCTTAGCAGGATTAAGATTAAATAGAGAGAAATGTAATTTTTGCCTTTCTTCTCTTAAATATTTAGGCTATGTTGTTGACCGTATGGGGTTACACGTAGACCCTGAAAAAGTGGAGGCGATGTTGAAAATCCCTGCACCTAGGAGTGTTAAAGAAGTTAGGTCTTTTGTCGGTACTATTTCTTGGTATCGTAGATTTGTTCCTAATTTCGCGGATTTGGTCAAACCGTTGACGGATCTGTTGAAAAAGAACAAAAGGTTTTTATGGTCAGATGAGTGCGAAGCTAGTTTTCAAATGGCAAAAGAGCGTTTCGTGACTGCTCCGGTTTTGACTTGCCCAGATTTCGATCGTAAGTTTTCAGTTCAAACCGATGCATCTGATTTCGGAATCGGTGCAGTGTTGACCCAAGTATTTGAGGAAGGAGAGAAAGTTATCTCCTATTTGAGTAGGTCTTTAAGTAAGTGCGAGAGAAATTACTCTACCACTGAAAAGGAGTGTTTAGCCGTTTTATGGGCTGTTGAGAAGCTGCGGCCATATTTAGAAGGCGCTCATTTTACAGTGGTAACAGACCACTATTCATTAGTGTGGTTGAATAATTTAAAAGATCCCTGCGGTAGGTTGGCCAGATGGTCCCTAAAACTTCAACAATATGATTTCGAAATTATTCACCGCAAAGGCAGAGACCATGTTGTACCAGACATGTTGTCTAGGACCGTTCCAGTCTTAGGAGAATTGCAAGCGCGTGCATCAGATCCGTGGTTGGACAGTATGCTTAAACGCGTTGAGGAAAATCCCCTCGAATTCGCAGCGTGGTGAATCGAAAACGGGATTCTTTATAAACATGTCCAAGTCAGAACAGTCCAAGTTGGGACACAATTTTTGAGTAGTGAGGATGGCTGGAAACTAGTTTTAATCAGGAGTGAGCGACGCCAGGCGTTGCATGAGTGCCATGATGACAATTTAGCTGGTCACATGGGAGTTAGGAAAACATTTGGCAGGATTTCTGATAAATATTATTGGCCAAAAATGAAGGCAGACGTAACTAGATACGTCAAAGGATGTCAGGTTTGTCAAAGTGTGAAACCAGACCATAATAAACCAGTTGGTTGGATGATAGCTAGGTCCAAGGATTTAGATCCCTGGGAGATGATCTGTATAGATCTGGTAGGTCCCCTGGTAAGATCGACACATGGGTATTGCTATATACTCACCGTAGTCGACTATCTCACCAAATGTCCGCTGTTATTTCCGTTGCGGTCGGCCACCGCAAAATTAATTAATAAGGAGTTAGAAGATAACGTCTTCTTACTCTTTGGAGTGCCGAGGTCTATTGAATGCGACAATGGACCACAATTTCGCAGCAAAGAGCTGCAGCGGCTATGTTCGGCATATGGAGTGGCGTTGAGGTTCATTAGATCATCAGATCATTAAGACCACTTTACGTGCTTGTATATCTGAAAATCACAGGACGTGGGATACGCACCTCTCAAAGGTGGCTTGCTGCATTAGAACAGCACGACATGACGTGTTAGGAGTTTCACCTTATTTTGCCAATTTCGGGCGAAATATGGCTGTCCGGGGAGACAAAGATTATAAAAGATCGATGAGAGAGCTAAGCTGAACTCAGAAAAGACATACGAACTAAACTGGAGACAGCGGGTGCAAAAATGGCAAAGACTTATAATTTAAGACGTCGGGATGTCCATTACTTACCAAACGAACTTGTCTGGCGACGTAATTTTGTTCTGTCCGATGCTGCAGCTTTTTATGCAGCTAAGTTAGCCCCTAAATTTGTTGGACCGTTTTTAATAAAAAGGAAGGTGTCTCCCTGGACTTACCTTCTTTAGGATGAGGATGGTAAAGAAAAAGGAATATGGAATGTCAAGGACCTTATACCACACACTGACGAATTTTGAACATTTTTACCTTCAGTTGTTGTTCGAAAGTTGGCTGGTCTTTTAAACGAGACCAAGCAACTTTCGCGGAGGTAGAGGTGGAGTTGTCGCGGTTCAAAATTAATAGTTTTGTAGGCTTTTCGGTCTTATTATTTCAAAATGCGAATAAAAACAACTTTATTCCATCTTTTATCCCGACGTTTCGTTGAGGTTATTTCAACTTCTTCAGGGGTTAATTGAATCTATTATAATGAAGAATATACAAATAACATTAAAACACTGACAATTTCAACTAATTTTTTTACTTTCGACTTACATTATTACTTTAAATTACATTTGTACATAAATATTGCATCTCTCCAAACGGCACAAACACAAATTAAAACATAAATAAAACTAAAATTACAAATAAAATCAAATTTAAAAAACTAATTAAAATATCACAGGTACAGGGTGGCGCAACAGAAATCACCCTATTGGAAGATGCTCTCATTTTTGCAAATGGCCGCCAATGTCATATCTGTTTTGACATTTGTGGACTAGACAGATACAGAATACAAGTGAATAAGCCATGGAGCGATACACTCCCCAAGAACGCGGAATAATTGTGTCTATTTTTTTGCGTAACAATTCGTCTGTGGTGTTGGCAAAAATCATAATGAGCGATGAGGCTCATTTTCACCTCAGTGGGTACGTGAACAAGCAAAATTATCGCTTCTGGGGAACCGAAAATCCGCCAGTGATGCACGAGAAACCATTACACCCGCTCAAAGTGACTGCGTGGTGCGCTGTTCACGCTGGAGGAGTCATCGGGCCGAACGCCGCGGGTCAAACGACAACAGTGGACGGTGCGCGCTATAGGGCAATATTGACCGAGTTTTTTCTGCCCGAACTGGACGAATTAGGACTGGTGGACATGTGGTTCCAACAGGACGGAGCAACAGCACACACTGCACGAGCCACAACCGACATTCTGAAGGCCGGATGACTTATTTTGCGCCACCTTGTACGATTATTTGATAGCGGCAGCGTAGCATAAATTTATTTTGTCTTTGTCTTCTTTCGTGTTTATTGTTGTTGTTAGTTTCTGTTGGATCCTTAAGCTCTCTAATGTGTACCTAGTATTATGTTTCTTTTCAATTTGGAGATTTTGTAGTTTTTTGGTGATTAGATTGTTTGTGAGATATGTTGGGAAACTGTTATTGTAGAGTATGTTTTTTATTTTATTTATGTTTTCATTTTTAAATCGGTTGTCGCTGATTTCAAAAACTGTATGTATCAAATTTTTTGCTGTATTTATTTTTTGTTTCATAGGTTAAGTCGAGTGATAATTTATTATTCTTTCTGATGCCATTGGTTTTGTGTACCAATTGAGTAAAATTGTATTGTTTTGTCTGTGTAGTTTTGTATTCAAATATGATAGTATTTAGTATGATATCTATATTTTTTTTGTTAATTATTGCAAAAATATCATCAACGTATTTGACTAATAGTTTTATTTGTATGTTTTCTTTTTTAAGTTTTTCTATAGTATCGTCTAAAAGTGTGTCAAGTACAATATCAGCTATTGTTGGGGATAAGGGATTCCCCATTGGCATTCCAAATGTCTGGTGATAAAGTTTGTTGTCATATTCAAAGTAATTATTGTCTTTTAAACAAAATTCCAATATTTTAACAACAAGAGCAATAAAATTTTTATTAACATGCAGAGAATACGGAATGGTACCAAAACATCTTACAAACACAACGAGGCAAATATATACACTATTTACAGCACACACCATAAAAATAGAAGCAGAGAAAACTATAAATTTATTCCTTTTAAAAATTCTAAATTTTGAAATTTCACAAACAAACAAAACTATTAAAACTACCAAAGAATATATATATATCAAGCGGAAATTAAAATGAAAACCAGACTTAACGACAAAGAATTGACAACATTTATTCAAAAACAACATTATATGTATCTATACATAATATCAAAATCTAACATGACACATTCATCCAAATTACAAAATTTAAAAAATTCAAACTTACAAAAGATGGGAATTGTTTACAATGAAAATTGGTTTGTTAACAAAACTAACATTGAATTTGCTGAAGAGAGTAAGTGGTTATTATCATTGGGTAAAAAATTTGCTATCCCTGTTAATGGTAAACACTTCTCACCCATACACATAATAGCAGACGTTGAACAATGTATACAAACCATAGAAGAAGATAAACATAAAGAAGTTGCCAGATCTACAATAGCCAATAGAGTAGCACAACATAGAAGAAAACTTAAAAATACATTTTAACAATTTACAACAAGACTAAAACACTTATTAAACAACATAAAGATGAAATTATTGTCACAACAGCAGACAAAGGAAATAAGACAGTTATAATGTACAAAGAGGACTACAACAAAAAATTAATGGAATTATTGAACGATAAAAATACCTACAAAACAATTAGAACAGACCCAACTATTAAACTACAAAAATCGAACAAGAGCATCGTAAATAATTTATACAAACAAGGATTCATAGACCTAAAACAAAAATCAGAACTAATGTGTTCTGCAGCAACAGCACCACGTATTTATGGCTTACCAAAAATACACAAAGAAAACTTACCATTGAGACCAATATCATCATCTTTTGGAGTTCCTTGCTATAAACTTTCTAAACACATTGGCGTAATTCTTAAAAATATAATTTCAGACGAATACAACATCAAAAATTCCCTTGAGTTAAAAGAAAAAGTTAAAAATTTAAAATTGGATGAAGATGAAATTTTAGTATCTTTTGACGCAGTTTCATTATTTACTAACATACCTACACATTTAGCTATAAAAAACATAATGAATCAATGGACAACTGTTGAAGTATACAGAAACAAATCTAGCGATTGGTTTTGCGTTGGTCACATTTGGTGAGCAGCGATAAGTAAATATGAATAAAGAACATTTTATGAATACATGAAAACAGTGTAATAATATTTAATGTTCCCACGAAATTAGTGGGAGCATAAATTAACGATAATGTCATAGTGCATGTGCATGTGCATGTGCATTAGTATGTATGATCATGCCTTTGAAGTGCAACTCCCTTTTCTATATTTAGAATAGATAAGGTTAGCGATCGCTAGGTTGAGTTTCTGTTATAGTAGGAGTGCATGACGGGAACAAGTGTCACGTAATGCAGTTTATGTGTTAAGTTATGTGCGGCGTAGATTTAGTGTTTACGCCGAGATTTAGTTTTAAGATATCCCACGACGCCAATTTGTTAGCGTCGTGTGTTTTTTAAGTATAAATAAAGGGCTTCAATTCTGAAGCCAATTAAGTTGATCAGAAACTGCCGTCACGGCAACAGTGTTGATTATTTTTCATTGCTGACCCTTGTGAAATGTGCTCGAGTTCTTTGTATTAAAAAAAAAAAAAAATTTTATAAAAAAAAAACAAAAAAAATAATAACAATTAAAACAAAAAAAAGTTTTTTTTGTGCGCGAGTGTTTTGTTTTGTATATTATATACAAAAGATAATTAAAATACAAAAGTTTGGGTAAGTGAACATTATTTGTATTTTTTAATTTTGGTAAAAATAGTTAAATTTTGATAAAATGGCCAACATCATAAAGGAACAAGACGCTATCGGTCAAGAGGTAGCAGTCATGTACCATGATGTAAGCAAGGCAGCAGAGACTGCTAGCATGGTCAGTAAAGATCAACTCCTTACTTGGAGGAAGAGATTGAGTGAGCTGTTTTCGCGCTTTGAAGAAAACGAGAAACAGCTCCAAAATCCTTCAGGTGATTTGAAAAAACACGAATATTTGACGAAAGACGTTGCATCAGCGCACAGAAAAAATTTTGTGTTACTGCAATCGTTAATTTATTCGGTGTGGGGCAATTTGGGTGCAGCAGAAGCTGGAAGTAGCACTCGAGAAGGGTCGATTAAGTCGATAGACGCTTCGATGCTCGAAACAAAACCGAATATAGAACATTCAGGTTTAGTTCGAAAATTTAAATATGTGCTTCAGGAATTTTGAACCAATATAGAAGCCTTTGAGGATGGTTTGGAAACCAAAGAATCAGTAAGGGAGAGTAAAAGTATGGCTCAAAGTACATTTTTGAGTTACATCGAGATTTTCGATGAAGACAAACTCACCCGATATTATTATGATTTGAAGGATGATTTTAACAAACTTCCAAAAGTTGATAAAGATAGAAGAGCGAAATCACAAGAAGGAAGTCGTTATTATAATCTGCCGACAATAGAAATTCCTGATTTCTTCGGAGATTATACAAAATGGAATTCATTTAAAGAATTGTTTTCCCAATTGATTCATTCAAAAAATATTTCAAATACACAAAAAATGTGTATTTTAAAATCAAAATTAAAAGGGACTGCTGCGTCCACAATAATAAATTTGCCGTCGACTGACGTTAATTATCCGATAGCTTGGAAGTTAATGAACGATAAATATACAAATAAACGTGCTGTTACGTCAGTATATTTTAAAAATTTAATTGATGCACCGGATGTGGTTGAAACTTCAAGTAGTGTTAAAAAGTTTCAAGACACAATTCAGGAGAGCTTCCAAGCACTCCAAGCAACTGATTTATCAGCGGAGGATCTGTTGCAAGCCTTTATAAGTTTTATATTGGCAAGAAAAATGGAGGACAATATTCGGATGAAGTATGAAGCTTCATTAAAAGATTCAAAGGAGATTCCAAAAGTTAGCTCCATTTTGAACTTTTTAGAGCAAGAATATTTTGCCTTAGAGGCTAGTCAAAAGCTTGCTGTGAATAAAAGTAATTTTGCTAAGCCTATGAAAAAAGGAAATATTAGCTCAATTGAAAAATGTTTTATGGGATGTGTTAATATACATTTTCCATATCAATGCTTAAAATTTAAAAATTTATCCATTAATGAAAAATGGAATAAAGTTTTAATAAATAAATTGTGCACAAAATGTTTAAGAAGTGGACATTCGAACAAAATGTGTAATGGTTATAATTGTTAAATATGCAATAACAGCCACCATTCTCTTTTGCATAGAGAAAAAGAGCAACAGCAAGTTAAAAGTGTTGTTGCAAGTAATGACAAAAAAGCTGCAGACAAAGACCAAAAGTGTATTTTGTTGTCTACAGCAATGATTAAAGTTTTAAATAATCAAGGGAAATGGGTGTCTTGTAGAGCATTGTTAGATAATGGCTCACAAGTTAATTTTATAACTAAAGCTTTACAAAATGTTTTAAAACTAAAAAGTTATAAAACGAACGCTACAATTGAAGGCATTACGAAGAAAACTTCTAATGTAAATGAGCGTTTAAATGTTAAAATTCAGTCAAAACGATCAGCATATGAAACTGATTTAGATGTTAGAAAATAATGTCCGATGTACCTGCACAGAAGGTAATCGTGAATAATTTGCCTTACAACTTATCACTTGCTGATCCCACATTTGCCATTTTTTTTTTGTCATTAAATGACGTTTTACATACAGGTCCAAAGTTGCAGGAAGATCTGTTTGATATTTTGGTTAGATTTAGGAAACATAAATATGTCATTTCAGCGGATATTGAAAAAATGTATAGGCAAATTTGGGTTAACAAAGAGCATCAAAATTATCAGTTAATATACTGGAGGTGGAATTCATCACAGGAGCTTCAAACTTATAAGCTTAAGACTGTTACATATGGAACTGCGTCTGCTCCATATTTGGCTGTAAAGTGTTTGCAAATGGCTGGGAAAGCTGCAGAAGAAAATTATCCGAAGGCTGCTGAAATCATAAAGTCGGATTTCTATATGGATGATATGATAACAGGCAGTGATTCTTTGAAAAAGCTAAAAATTTTACAAAAACAAGTTGCAGAAATTTTAAAGAATCATGGTTTTAATTTGAGAAAATGGTGTGGAAATCATTCCGAATTGTTAGAAAATTGTCCACGAGAAGATTGTGAAATTCAATTAGATTTCAATAAAGACAGTTTTGAAAATGTTAAAGCTTTAGGAATTTCTTGGTTTCCATCATCGGATCAAATATGTATAAAATCAAATTGGAAATTTCAAAATAAAGCCACTAAAAGAAATATTTTATCTGATATTGCTAAACTTTTTGATCCCTTAGGTTTTTTGAGCCCAGTTGTAATTTTAGCTAAAATGCTGTTAAAAAGTTTATGAAAATTAAAAATTAATTGGGATAAAGCAGTGTCTAATGATATCGAACTCTTATGGAAACAGTTAAGAGAAGAAATGGGGTGTTTGAACGAATTAAAAATTTCGCGACATATGATTTGTGAAAATCCAAAAATACTTGAACTTCATGGATTTGCGGATGCTTCAATGCAAGCTTATGGAACTGTAGTTTACATAAAATCTGTAAATTCAAACGGAAATATTCAAGTAAATATAATAGCGTCAAAATCTAGAGTAGCGCCAACAAAAATTTAAACTTTACCTAGGTTAGAGCTATGTGCAGCGGTGTTACTTTTGGAACTTACACAAAAGGTAGTGAAGAGCTTAAAATTAAATTTAAATAGTATAACTTACTATTCGGATTCTCAGATTATGTTATGCTGGCTAAAATTAGATCCAGCGACTTTAAAAATTTTTGTTTCTAATAGGGTTAGCTATTTACAAACAAACAGTAATATTAAAAGCTGGAAATATGTCAATACTAAACAAAATCCAGCAGATTATGTATCACGAGGTCTGTATCCAAAAGACTTGATTAACAAAAAAATTTGGTTTCATGGTCCGGAATTTTTGAAGTCAGAAAGTCATGTTGAAGAAGTATTGAGGAGTCCAAAAGAAATTCCGGAAATAAAAAATGTTAATGTGATTTCTTTAGCTGTGGTATCGGAACCATTTTTAGAGAAAATTCACCATAAAAACAATTTCGCTTTTTTGCAAAATGTGGTGGCAAAAATATTAGAATTTATTGATAGAATTCGGAGAAAAGAGCTAAAATCTAAAATAGAATATAATAAAGCTGCAATAAAAGCTATGGTAAAAATAATACAAAACAAAAATTTCTCGAATGAAAAGAAGCTATTAGAAACAAATAAAAGCTTACCAGGTTTTTCTAAAATTAAGTCACTAGCTCCAATTCTTGATACTGATGGAAATTCGGGTAGGAGGTAGAATACAAAATTCGAATCTGTCTTATGAGGCTAGACATCCAATTTTGCTACCATATAATGATGAATGGGTGTATTTGTTAGTCTCTCATTTGCATAGAATTCATTTGCATATTGGATCAAAAGGATTATTGGCAATTATGAGGCAAAGTTTTTGGCCTTTACGAGGCAGACAACTTGTTCAAAAGGTAGTACATCGTTGTTATATGTGCTTCAAAGCAGATCCAAGAACAATTCACCAATTTATGGGTAATTTGCCAAGAGATAGAATTATTAGGACTAGACCATTTTTAAATGTTGGGATAGACTTTTTAGGTAAAATAGCAATACATCATAAAGTAAGAGGAAAAAAGATAGATAAAGCTTTTGTGTGTGTTTTTGTTTGTTTTGCAACAAAAGCAGTTCATTTGGAAGTAGTGTCAGATTTGTAAACTGCAGCATTTATAGGAGCTTTGAAAAGATTTGTAGGAAAGCGTAGTTGTCCTTTAAAAATTTATAGCGATAATGGTACTAATTTTATAGGTGCTGCAAATAGTTTTAATGAGATTTATAAATTATTTAAGGACAAGAAACACTTACAGGAAGTAGACAGTTTTTGTGTACAAAGACAAATTGAGTGGAGAAATATACCTGCAAGATCGCCACATATGGGTGGATTATGGGAGGCTTGCGTTAAATCTGTCAAAAAACATTTTTTCAGGATTAATGAGGGGATAATGACATTTGAAGAAATGTGCTCATTAATGGCTCAAATCGAGGCAATTTTAAACTCTAGACCTTTAACGCCATTGTCAGATGATCCTAATGATTGTCAAGTTTTAACGCCAGGTCATTTTTTAATTGGGGAGCCATTTACAACCTTTGTAGTTTCTAATGATAATAAAAGTTATCATGGGTTGAGAGATCACTGGAAAGCAGTGCAATCAAACTCGGAAATATTTTGGGAGCGTTGGTCATTAGAGTATTTGTCCGAGCTTCAAAAAAGATATAAATGGCAGAATCCGTCCGAAAATATTGAACCTGGAACCCTCGTTCTTTTGAAAGAAGATAATGTCCCTCCAATGAATTGGAGAAGAGGGAGAGTAATTAAAACTACTTTAGGAAAAGATGGTCTATGTAGAATGGTAGACGTAAGAACAAGCAATGGAGTATCGACAAGAGCGATTCACAATGTTTGTCCTTTTCCTACAGATACAATTAAAACAGAAAATCAAAATTCAGAAAATTTTTTTTATAATAAAATTGTTCAAAAAGATATAAATAAAAAATTAATTAAAAATTATTCAAATACTTGTAAAATTTCAAAAAGTACAAAATCGAACCAAATAAAAAAAATTTTTTTAGTATCTATATTAAGTTTGTTATTAATTATGCCAAAAGTAATTCATAGTATAAGTATAGAAAACTTTAGGGACCATTCTGGCTTATTCTTCGAGGAGCAAGGATTGGTGGGGCTGCAAAAATCATCATGGTCGTTGGTAGTTTATGTCAACATGTCAGCGTATTGGGATTGCTTAGACAGAGTCGAAAAGGTGATTAAAAATGCACGATTGTATTTGACATTAAGCGGGTGTCCTACGACGTATCCCTGCGAAGAAATGGAGCAGCAACTTATTAACAGAATGAATATAATTCGAACCAATAATGAATTTATTACTTCGAATAAAGATACTGAATCCAAACGAACGAAGAGAGCGCCGTTAAGTTTCATCGGGTCAATTCAGCATTTGCTTTTTGGGGTGATGGACGAGGAACATGCGCTGCAGTTAGAAGATCGAGTAATCCAAAGCAGCAGTATTAGCATGCAAATGTTAGAAGGGCTTAAAAATTTGTCATCAATTCAAGATGTGATGGCTCAAGTCATCAAAAAAGAACGCAATATTTTGGAGAGTAAACTGGGTAAAATCAAGTTCAATTTACAAAAATTGGCATCAGCAGTCAACATAACTGAGGTACGTGCACTATCCAACACGGTGTTGTTATACACGGTACTTGTAATAGACAACTTCGAAATATTTCAAGCAGACATCAAAAACAGCATTCTACGAGTTTACAATAATGCAGCTCATCAGCATATTATATCCGTCGAGCAGTTTCAAGAGCATTTGGCAAGGATTGCAATGAAGTTACCTAAAGAATTGCAACTTCCTGATCAAAATGCGCAAGAAGTCCTGATGGCGACTGAAATCACGACTAGAACAACGGAGCAATATATTTTGTTTGAATTAAATATTCCCTTAATTCACAAGGACATATTTACTATTTACGAAGTATATCCTTACCCAACAGTACATAATGATCGTTTCGTCAGTATTCAGTCATCGTTTAACCATTTGCTATTGAGTTCATCATTGACAAAGTACTACAATATCGATGAGGTCAACTTTCTAAAATGCAAGAAGTTAAATGCAATTTGGTTATGTCCTCAAACTCATCTACAAGATTGGCGACAACAAAATTTGCTAACTAGAGCTACTTTTGAAGAAGAAGGTGTCGGGAGAATGCGTCATCAAAGTTCAGCAGTCAAAGTCAGCAAAGTGGATTCAACTTCACGCAGCAAACACATGGTTGTTTTCCACTTTTGAGGACGAATTAATCGACATTTATTGCAACGGGCAGAAAACATGGCGTCGTATAAAGGGTCAAGGCATCCTGCGTATGGAATCTGGTTGTCATCTCGAATCATCAGAAGTTACGCTGGTTGCATTCGACAAAGTTTCTGAGAATGTGACATACTTCAATCCAATGGTCAACTTGACGCTACAACTACCAAAGTTCCATCCCATCGTATTACAAGAAATTTCGACAACAATCAAGATCGACGATATTCCCAATTCACAATTACATATTTTTGGGTTTCCGCTTGATTTCGACATTCATCATGCAACTCATTATGGCATGAATTTTACAACGTGGATCATCATTGTCTTCATCATTTGTGGAATTTTCTGGACAGTTAAAAAGATCAAGCAGCATTCAACACGTTTCTTGTCTATCAATCTTGCTATGCCACAAATAGGAGTATAATAAGAAAATAATTGCAGAATAAGAAATGTTAATTTATTTGGTCTCGAAAAATTAAAAAAAAAAATATTAACACTGTTAAAAGATAATAAAATTAATTTAAAGTTTGAAAGCATATGATCTTTCAACGCGGGAAGAAATACCTGCAATAACATGTATGTAGCAAGTCATTTGTGTTTAAAAAATTATTAAAAAATACAATTGCATTTCACATTATAAATGAAAATTTAATGAAATAACAAGATTTACAAATTTTGAGAATATTATAAAAATTGTAAATGTAAGAGAATTAATATTTTAAATATATGTTAAATTAACAACATAAAATAAAAAATTGTCAAATATAAAAGAAAATAAATAGCTAAAGAAGTGAAAATGCCTGCACTAGTAAAATAATAATTATGTCATTTATTGAAAATAAAAGTGGTCAATTTTCCTTTTAGTTTATATAAAATATATATAAAAAAAACCACATAATATTAAAAAATTTAATTTTCCAACGCGGGCAGAATGTTGAAGTATACAGAAACAAAGTGTAATAATATTTAATGTTCCCACGAAATTAGTGGGAGCATAAATTAACGATAATGTCATAGTGCATGTGCATGTGCATTAGTATGTATGATCATGCCTTTGAAGTGCAACTCCCTTTTCTATATTTAGAATAGATAAGGTTAGCGATCGCTAGGTTGAGTTTCTGTTATAGTAGGAGTGCATGACGGGAACAAGTGTCACGTAATGCGGTTTATGTGTTAAGTTATGTGCGGCGTAGATTTAGTGTTTACGCCGAGATTTAGTTTTAAGATATCCCACGACGCCAATTTGTTAGCATCGTGTGTTTTTTTAGTATAAATAAAGGGCTTCAATTCTGAAGCCAATTGAGTTGATCAGAAACTGCCGTCACGGCAACAGTGTTGATTTTTTTTCAACAACACTATCAAAACAGACAAATATTTAAAAGACAGACTTTCTTAAAATATTGGAATTTTGTTTAAAAGACAATAATTACTTTGAATATGACAACAAACTTTATCACCAGACATTTGGAATGCCAATAGGGAATCCCTTATCCCCAACAATAGCTGATATTGTACTTGACACACTTTTAGACGATACTATAGAAAAACTTAAAAAAGAAAACATACAAATAAAACTATTAGTCAAATACGTTGATGATATTTTTGCAATAATTAACAAAAAAGATATAGATATCATACTAAATACACTAAACAAATATCACAATAAACTACAGTTTACAGTTGAAATGGAAAAAAACTTCAGCTTACCGTATTTGAATACAAAACTACACAGACAAAACAATACAATTTTACTCAAATGGTACACAAAACCAACGGCATCAGGAAGAATAATAAATTATCACTCGACTCAACCTATGAAACAAAAAATAAATACAGCAAAAAATTTGATACATACAGTTTTTGAAATCAGCGACAACCGATTTAAAAATGAAAACATAAATAAAATAAAAAACATACTCTACAATAACAGTTTCCCAACATATCTCACAAACAATCTAATCACCAAAAAACTACAAAATCTCCAAATTGAAAATGAAAAATCTGGCAGCCCACAAAAATATTTCAGCGTTACATACGTTCCAAAAATGACAGACAACATAAAAATGCAGGAAACAATAAAACGGGACAACATAAGTTTCGCTCACAAATCGAACGTCACACTCTCCACGATCTTTACAAACACAAAAACTCCAATTGACAAACAACAATAACACAACGTCGTCTATGAAATAGGATGTAACGGAAAAGGCAACGAAACATGCAATCTTGTTTACATAGGAACAACAAAATGAGCACTCGCCGTGAGAATGGGAGAACATCAATCTGACATCAAAAGGGAGAATTTGGGGCAGCATTAGAACAACATATAATCGAAAGTGGACACTCAGCTGATTTTGATAACGTACGAATATTGGACAGAGAAAAGAAACATAATACTAGGTACACATTGGAGAGCTTAAGGATCCAACAAAAACTAAAAACAACAATGAACACGAAAGAAGACAAAGACAAAATAAATTTATGCTACGCTGCCGCTATCAAATAATCGTACCTGTGATATTTTAATTAGTTTTTTAAATTTGATTTTATTTGTAATTTTAGTTTTATTTATGTTTAAATTTGTGTTTGTGCCGTTTGGAGAGATGCAATATTTATGTACAAATGTAATTTAAAGCAATAATGTAAGTCGAAAGTTTAAAAAATTAGTTGAAATTGTCAGTGTTTTAAGGTTATTTGTATATTCTTCATTATAATAGATTCAATTAACCCCTGAAGAAGTTGAAATAACCTCAACGAAACGTCGGGATAAAAGATGGAATAAAGTTGTTTTTATTCGCATTTTGAAATAATAAGACCGAAAAGCCTACAAAACTATTAATTTTGAACCGCGACAACTCCACCTCTACCTCCGCGAAAGTTGCTTGGTCTCGTTTAAAAGACCAGCCAACTTTCGAACAACAACTGAAGGTAAAAATGTTCAAAATTCGTCAGTGTGTGGTATAAGGTCCTTGACATTCCATATTCCTTTTTCTTTACCATCCTCATCCTGAAGAAGGTAAGTCCAGGGAGACACCTTCCTTTTTATTAAAAACGGACCAACAAATTTAGGGGCTAACTTAGCTGCATAAAAAGCTGCAGCATCGGACAGAACAAAATTACGTCGCCAGACAAGTTCGTTTGGTAAGTAATGGACATCCCGACGTCTTAAATTATAAGTCTTTGCCATTTTTGCACCCGCTGTCTCCAGTTTAGTTCGTATGTCTTTTCTGAGTTCAGCTTAGCTCTCTCATCGATCTTTTATAATCTTTGTCTCCCCGGACAGCCATATTTCGCCCGAAATTGGCAAAATAAGGTGAAACTCCTAACACGTCATGTCGTGCTGTTCTAATGCAGCAAGCCACCTTTGAGAGGTGCGTATCCCACGTCCTGTGATTTTCAGATATACAAGCACGTAAAGTGGTCTTAATGATCTGATGATCTAATGAACCTCAACGCCACTCCATATGCCGAACATAGCCGCTGCAGCTCTTTGCTGCGAAATTGTGGTCCATTGTCGCATTCAATAGACCTCGGCACTCCAAAGAGTAAGAAGACGTTATCTTCTAACTCCTTATTAATTAATTTTGCGGTGGCCGACCGCAACGGAAATAACAGCGGACATTTGGTGAGATAGTCGACTACGGTGAGTATATAGCAATACCCATGTGTCGATCTTACCAGGGGACCTACCAGATCTATACAGATCATCTCCCAGGGATCTAAATCCTTGGACCTAGCTATCATCCAACCAACTGGTTTATTATGGTCTGGTTTCACACTTTGACAAACCTGACATCCTTTGACGTATCTAGTTACGTCTGCCTTCATTTTTGGCCAATAATATTTATCAGAAATCCTGCCAAATGTTTTCCTAACTCCCATGTGACCAGCTAAATTGTCATCATGGCACTCATGCAACGCCTGGCGTCGCTCACTCCTGATTAAAACTAGTTTCCAGCCATCCTCACTACTCAAAAATTGTGTCCCAACTTGGACTGTTCTGACTTGGACATGTTTATAAAGAATCCCGTTTTCGATTCACCACGCTGCGAATTCGAGGGGATTTTCCTCAACGCGTTTAAGCATACTGTCCAACCACGGATCTGATGCACGCGCTTGCAATTCTCCTAAGACTGGAACGGTCCTAGACAACATGTCTGGTACAACATGGTCTCTGCCTTTGCGGTGAATAATTTCGAAATCATATTGTTGAAGTTTTAGGGACCATCTGGCCAACCTACCGCAGGGATCTTTTAAATTATTCAACCACACTAATGAATAGTGGTCTGTTACCACTGTAAAATGAGCGCCTTCTAAATATGGCCGCAGCTTCTCAACAGCCCATAAAACGGCTAAACACTCCTTTTCAGTGGTAGAGTAATTTCTCTCGCACTTACTTAAAGACCTACTCAAATAGGAGATAACTTTCTCTCCTTCCTCAAATACTTGGGTCAACACTGCACCGATTCCGAAATCAGATGCATCGGTTTGAACTGAAAACTTACGATCGAAATCTGGGCAAGTCAAAACCGGAGCAGTCACGAAACGCTCTTTTGCCATTTGAAAACTAGCTTCGCACTCATCTGACCATAAAAACCTTTTGTTCTTTTTCAACAGATCCGTCAACGGTTTGACCAAATCCGCGAAATTAGGAACAAATCTACGTTACCAAGAAATAGTACCGACAAAAGACCTAACTTCTTTAACACTCCTAGGTGCAGGGATTTTCAACATCGCCTCCACTTTTTCAGGGTCTACGTGTAACCCCATACGGTCAACAACATAGCCTAAATATTTAAGAGAAGAAAGGCAAAAATTACATTTCTCTCTATTTAATCTTAATCCTGCTAAGCAAACTCTATTCAAAACCTCTTTTAACACTTCTATGTGTTTTTCAAAGCTATTTGTGACAGTAATTATGTCATCCAGATAAACAAAAACATTGGGTTCTAAATCGGCTCCTAAGACTGTATCAATAAATCTTTGCCAAGTGGCAGGCGCGTTATGAAGGCCATAAGGCATACGCTTGAATTGATACAATCCAGTATCAGTAACAGTAAAAGCTGTAAACGCCCTAGAACTTTCTTCTACAGGAATTTTCCAATATGCAGATTTAATATCTAAACTTGAAAGATATTTTGCATCTTTAAGTTTATCCAACGTTGCCGATATATACGGAAGAGGATAACTATCTCAATCCGTATTTTTATTCAAAGTCCTATAATCAACACAAAACCTATAAGAATCATCTTTTTTCCTAATCATAACTACTGGTGATGCCCAAGGACTATGGGACACTTCTATCACATCTTTATCTAACATCTTCTCGATTTCTTCGTCGATTCTCTTCTGAATCGCTGGCGATACTGGATAATAACACTGTTTAACGGGTTCTACATTTGGCTCGGTTCCAATCCGATGTTCGACCAAATGTGTACACCACAGCCCATCCGGCATGGCATGAAAAGCTTCAACTATCAACCTATCTAAATCCTCAGCCTCACGATTCGTCAGCTCTGATCTCTCTACGATCGTAGCAACTGACGCGACCTCGACTTGGTCAGAAAATCTCCACTGATTTCGGGATAAATCCGGGACTATGCCCGCCTTGGACCAAAAGTCCAAGGCGGGCATATATATTTATCTTTGAAATCCATTTGCATTTTTTAGCGCACAATCAGGATTTTAGATATTGGGCCCAAAACAGTAACTTCACTTTTTGTTGACTTTCCCAAAAAATTAAATAAAAATTTATAAATTTTCAAAAATCTACAAAAACTAAAAACCCAGATAGTTTTGTTGAAAATGTGTCAACCGATAGGGAATGACATTATATTTGAAATCCATTTGCATGTTTTAGCGCACAATCAGGATTTTAGAAATTGGGCCCAAAACAGTAACTTCACTTTTTGTTGACTTTCCCAAAAAATTAAATAAAAATTTATAAATTTTCAAAAATCTACACAAACTAAAAACCCAGATAGATTTTGTTGAAAATGTGTCAACCGATAGGGAATGGCATTATATTTGAAATCCATTTGCATGTTTTAGCGCACAATCAGGATTTTAGAAATTGGGCCCAAAACAGTAACTTCACTTTTTTTTGACTTTCCCAAAAAATTAAATAAAAATTTATAAATTTTCAAAAATCTACAAAAACTAAAAACCCAGATAGATTTTGTTGAAAATGTGTCAACCGATAGGGAATGGCATTATATTTGAAATCCATTTGCATGTTTTAGCGCACAATCAGGATTTTAGAAATTGGGCCCAAAACAGTAACTTCACTTTTTGTTGACTTTCCCAAAAAAATAAATAAAAATTTATAAATTTTCAAAAATCTACAAAAACTAAAAACCCAGATAGATTATGTTGAAAATAGGGATATGGCAGTATCTTTGAAATCCATTTGCATGTTTTAGCGCACAATCAGGATTTTAGAAATTGGGCCCAAAACAGTAACTTCACTTTTTGTTGACTTTCCCAAAAAAATAAATAAAAATTTATAAATTTTCAAAAATCTACAAAAACTAAAAACCCAGATAGATTATGTTGAAAATAGGGATATGGCAGTATCTTTGAAATCCATTTGCATTTTTTAGCGCACAATCAGGATTTTAGAAATTGGGCCCAAAACAGTAACTTCACTTTTTGTTGACTATCACAAAAAAATAAAAAAAAAATTATAAATCTACAAAAACTAAAAACCCAGATAGATTTTGTTGAAAATGTGTCAACCGATAGGGAATGGCATTATATTTGAAATCCATTTGCATGTTTTAGCGCACAATCAGGATTTTAGAAATTGGGCCCAAAACTGTAACTTCACTTTTTGTTGACTTTCCCAAAAAAAGAAATAAATATTTATGAATTTTCAAAAATCTACAATAACTAAAAACCCAGATAGATTTTCTTGAAAATAGGGATATGGCATTATCTTTGAAATCCATTTGACATTTTTGTCTACATGGTTTGTGTCTTTGCTAGTTAAATTCTAATTTATCTTCACGCACTTTATAACAATTATGTTAAGGCCTTCCTATCAAACTTTTGTAGTTTCTAATTTTAATCTTTAAAATTCTACTTCAGCACTTCAAAAGTTAGAAAATAAATGACGAAAGTCTTAAAACACTTATTTGAAAAGTTTGCTGCAACGTTCACAGATTCCCATTAAGATCAGCAAAACGCAGTTTCAACAAGTTTATATTAATACTAAAACCCTCGCCTATGTAAATGTTATGACGAAAATAATGTAATCCAAAATGTTAATACGCATCAATTTAACAAGGTTTTTATGTCGAACAATATATCAACAACAAGATCATCGATGATCCGATGACGTGTACGATAATTAGTTTATAACGTTAGTATTATCGCTATTTAAAAGAACCACTTTTTTGTGTCTGTTGTTATTGGCTTATTCGACCGTAGTGAAGTTAGCAACGCGCGCCAGCAACGGTTTCGAACTTCGAATTCGAAAGAGAAAAATTTGCTTGTTGAATCAAAAAATGAAGTAGTATTTTGAAATATATTTAAAAATAAACAAATAAATATGTTAACCTAATATTTTTTGTATTTTGTTTATCAATATTTATACTTATAACAAAAAATATATGAGTTGTACATTAAAAAACGACTCTACCAGAAGCAATTTGGTAATAGAACATAATTGTTGAAAAATTTTCAAACTTCTGTTGCAAAAAAAATCAAAGAATTGTCCTATCTCAATTTTTTTATGTGTTGTTTAGAATTTCTTAAAGAATAAAACAAAAATAAGTTTTAGGCCGAACATACAACAGGAAGACTCTCATATGCATTCAAAGCTTACTTTACATAAGCAAAATTTTTCAAAATTCTCAATTTTTTTATATGTTGACTATTTTTTTTTAACATTAGCTTATTAATTTAAACAAAAAAATCCAAGTATGTTTAATACTTTTTTATTTTTATATTTTATTTTAACCACTTATAAACTTTGAATTTGGCGGCACGGACTATATAGAATATACAAAGTTTTTAAATATTATTTTGAACGCAGTTAATATCATTTTCCGTTTAAAATAAATACCTGGGTGGCAGTCCAAATTCAAGAGTGAATATTTTACAAAAACAAAAATACATCAAAAATGGCTCCTTCGATCGAGAAAATTTCTCTGCGACCTCTGCATTTCAAAAATGGAATTTTCTCAATCGAATTTTTTAAAAATATAAAACTGCAAGCGTTTGGCTTAAGCAAAGTTCTTAAATGTGATTATGAACGCAGTCAATATTTTTTTCCGTTTAAAATAATATGCAATAAATATTTTGATATTCTAAAGTGACAAAAGATTCTGAAATAAGTACGAAAAACGAACATTCACAAGAGATTTAGTTTTGACAAGCATTTTACCTAATAATTATTTTATAAGCACGTGTAGTAGTAGTTTTAGTATAAGTGGCGAGAAAACTAATGGAACTCCACCAGTTCAAGTAGTATAATTAATGCCGTTTTGTTACCACGATCTCCTGAACGGGCGGGGAGAGATCAATGCTGGAACCATCCTGAATTGTTGAGGAATTTTAAAATGTTCATTAGTGGGTAGTCACATAAGACTTCTAATGAGGTTGGAGAGGCGGAGTGGAGTGTACGAAGCCTGACTCTTGCTAAAGCCTTGACCTTGCCTATAGGTACCGGAACCGGAACAGCCAGATCCAGCGCCAATGCAGAGCCCTTCCTGGCCAGGTCATCGCCCACTTTATTACCTACTATGCTCCTATGTCCTGGAACCCAGATAAGGTTTATTCTATGCCTGCGACCGAGAAGATCTAGTTCATTCCTGCCTTGAAGAACTAATTTTGATGTTATAACATTAGAGGACAATGCTTTAATAGCTGCCTGACTGTCAGAGTATATGGCTATGTTCTTTTTACGGGTTAGTTTGCTACTATTAATGCTACAAGCTTCTAAGATAGCTATCAATTCAGCTTGAAACACACTGACCTCATCAGGAAGTCTAAGAGATCTAGACATACCAAGCTGTTTACAGAAAACACCTGCGCCAACTCCACAACTCATCTTGGAGCCATCCGTAAAAATGGCAACGCCGAATTTGTCGATTACACTATTGGATGACCATTCTTCTCTGGATGGAAATCTGTGTAAAAAGTTCTTGTAAAGAACCTCTTTAGGTAGCGTACCTAAAATTCTGCTATGGCCATATGTCCTAGCTTGCCATGACCCTACTTCTTTGAGTCTTGCTGCAGTGCATGCGGCTACAAATTTGATGTGAAGATCATTGGGAAGAAGAAATACAAGTACATTTAGCGAATCTGAGGGACTGGATCTCAGAGCCCCAGTTATGCCAATGCATGCAGATCGTTGCACTCTTCCTAATTTTACTATATTATAATTTTTACTAAGCGCTGGCCACCAAACGTGAGCTCCTTAGGTGAGAATCGGTCGAACTACAGCCCTGTACATCCAGAGTACCATCTTTGGCTGGAGACCTCAACGTTTGCCAAACATTTTATTGCATGTATAAAAAGCAATGCAGGCTTTTTTAACTCGCAGTATAATATTATTTTTCCAATTTATCTTTGTATCAAGAAGAACACCGAGATACTTGGCTTCAGTGGAGAGAGTAAGTGCTTGTCCGTTTAGAACTGTTAAGTTGAATTGAGGTATCTTGGTTTTAGTGGTGAATAGTAGTAATTCTGTTTTCACTGGGTTCACTGATAAGCCGCACCTAGCGGCCCATGAGCTTTAAAAATGCGGTGGCTTGGGTGGATCTCCAAAATATACAAAACAAAACATGAAGCCACAGCTCGAAGGGGCACCGGCGCAGGAAGTTCCAATTTAGAAAAAAAAGAGGAAAAATCAACAAAACAATGTTTTAAACGTTATAAAAGAGCAGCTTTATTTCCAGGTGTTGTTACGTTTGCGGTTCCGATCTCTCAATCAAGCGGCAAAACAAAAGCCGTAATAAAATAATAACAATAAATTTAAGAAATATTGATATTTACAGTGGCCGAAGTACCAACTGTAAATATACATAAAAAATATATACAATTTCAAATTTGTAGAAAGAAAAAGTAATATTTACGACGTTTGACGTAAACATTGCCGCCCGCCTTGCAGCATAGCTGCAATCAAGATGAAAATCGAAAAAATAACTTAAGATAAGTCCTAGAATATAAAAAAGGTTAGATTTCGTATTCTATTAGTTCAAAACTTGTTTTGCCAATTTTTCACTTTGCGCCCAATTTCTCTATATTTGGCACACAACCGCCTTTCGTTGTTTTTATTGCCTTTGTTTTCGGACAGTGCTCGTGGTTTTTCGGTTTTTTTTTTCAAATTTTATTTTTGCGAATTTTTTTATCGCTATTTGCCGCAATTTCGTTTGGGCAAACCCACCCCTATTTTAATTTCACAAAAACAAAGTTTTTTCCCGCGTTAATTTTTATCTTCTTTTGTTCGGCAATTGGTGGTTAATTTTTCGCTAAAAATTAACCCCATTTGCTTTTTAATAAAAGTTCGATTAGCCGTCGGAAAAGTGCATAAATTAAAATAAAAAGAAAAAGAACGAAACGCACACACACGGCAGCATCCTTGAACGGACATTCCTGCATTTTGGC
>OX421842.1:20584935-20587721 GCA_949127995.1 Suillia variegata
AATTAATAAATTAATAAATTAATAAATTAATAAATTAATAAATTAATAAATTAATAAATTAATAAATTAATAAATTAATAAATTAATAAATTAATAAATTAATAAATTAATAAATTAATAAATTAATAAATTAATAAATTAATAAATTAATAAATTAATAAATTAATAAATTAATAAATTAATAAATTAATAAATTAATAAATTAATAAATTAATAAATTAATAAATTAATAAATTAATAAATTAATAAATTAATAAATTAATAAATTAATAAATTAATAAATTAATAAATTAATAAATTAATAAATTAATAAATTAATAAATTAATAAATTAATAAATTAATAAATTAATAAATTAATAAATTAATAAATTAATAAATTAATAAATTAATAAATTAATAAATTAATAAATTAATAAATTAATAAATTAATAAATTAATAAATTAATAAATTAATAAATTAATAAATTAATAAATTAATAAATTAATAAATTAATAAATTATTAAATTAATAAATTAATAAATTAATAAATTAATAAATTAATAAATTAATAAATTAATAAATTAATAATTAATAAATTAATAAATTAATAAATTAATAAATTAATAAATTAATAAATTAATAAATTAATAAATTAATAAATTAATAAATTAATAAATTAATAAATTAATAAATTAATAAATTAATAAATTAATAAATTAATAAGTTATAAATTATTAAATTATAAATTAATAAATTAATAAATTAATAAATTAATAAATTAATAAATTAATAAATTAATAAATTAATAAATTATTAAATTATTAAATTAATAAATTAATAAATTAATAAATTAATAAATTAATAATTAATAAATTAATAAATTAATAAATTAATAAATTTAAATTATTAAATTAATAAATTAATAAATTAATAAATTAATAAATTAATAAATTAATAAATTAATAAATTAATAAATTAATAAATTATTAAATTAATAAATTAATAAATTAATAAATTAATAAATTAATAAATTAATAAATTAATAAATTAATAAATTAATAAATTAATAAATTAATAAATTAATAAATTAATAAATTAATAAATTAATAAATTAATAAATTAATAAATTAATAAATTAATAAATTAATAAATTAATAAATTAATAATTAATAAATTAATAAATTAATAAATTAATTAAATTAATAAATTAATAAATTAATAAATTAATAAATTAATAAATTAATAAATTAATAAATTAATAAATTAATAAATTAATAAATTAATAAATTAATAAATTAATAAATTAATAAATTAATAAATTAATAAATTAATAAATTAATAAATTAATAAATTAATAAATTAATAAATTAATAATTAATAAATTAATAAATTAATAAATTAATAAATTAATAAATTAATAAATTAATAAATTAATAAATTAATAAATTAATAAATTAATAAATTAATAAATTAATAAATTAATAAATTAATAAATTAATAAATTAATAAATTAATAAATTAATAAATTAATAAATTAATAAATTAATAAATTAATAAATTAATAAATTAATAAATTAATAAATTAATAAATTAATAAATTAATAAATTAATAAATTAATAAATTATTAAATTATTAAATTAATAAATTAATAAATTAATAAATTAATAAATTAATAAATTAATAAATTAATAAATTAATAAATTAATAAATTAATAAATTAATAAATTAATAAATTAATAAATTAATAAATTAATAAATTAATAAATTAATAAATTAATAAATTAATAAATTAATAAATTAATAAATTAATAAATTAATAAATTAATAAATTAATAAATTAATAAATTAATAAATTAATAATTATAATTAATAAATTAATAAATTAATAAATTAATAAATTAATAAATTAATAAATTATTAAATTAATAAATTAATAAATTAATAAATTATTAAATTAATAAATTAATAATTAATAATTTAATAAATTAATAAATTAATAAATTAAGAAATTAAGAAATTAAGAAATTAAGAAATTAAGAAATTAAGAATTATTAAATTAATAAATTAATAAATTAATAAATTAATAAATTAATAATTAATAAATTATAATTAATAAATTAATAAATTATTAAATTAATAAATTAATAAATTAATAAATTAATAAATTAATAAATTAATAAATTAATAAATTAATAAATTAATAAATTAATAAATTAATAAATTATTAAATAATAAATTAATAAATTAATAAATTAATAAATTAATAAATTAATAAATTAATAAATTAATAAATTATAAATTAATAAATTAATAAATTATTAAATTAATTAAATTAATAAATTAATAAATTAATAAATTAATAAATTAATAAATTAATAAATTATTAAATTAATAAATTAATAAATTAATAAATTAATAAATTAATAAATTAATAAATTAATAAATTAATAAATTAATAAATTAATAAATTAATAAATTAATAAATTAATAAATTAATAAATTAATAAATTAATAAATTAATAAATTAATAAATTAATAAATTAATAAATTAATAAATTAATAAATTAATAAATTAATAAATTAATAAATTAATAAATTAATAAATTAAATTAAATTAATAAATTAATAAATTAATAATTAATAAATATTAAATTATTAAATTAATAAATTAATAAATTAATAAATTAATAAATTAATAAATTAATAATTAATAAATTAATAAATTAATAAATTAATAAATTAATAAATTAATAAATTAATAAATTAATAATTAATAAATTTAATTAATTAATATTATTAATAAA
>OX421842.1:20587921-20697921 GCA_949127995.1 Suillia variegata
TCACAGAGAGTTATTTTTGCATATACACATTCACTTTGTAATCTGGACTTCTTAATTATAGCGATATATTATATAAAGTAATCAGTACAACTCAGGCCCAAATTGTGAGCAACTGTGGAATGACCCAAACAGAGAAGTTTAAATTATGCTAAAAATCTGCTGTCAAGCTCTTTAATCTGTGCGAATCGCTAGAGACTGTGGGTTATAAAAAAAAAAAAAATACAAACAACTCACTTCCATACCAATCCACAACAATACAAACACATTTTTCAATGATTCACAGTTTTGTGTTTTTCACACTAGATTTAAAATGTCAACCAACATGGCGGCTGTGAAAAACATTCATAAATGTATGTATAACATTTAATGTTGCAAAAAATGTTGTTGGAAAAACTAGATAAAATAAAAACATCCATATACATATATAGTATATAGTATGTGTGTGTGTATGTGTGTATGTATGTATGTATGTATGTATGTATGTATGTATGTATGTATGTATGTATGTATGTATGTATGTATGTATGTATGTATGTATGTATGTATGTATGTATGTATGTATGTATGTATTTATGTATGTATGTATGTATGTATGTATGTATGTATGTATGTATGTATGTATGTATGTATGTATGTATGTATGTATGTATGTATGTAAGTATGTATGTATGTATGTAAATAAGGCTGTAGTTTTTTACATTCATTTTAAACAACCCTGCGGAAAAATGGTATCAGTTCAGCAAAAACGATAGGTTTCGTGGTAGATGCAATAAGACCTACCATGGGATTTGACCAAAGGGATGTAGAAAAAAACAGGTCTACAGTTATAAAAAAAATATATCTATATATAAAATTAAAAATGAATTCTTCTTTCTTTCTTTCTTTCTTTCTTTCTTTGCACCAAATGGGCGTCTAAACCATTTATCCGATTGTGATGAAATTTTGGGGAGTTGCTGTGCTCACGCCAAACAAAGAAAATTTTGCCACACCCACCTATTACGCCCACATTTTGTAAAACTTAGCTAAAATATTCGACTATTTTGCTTATATTGCCCGTAAAAATCTGAAATTAGGTATCTTAGTTTGTATAAACACTGTCGACAACTTCACCAAAAATGGGCGTGGTTGGATCAATTTAACGACCACTTTCAAAAAAGGGTGGATCAATTTTACGCCTACCATCATTGCTCAGGAACTTGATGCGCTATATAGAAAACATGTAACGGGATGCACCGGGAAGAATAACAGGATATACAAAATCTGCGCCCACAATTTGTTTAATTAAGTGAAAATATACGCCGATAATTTCACCGCCGTAACTCAGAATCGTTACAACAGTAAGTACCGGGAAGTTCCGCTAATTAACGGGGAGTACCGGGAATTGAGTCATCAGTTTTGCCAGCGGCTCGGTCTCGTTCACTGTAATAGGATTGTAGAGTGAGGCGCGTATACCGCCAACTGAGCGATGTCCTTTTAGCTGAATCATGCCTTTAGCCTCAGCTTTCGCTAAGAAATCTTTTTCCAGTGAATCTACGCCTTCGGCACTACCAATGTGAAATGGTAAATTCATGCGCGAACGTACACGCTTATCTACGGGACAGCGTTAAAAACCCTCCGATTTATCGATCACATCGAAAATTAGTTGCGCCTTGGTTTTCGACAGTTTGGTCATGCCAGCAACGCCACCATTGCGTCTAATCCACTGAAATACCATGCATATGACATAGATTCTAAATAAACGAAAAAGAGATCGCCTAAGTAAATCTTAAAAAAATATAGTAAGCTAACCTACCCAAAAGTTGGTGGCGTATTCAGCAGTGAGCCTTTTTTATCCATTACGAAAAGTTCAAAATCGACGGAGTTTCCTTCTTTAATTGAATATATTTTATATTTTTCTCTTATTATTAGTAGGGAAAAATTCGAAAAAGCTGCTTTTAGTAAACACGATGATTAATAATTTTTTAATATCTACAGTAATTTTTCTCCAAAAACAGTTATTTCTTTGGCAAAATACAGAAATTTCACAAAATTTACTTAACATCACTGAGCCACAATCGAGTTCCATACATAATGGCATCGAATGTACTTTCACAGGAGTAATGAATTTTATTGATATCCAAAACCGTTTTTGTTTTATTTAGAAAAACTTTTGTAGCGCTTTTATTGAAAAACCTTTTATTTTAAGGTGTTTCGAAATTACGTCTCTAAAACATTTCATATTATGATAGCGCAGCTTACATCTTTCTTGGTTTTATCGGATGGCCAACAAAAATGCAAAATTCCTGTGATTCGTTTGAGAGTCAGTGTTAAAGCCAAACGTCCAATTTTAAACCGAGTTTAATTTGAAATAATGTTTAAAATCAAACGTAAACCGTTTTCCGAGCCTTCGGGTAAATTAAGTAAAGTTGGTCAATCGTTTTACGACAACGACCGAGATAAGCATTCGATTTTGCGCACAAATTTTTCATATTGAAAACAAAACGATATCAGTTAAAATAAAAAGTTTTATTTGTGACGCTTCATATGCTCAATTGGTTTGAGATCAGGACTCTGTAGCAGTGTTTTTAGTACGTGTGGAGTGTTGTACGTCAAGTACATCTTGCTGAAAATAATAATTTTCTGAGTGAAATCCAAAAGATTTGTTTACCGGAGGATTTTACGATGTGTGTGAGACCTAAACTTCTTTTTGATGGGATTATAGGAGTTCTGCACTAATTTTCAGTGCACTATTGAATGGATCCTTGGCAATCAAACGCTTGATTTACAACCGATCTTCTGTTGTGAGAATTGCAGGACATCCTGTTTTTGACTTATCCTCCACGTGGCCTTCATTTTAAAAGCATTTAATAATATTCTGGATAGTAGAACGGTTGCGAGACACTAGATTGCCTATTTCTGCGTATGATTTTTGCTACTTCATGTGCCAACTCACAATAAGCTGGCACTCTTCAACCGATAAGTATTAACACTTCATTTTTACTTATTTAAAAAAAAAGTCGTTAAATTTTCTCTTGCCTAACTCGAATATACGCCACGCCGTCCGTTTGACAATTTTTTCAGCGCAACATTTTTTTTCCAAAACGCGTAAGTGTACGAAGGCTTTAGTGGAATCAAATTAGTGGCTTAGTTTTGTTTTTAGTTAAAAACTTTTGATTTTTTGAATAAAATGAATAACTTTTTTTTGACACATTAAAAAGAAATGTTAAATAAACAAATCTGCGTTAAAACTTTTTTAAATACCTACTGCAATTACTTGTTTTTTAATGACAAAGCCAAAACTATCTGATGTACGAAGACTTTAGTGGTACACTGTATATAAGTAATAAAAATATATATTTTTTTATTTTTTGGATTAGTAAAAGAGTAGTCGTTTTTCGATCAGTACTGTGACAGGTTTTTTAGATACAGTTTGAGGACATATCTTTTTGAACAGGTCCTAGGATAGGTATCTAGTCCCCTCTAATGACAAGCCCTTGAAAAGGTATAGGGCGGTTGGATACAAAAGAATCAGAACTCAACAGGTCCCTATCACAATAGGACAGTCTCGTGCCTGACTCGTGATAGGTCTGATTTCCAGTAGGAAAATGATTCAATGTTTTTTTGTTTTAGTTGAAATTTTTCTTTTGTAAAATAACAAAACAAATAAAAACAAGTAAGAATTTATAGTCGGTCCTACAAATCTTCTGTCATGTTCTTTAATTTGTGCAAATCGTTACAGAAATTATAATCAGTCCTACCGCCAAGTAAAAATTTACCACATTAAATATCGCAATTAATTTATAATTTATATTTTATATAAATAAAAAATAATTATTGAAAATGTTTATATCTTAACCACACTAATTTTATAAATCATGATCCACCCCAATTAAATTACTATATTTTTAAAGAAATAAAAAAAAACATGTACCATCCAATTGTATCAGTTGTTGCCAAGCATAACAAAATATGTCGTACAAAGTTTCAACTCAACAGCTTCACAAAATCTGCCACTTAAAGTTCCGCTAATTAATTATCTCAAACAAATTTTTTTTATTTAAAGCAATACCATATAAATGAATAGTATCAAATACAGAGTCAATATGTCCGTTTTTTCCAGAAATTTCTGCCGTATTTTAAGAAATATCGAGCTGAAATTTGGCAGATTTTTTAAGGTTCTATCCCAAGCAGAGTTTAAATTCAAAGAAGAGCAAAACCGGACCAAACCTTTTATTGCCGATTTCACACAACATTGAGACTGCGGGTAACACTAACAAACTATCATGGTCCAATTCTATATATTGTAACGGGGAGTTATACATAAATCTATAATTAAAATATTATGAGTCGTTGGATGCATAAAAAGCTATAGATCTAGACTCGAGGTACGTAATTTTGCCAGTATTTAGTGTTCAAAGGCGAATATCTCAGTGAAACATTAATGGATTTTGAAAATTATTGAAAACAAAATTGTATACAATTTATTCTAAAATACTTTTATTGAGAGACTTTTTTATACTTGTATACACTGCTACGTTCTGCATTGAAGGTCAATCGTGGCGACAAACCGCCGGAAAACCTTACTTTCTCTTAAAATTTCGCAATTTGTGTGGAAGGATTTTAAACCTCGTGATATTGGCCCCTGACTGTGCCCATTGTAAAAGTTCTGAAACGTTAAATTTCCTTTTTACTTTAAGTTCTTTTAAAGATTCTTTGTTGAATTGTAAACTGCGAAGCTACAACAATAATAATAAGCAGAACAATAAAAACAATAATAACAAGACCGCGCATGGAAAGCGCTTGAAAACAAGAGCTGAAGTCAAACAATAGACAACATAAACCGTTATTGCCATAATCCTTTTAAGCAGGTCAGGTGCTCCTGTTCAAATCCGCTCCGCTTGTACAGCATAAAAGTTTGACTACGCTTGCCTCTTCAGATGACGGCAGGAGTTTACATTCCGTACTGCATAATGACTTTGTTAATTGTGCGCAAAAAAAGAACAAGTAGACACGACCAGCGTTTCATAGTCGGCTTAGCCGGACTGAATATACTCCATCGAAACAGTTTATATTTAAATGAACCGTCACAGAAATGACAACAAATATGTCAAATTATTTATTTATGTATGCGATGAAATTTAAAAATAAATTATAATTTATGGTGGACTCACAATTTTCTCATTCTCTTGTTTCTTCTCTAAAATGAGTCCGACCTAGCGAGGTTTTTTCGATATCTTCGAATATTTTTTTTTCTCAATAACATTTATTTTCGAATCTTTTGGTTTTGAATTAAAGATCCTCCAAGGTCATTTATCCAATACTTGACCGAATTCATGTACCCCAATAAACAGGGTAAAAGGTGTGTGTGTGTGCGGAGTATGATAAGTGAAAGGCAGCAACAAAAACAACATAATGATGCTTTTCAAAGTGCTTATCCAACAATAAAGCGGGCAACTTTATCGATATTAAATTTTAGTGGTTTATTTAAAACTTATTTTAAGTATTTTTATATTCTTTATTTTTTCAGGTAGATTTAACCCATGAAGTCTCATTATACCCAACAGTCCGTGTGCGCGGTTTATATTGGAAGTTCCGGAAGAATGTGGTAACTGTTTTTTATTATTGCCTATCGGAATTGTTAAGTCAGTTGTCGCTCTGCTGAATCGAAGTCGATAATTATGAATACTTTCTCAGCAAATGCGTTGAGAGTTATTGCATAGTTCATAATCATCTGTGGCTCAATGAATCTAATTTATTTTTAATTACGTCATTAGTTCGATTAGATGTAGGCGTCATTTATAGTTCCACAACTAATACACCTACTTAATATGCTATGGTTATCCTGCAGGTTGAACTTTATATTTTTTAATACACAGTACTCGTATTACCTTCCCCGCTTAAGTAACCAATTGTTGGGTTTTTTCTTTTTTCCATAATTTACATGTAAATTTCGCCTTTTAAGAACTTTCACGCTTAAGTGCCTCACTTATCAACCAATATTCTTTAACTTTAACAACAAATTTACCTAAAGTCTAGTTTGAATGCCATGAGAGGACCAACAAGGACAGCCAAAACATGGAAGAAGGTATTCCTAAACAATATGTATATCACATAATCCGGTCCGGTTTTATTTATATATATTATATATTTATATATATTTTGTATTTATATATATTATATATTTATATGTATTTATATATGTATATGTATTTCAAACATAAAAACATTTTTGAGACTATTACGCAATGGAAGTGTCAGGTGCGTAGTCGGGCTCGCAAGGCAATGGCGGCCAAAATGTTACATAATGGTGGACCGCCACAGGAAGAAATTGGAGAATTTTAGCAGATTGCACCCCAGACCATTGGGAATATCATTGTAGATGATCTGGAAGGTTTTCCACATCTTTGAAGAGGTTATATTTAAATATAATTTGCTTTTATATTCTTGTTGAAATTCCTTAGTTTTAGGATATTTTAATGGTTTTTTTGGAATCACCACTACCAGTATCTATATTAAAATCTTCAGCCGCTGCTACCTCGACCTCTGCTGCTGCCACAAATGGCACCACTACCCCGTTTGCCACTGCTGCCCCGGGTGCCGCTATTGTAGCCAATAGCGGCAATTTCTTTATTGATTAGCTTAGGATTAACTAATAACGTGTTGTCATTTTAATTAGTAAGAGCAGGAACGAACAAAATTTGAAATTGTTTTTTTTTAAATTGCATTGTGGGAATTTCAAATAAAAAATGACATTTAAATTTTACGATTTCCACTCCTATATATGTATTAGGTGTAATACGGCAACTGGTGATCTAAAGACATTTTGAAATGACAATCTTAATGGCAAAGTGAAAACCAGGTATTTTATAAATACGAGGAAATGCATGGTTTCGGTTAGTGCATTCGCCTTCGACTCGGAACGTCTTTAAGCTTCCATTGTTCTAGAAACAAGCGATAATTTAAAGATATTTGTTGGTATTGTTTTTTCCACGGTTCAACACAATTGAGTTATCACAAAAATATTATCAGAGTGTAAAAGGATTTGAAAAAAGACAAATTGTCGCACTGTGCTCATAAATTATTATCAAGCATTACATTTACTTAAATATGCACATGCATACTCGTATGTATTAACACACTCGTACAAATATAATCAGCACATTGTGGTGTTCATTCAGCTGTTTAAATAAATTGTTGCTTGCATCGGCATAAAACGGTCTTTCATTGAACAAAATCCGCCAATTGGATAGAACTATTATCTGCAGATAGGTCGTATTAAATATGGCAACAAAAAGACCGGCAAATTATTCAAAATAGGCATATTTTAGAATTTATTCGGCTAATGGTAGCAATATGACAGCTCTGATTTTGCCCACACCCCACACGCCAGCAGCATTTTCACGGTTTCAGCATTTGAGGCCACTTTATAAAATTAATTTCCTACATATGTATGTATGTGAACACACACACACACACATACACCAACGCATGCACTTAGTCACACATACTCGCACTGCAGCAGTGAATGACATTCATGTGTAATTGCACAGTGGTAACGATAAGGATTTATTTTTGATTATAGTTCATTGGAATGTAATTGTTTACATATTTGTTGTGATCGGCATTATATATGTAGGCCGAAACAGGCCGGCCAATAATTTTTGAGCTTTTATCGTCAATTTGGAGGGATAATTTACTCCAACGAAAAATTCGACAAATTTATATTACATTTTTTTTTTTTATACTTTTAAAAATGTGGTTATTTATAATAGTCTGAAGGACTCACTAAAATTAATTATTTGTTTTGATTTATTACTTGGCTCTGTGTAACAGGTGGAAGTAGTTTTTGGTTCGATCTTGTTTATCCAAGAACTTAATCCTAGCTTGAAGAAAAGAAGCTTGTGTGTGTATGTAATTACCAAATTTAAAGCTGATGTCTCTCAAACAATTCAAATTAAAAAAAACTACAAATTACTTATCTTTACCGAAAATCTACTGTGCATTGTTGTTCATTATTCTGTATATGTATGTACAATGAATATGTATTTAATACGATGATTTATGTTAAATTAACAAAAATGTCAAATTGTCAGTTGTATTATAATTTTGAATTTTGTACATTTTGTTGGAACGTTTGAAATTTACAACAACTTGACTTAACATTCATTAAATTCGGTTGAATTTATTATTCTGCAAAACAATTAAAATTGAACTATAATCAGTTATTCTACTCAGTTTAACAATTTAAGGTTTATGGCTGTAAAGTGGTTACTGTTGATTTGGAGTTAAGCTTTCCTTGTAGGTTGTGTTATTTAATACCTAAAAATAATAACATTTATATACTTAACTTTTTTCAAAACATACCTTCTTAACTGCAGAAGAAATCAACTCTTTTCATATTCTATATAGATCCATGGTGTTACAAATACACTATAAGGCAAATAATTGTCCCTCTCCACCTCGATATTTTTCCTCTCTTTGAAAATTGAATTTTTGTGCAGTTGTCATGATTTCTACAAAAACATTAAGTAAATAAAAATAATAATAAAAACAATTGTTCTCAAAATTAAAAAATTCTAACTTCAAAATAAGGCAGAAAGCGAGGTGAGTTTAAACAATTTGTGTTCTCATTTCTACTTTCCTAACCTCTTTCGTGGTGTAAAACATTTTGTGCGGACGGCATGATGGAGTTGGCTTTTCCAGAATAAATTCGGCAGAGTACACCACAACCTTACAAACGAATCTGTTGCCTTTTTTGAACCAACAAAGACGAAAGAAACTTATTTTTCAATAGGATAATGCCTCCATTCATAAAAGCAAGGAGACAAATACTTGGATGAAGGCGCTTGGCATTCCTATTCTGCAATGGCCATAGAAAACATCTGGGGAATACTCGTGCGCAGAATATATGCCGAAAACCGCCAATGTGACACGATCGAGAGCTTAAAAATTACGTTAATTGAAGCTTGGGACACGATGGAAGATTCTATACGCTAAAGCCTTGTAAAGATTAAGTTTTTATATGGCTCTTGAGATAAAATCTTTAAAATGCTTCTATAGTTATGTACCAAGCAAAAATTTAATTTTTAATTGTAGTATTAAAAAAATATAAATATATAAATTAGTTAAGACTCTTAAGAAAATAGGTTTAACAGCTCTTTTATCCTGCATCATTATTTTTTTTTTTTTAAATATTGTAAATCGGTCAAAGACGCAAAAAAAATGGTGCGTCTATAGTTATGCTCTCCAGTGTATTATTATTAATAAAAGGCTATAGAAACACTCAAACTTGAAAGATCTATTGTGCAGTCTCGTTACCCTACAAATACAATTCTAGACTATTTGTAAATTGTTGTGGGCTTAATTTTACCTATGTATGTATGTATGTGACTTGGAACTGCCCACGCAGATTTAACTCTGCGTCGACATGAATCATTTTCTACCGCTCCTATTTCCTTCAGATGGTAATTGAGTTTACAGTATCCAGTTAATAGTAAATTGTAGAGTTCAATGTCTTTTCTGATAAGTTTTAAAATAGCTTCTACCTTGATATGTATAGATTCAACGAGTCTTCTTGAATGCCGCTGTTTGGGCTCTCCGTAATAGCCGAATTTCTTACTATCCTTACTAATACAAGGTGGCGCAAAAGAAGTCATCCGATGTTGTTTGGCTCTTATTTTTTTTTCTAAATAAAAAACTTCGATTCTGTTTTTTGATTATGTTTATTTAGACCTTTAGAATTAATTGTGTTAAGTCGAGAAGATGATATCGGATAAATGGGCGCCGTCACAATTGATTGCCATACGGGCTCGTTTTATGGCATTTTCCATCACTTCGGCGAGAGTTTCGGGCGATAAATTCTCGCATTCGTGTCGGATATTTTCCTTGAGGGCTTCCAAGGTCTCAGGCTTGTTGATGTAAACACGAGACTTCAAAAAACCCCATAAAAAGAAGTCCGGGACCGTTAAATCGGGCGATCTGGCGGGCCAGTGCAAATCGCCAAAACGCGAAATTAAGCGACACGGAAACGCGGCCTTCAGAATGTCGATTGTGGCTCGTGCAGTGTGTGCTGTTGCTCCGTCCTGTTGGAACCACATGTCCACCAGTCCTAATTCGTCCAGTTCGGGCAGAAAAAACTTGGTCAACATTGCCCTATAGCGCGCACCGTCCACTGTTGTCGTTTGACCGCGTTCTCGAAAAAAATAGCCAGATGACTCCTCCAGCGTGAACAGCGCACCACGCAGTCACTTTGAGCGGGTGTAATGGTTTCTCGTGCATCACTCGCGAATTTTCGGTTCCCCAGAAGCGATAATTTTGCTTGTTCACGTACCCGCTGAGGTGAAAATGAGCCTCATCGCTCATTATGATTTTTGCCAACACCACAGACGAATTGTTACGCAAAAAAATAGACACAATTATTCCGCGTTCTTGGGGAGTGTATCGCTCCATGGCTTATTCACTTGTATTCTGTATCTGTCTAGTCCACAAATGTCAAAACAGATTTGACATTGGCGGCCATTTGCAAAAATGAGAGCATCTTCCAATAGGGTGATTAATTTTGCGCCACCCTGTATTATAAAGGAAGGTGTATTTATTTATTTATTTATTTATTTATTTATTTATTTATTTATTTATTCATTTATTTATTTATTTATTTATTTATTTATTTATTTATTTATTTATTTATTTATTTATTTATTTATTTATTTATTTATTTATTTATTTATTTATTTATTTATTTATTTATTTATTTATTTATTTATTTATTTATTTATTTATTTATTTATTTATTTATTTATTTATTTATTTATTTATTTATTTATTTATTTATTTATTTATTTATTTATTTATTTATTTATTTATTTATTTATTTATTTATTTATTTATTTATTTATTTATTTATTTATTTATTTATTTATTTATTTATTTATTTATTTATTTATTTATTTATTTATTTATTTATTTATTTATTTATTTATTTATTTATTTATTTATTTATTTATTTATTTATTTATTTATTTATTTATTTATTTATTTATTTATTTATTTATTTATTTATTTATTTATTTATTTATTTATTTATTTATTTATTTATTTATTTATTTATTTATTTATTTATTTATTTATTTATTTATTTATTTATTTATTTATTTATTTATTTATTTATTTATTTATTTATTTATTTATTTATTTATTTATTTATTTATTTATTTATTTATTTATTTATTTATTTATTTATTTATTTATTTATTTATTTATTTATTTATTTATTTATTTATTTATTTATTTATTTATTTATTTATTTATTTATTTATTTATTTATTTATTTATTTATTTATTTATTTATTTATTTATTTATTTATTTATTTATTTATTTATTTATTTATTTATTTATTTATTTATTTATTTATTTATTTATTTATTTATTTATTTATTTATTTATTTATTTATTTATTTATTTATTTATTTATTTATTTATTTATTTATTTATTTATTTATTTATTTATTTATTTATTTATTTATTTATTTATTTATTTATTTATTTATTTATTTATTTATTTATTTATTTATTTATTTATTTATTTATTTATTTATTTATTTATTTATTTATTTATTTATTTATTTATTTATTTATTTATTTATTTATTTATTTATTTATTTATTTATTTATTTATTTATTTATTTATTTATTTATTTATTTATTTATTTATTTATTTATTTATTTATTTATTTATTTATTTATTTATTTATTTATTTATTTATTTATTTATTTATTTATTTATTTATTTATTTATTTATTTATTTATTTATTTATTTATTTATTTATTTATTTATTTATTTATTTATTTATTTATTTATTTATTTATTTATTTATTTATTTATTTATTTATTTATTTATTTATTTATTTATTTATTTATTTATTTATTTATTTATTTATTTATTTATTTATTTATTTATTTATTTATTTATTTATTTATTTATTTATTTATTTATTTATTTATTTATTTATTTATTTATTTATTTATTTATTTATTTATTTATTTATTTATTTATTTATTTATTTATTTATTTATTTATTTATTTATTTATTTATTTATTTATTTATTTATTTATTTATTTATTTATTTATTTATTTATTTATTTATTTATTTATTTATTTATTTATTTATTTATTTATTTATTTATTTATTTATTTATTTATTTATTTATTTATTTATTTATTTATTTATTTATTTATTTATTTATTTATTTATTTATTTATTTATTTATTTATTTATTTATTTATTTATTTATTTATTTATTTATTTATTTATTTATTTATTTATTTATTTATTTATTTATTTATTTATTTATTTATTTATTTATTTATTTATTTATTTATTTATTTATTTATTTATTTATTTATTTATTTATTTATTTATTTATTTATTTATTTATTTATTTATTTATTTATTTATTTATTTATTTATTTATTTATTTATTTATTTATTTATTTATTTATTTATTTATTTATTTATTTATTTATTTATTTATTTATTTATTTATTTATTTATTTATTTATTTATTTATTTATTTATTTATTTATTTATTTATTTATTTATTTATTTATTTATTTATTTATTTATTTATTTATTTATTTATTTATTTATTTATTTATTTATTTATTTATTTATTTATTTATTTATTTATTTATTTATTTATTTATTTATTTATTTATTTATTTATTTATTTATTTATTTATTTATTTATTTATTTATTTATTTATTTATTTATTTATTTATTTATTTATTTATTTATTTATTTATTTATTTATTTATTTATTTATTTATTTATTTATTTATTTATTTATTTATTTATTTATTTATTTATTTATTTATTTATTTATTTATTTATTTATTTATTTATTTATTTATTTATTTATTTATTTATTTATTTATTTATTTATTTATTTATTTATTTATTTATTTATTTATTTATTTATTTATTTATTTATTTATTTATTTATTTATTTATTTATTTATTTATTTATTTATTTATTTATTTATTTATTTATTTATTTATTTATTTATTTATTTATTTATTTATTTATTTATTTATTTATTTATTTATTTATTTATTTATTTATTTATTTATTTATTTATTTATTTATTTATTTATTTATTTATTTATTTATTTATTTATTTATTTATTTATTTATTTATTTATTTATTTATTTATTTATTTATTTATTTATTTATTTATTTATTTATTTATTTATTTATTTATTTATTTATTTATTTATTTATTTATTTATTTATTTATTTATTTATTTATTTATTTATTTATTTATTTATTTATTTATTTATTTATTTATTTATTTATTTATTTATTTATTTATTTATTTATTTATTTATTTATTTATTTATTTATTTATTTATTTATTTATTTATTTATTTATTTATTTATTTATTTATTTATTTATTTATTTATTTATTTATTTATTTATTTATTTATTTATTTATTTATTTATTTATTTATTTATTTATTTATTTATTTATTTATTTATTTATTTATTTATTTATTTATTTATTTATTTATTTATTTATTTATTTATTTATTTATTTATTTATTTATTTATTTATTTATTTATTTATTTATTTATTTATTTATTTATTTATTTATTTATTTATTTATTTATTTATTTATTTATTTATTTATTTATTTATTTATTTATTTATTTATTTATTTATTTATTTATTTATTTATTTATTTATTTATTTATTTATTTATTTATTTATTTATTTATTTATTTATTTATTTATTTATTTATTTATTTATTTATTTATTTATTTATTTATTTATTTATTTATTTATTTATTTATTTATTTATTTATTTATTTATTTATTTATTTATTTATTTATTTATTTATTTATTTATTTATTTATTTATTTATTTATTTATTTATTTATTTATTTATTTATTTATTTATTTATTTATTTATTTATTTATTTATTTATTTATTTATTTATTTATTATTTATTTATTTATTTATTTATTTATTTATTTATTTATTTATTTATTTATTTATTTATTTATTTATTTATTTATTTATTTATTTATTTATTTATTTATTTATTTATTTATTTATTTATTTATTTATTTATTTATTTATTTATTTATTTATTTATTTATTTATTTATTTATTTATTTATTTATTTATTTATTTATTTATTTATTTATTTATTTATTTATTTATTTATTTATTTATTTATTTATTTATTTATTTATTTATTTATTTATTTATTTATTTATTTATTTATTTATTTATTTATTTATTTATTTATTTATTTATTTATTTATTTATTTATTTATTTATTTATTTATTTATTTATTTATTTATTTATTTATTTATTTATTTATTTATTTATTTATTTATTTATTTATTTATTTATTTATTTATTTATTTATTTATTTATTTATTTATTTATTTATTTATTTATTTATTTATTTATTTATTTATTTATTTATTTATTTATTTATTTATTTATTTATTTATTTATTTATTTATTTATTTATTTATTTATTTATTTATTTATTTATTTATTTATTTATTTATTTATTTATTTATTTATTTATTTATTTATTTATTTATTTATTTATTTATTTATTTATTTATTTATTTATTTATTTATTTATTTATTTATTTATTTATTTATTTATTTATTTATTTATTTATTTATTTATTTATTTATTTATTTATTTATTTATTTATTTATTTATTTATTTATTTATTTATTTATTTATTTATTTATTTATTTATTTATTTATTTATTTATTTATTTATTTATTTATTTATTTATTTATTTATTTATTTATTTATTTATTTATTTATTTATTTATTTATTTATTTATTTATTTATTTATTTATTTATTTATTTATTTCTTTATTTCTTTATTTCTTTATTTCTTTATTTCTTTATTTCTTTATTTCTTATTTCTTTATTTCTTTATTTCTTTATTTCTTTATTTCTTTATTTCTTTATTTCTTTATTTCTTTATTTCTTTATTTCTTTATTTCTTTATTTCTTTATTTCTTTATTTCTTTATTTCTTTATTTCTTTATTTCTTTATTTCTTTATTTCTTTATTTCTTTATTTCTTTATTTCTTTATTTCTTTATTTCTTTATTTCTTTATTTCTTTATTTCTTTATTTCTTTATTTCTTTATTTCTTTATTTCTTTATTTCTTTATTTCTTTATTTCTTTATTTCTTTATTTCTTATTTCTTTATTTCTTTATTTCTTTATTTCTTTATTTCTTTATTTCTTTATTTCTTTATTTCTTTATTTCTTTATTTCTTTATTTCTTTATTTCTTTATTTCTTTATTTCTTTATTTCTTTATTTCTTTATTTCTTTATTTCTTTATTTCTTTATTTCTTTATTTCTTTATTTCTTTATTTCTTTATTTCTTTATTTCTTTATTTCTTTATTTCTTTATTTCTTTATTTCTTTATTTCTTTATTTCTTTATTTCTTTATTTCTTTATTTCTTTATTTCTTTATTTCTTTATTTCTTTATTTCTTTATTTCTTTATTTCTTTATTTCTTTATTTCTTTATTTCTTTATTTCTTTATTTCTTTATTTCTTTATTTCTTTATTTCTTTATTTCTTTATTTCTTTATTTCTTTATTTCTTTATTTCTTTATTTCTTTATTTATTTATTTATTTATTTATTTATTTATTTATTCATTTATTCATTTATTTATTTGTTTATTTGTTTATTTGTTTATTTGTTTATTTGTTTATTTGTTTATTTGTTTATTTGTTTATTTGTTTATTTGTTTATTTGTTTATTTGTTTATTTGTTTATTTGTTTATTTGTTTATTTGTTTATTTGTTTATTTGTTTATTTGTTTATTTGTTTATTTGTTTATTTGTTTATTTGTTTATTTGTTTATTTGTTTATTTGTTTATTTGTTTATTTGTTTATTTGTTTATTTGTTTATTTGTTTATTTGTTTATTTGTTTATTTGTTTATTTGTTATTTGTTTATTTGTTTATTTGTTTATTTGTTTATTTGATTATTTGTTTATTTGTTTATTTGTTTATTTGTTTATTTGTTTATTTGTTTATTTGTTTATTTGTTTATTTGTTTATTTGTTTATTTGTTTATTTGTTTATTTGTTTATTTGTTTATTTGTTTATTTGTTTATTTGTTTATTTGTTTATTTGTTTATTTGTTTATTTGTTTTTCTGTTTATTTGTTTATTTGTTTATTTGTTTATTTGTTTATTTGTTTATTTGTTTATTTGTTTATTTCTTTATTTCTTTATTTCTTTATTTCTTTATCTCTTTAATTCTTTATTTCTTTATTTCTTTATTTCTTTATTTCTTTATTTCTTTATTTCTTTATTTCTTCATTTCTTTATTTCTTTATTTCTTTATTTCTTTATTTCTTTATTTCTTTAATTCTTTATTTCTTTATTTCTTTATTTCTTTATTTCTTTATTTCTTTATTTCTTTATTTCTTTATTTCTTTATTTCTTTATTTCTTTATTTCTTAGTTCTTTATTTCTTTATTTCTTTATTTCTTTATTTCTTTATTTCTTTATTTCTTTATTTCTTTATTTCTTTATTTCTTTATTTCTTTATTTCTTTATTTCTTTATTTCTTTATTTCTTTATTTCTTTATTTCTTTATTTCTTTATTTCTTTATTTCTTTATTTCTTTATTTCTTTATTTCTTTATTTCTTTATTTCTTTATTTCTTTATTTCTTTATTTCTTTATTTCTTTATTTCTTTATTTCTTTATTTCTTTATTTCTTTATTTCTTTATTTCTTTATTTCTTTATTTCTTTATTTCTTTATTTCTTTATTTCTTTACTTCTTTATTTCTTTATTTCTTTATTTCCTTATTTCTTTATTTCTTTATTTCTTTATTTCTTTATTTCTTTATTTCTTTATTTCTTTATTTCTTTATTTCTTTATTTCTTTATTTCTTTATTTCTTTATTTCTTTATTTCTTTATTTCTTTATTTCTTTATTTCTTTATTTCTTTATTTCTTTATTTCTTTATTTCTTTATTTCTTTATTTCTTTATTTCTTTATTTCTTTATTTCTTTATTTCTTTATTTCTTTATTTCTTTATTTCTTTATTTCTTTATTTCTTTATTTCTTTATTTCTTTATTTCTTTATTTCTTTATTTCTTTATTTCTTTATTTCTTTATTTCTTTATTTCTTTATTTCTTTATTTCTTTATTTCTTTATTTCTTTATTTCTTTATTTCTTTATTTCTTTATTTCTTTATTTCTTTATTTCTTTATTTCTTTATTTCTTTATTTCTTTATTTCTTTATTTCTTTATTTCTTTATTTCTTTATTTCTTTATTTCTTTATTTCTTTATTTCTTTATTTCTTTATTTCTTTATTTCTTTATTTCTTTATTTCTTTATTTCTTTATTTCTTTATTTCTTTATTTCTTTATTTCTTTATTTCTTTATTTCTTTATTTCTTTATTTCTTTATTTCTTTATTTCTTTATTTCTTTATTTCTTTATTTCTTTATTTCTTTATTTCTTTATTTCTTTATTTCTTTATTTCTTTATTTCTTTATTTCTTTATTTCTTTATTTCTTTATTTCTTTATTTCTTTATTTCTTTATTTCTTTATTTCTTTATTTCTTTATTTCTTTATTTCTTTATTTCTTTATTTCTTTATTTCTTTATTTCTTTATTTCTTTATTTCTTTATTTCTTTATTTCTTTATTTCTTTATTTCTTTATTTCTTTATTTCTTTATTTCTTTATTTCTTTATTTCTTTATTTCTTTATTTCTTTATTTCTTTATTTCTTTATTTCTTTATTTCTTTATTTCTTTATTTCTTTATTTCTTTATTTCTTTATTTCTTTATTTCTTTATTTCTTTATTTCTTTATTTCTTTATTTCTTTATTTCTTTATTTCTTTATTTCTTTATTTCTTTATTTCTTTATTTCTTTATTTCTTTATTTCTTTATTTCTTTATTTCTTTATTTCTTTATTTCTTTATTTCTTTATTTCTTTATTTCTTTATTTCTTTATTTCTTTATTTCTTTATTTCTTTATTTCTTTATTTCTTTATTTCTTTATTTCTTTATTTCTTTATTTCTTTATTTCTTTATTTCTTTATTTCTTTATTTCTTTATTTCTTTATTTCTTTATTTCTTTATTTCTTTATTTCTTTATTTCTTTATTTCTTTATTTCTTTATTTCTTTATTTCTTTATTTCTTTATTTCTTTATTTCTTTATTTCTTTATTTCTTTATTTCTTTATTTCTTTATTTCTTTATTTCTTTATTTCTTTATTTCTTTATTTCTTTATTTCTTTATTTCTTTATTTCTTTATTTGTTTATTTGTTTATTTCTTTATTTCTTTATTTGTTTATTTGTTTATTTGTTTATTTGTTTATTTGTTTATTTGTTTATTTGTTGATTTGTTTATTTGTTTATTTGTTTATTTGTTTATTTGTTTATTTGTTTATTTGTTTATTTGTTTATTTGTTTATTTGTTGATTTGTTTATTTGTTTATTTGTTTATTTGTTTATTTGTTTATTTGTTTATTTGTTTATTTGTTTATTTGTTTATTTGTTTATTTGTTTATTTGGTTATTTGTTTATTTGTTTATTTGTTTAATTGTTTATTTGTTTATTTGTTTATTTGTTTATTTGTTTATTTGTTTATTTGTTTATTTGTTTATTTGTTTATTTGTTTATTTGTTTATTTGTTTATTTGTTTATTTGTTTATTTGTTTATTTGTTTATTTGTTTATTTGTTTATTTGTTTATTTGTTTATTTGTTTATTTCTTTATTTGTTTATTTGTTTATTTGTTTATTTGTTTATTTGTTTATTTGTTTATTTGTTTATTTGTTTATTTGTTTATTTGTTTATTTGTTTATTTGTTTATTTGTTTATTTGTTTATTTGTTTATTTGTTTATTTGTTTATTTGTTTATTTGTTTATTTGTTTATTTGTTTATTTGTTTATTTGTTTATTTGTTTATTTGTTTATTTGTTTATTTGTTTATTTGTTTATTTGTTTATTTGTTTATTTGTTTATTTGTTTATTTGTTTATTTGCTTATTTGTTTATTTGTTTATTTGTGTATTTGTTTATTTGTTTATTTGTTTATTTGTTTATTTGTTTATTTGTTTATTTGTTTATTTGTTTATTTGTTTATTTGTTTATTTGTTTATTTGTTTATTTGTTTATTTGTTTATTTGTTTATTTGTTTATTTGTTTATTTGTTTATTTGGTTATTTGTTTATTTGTTTATTTGTTTATTTGTTTATTTGTTATTTGTTTATTTGTTTAATTTGTTTATTTGTTTATTTGTTTATTTGTTTATTTGTTTATTTGCTTATTTGTTTATTTGTTTATTTGTTTATTTGTTTATTTGTTTATTTGTTTATTTGTTTATTTGTTTATTTGTTTATTTGTTTATTTGTTTATTTGTTTATTTGTTTATTTGTTTATTTGTTTATTTGTTTATTTGTTTATTTGTTTATTTGTTTATTTGTTTATTTGTTTATTTGTTTATTTGTTTATTTGTTTATTTAATTATTTGTTTATTTGTTTATTTGTTTATTTGTTTATTTGTTTATTTGTTTATTTGTTTATTTGTTTATTTGTTTATTTGTTTATTTGTTTATTTGTTTATTTGTTTATTTGTTTATTTGTTTATTTGTTTATTTGTTTATTTGTTTATTTGTTTATTTGTTTATTTGTTTATTTGTTTATTTGTTTATTTGTTTATTTGTTTATTTGTTTATTTGTTTATTTGTTTATTTGTTTATTTGTTTATTTGTTTATTTGTTTATTTGTTTATTTGTTTATTTGTTTATTTGTTTATTTGTTTATTTGTTTATTTGTTTATTTGTTTATTTGTTTATTTGTTTATTTGTTTATTTGTTTATTTGTTTATTTGTTTATTTGTTTATTTGTTTATTTGTTTATTTGTTTATTTGTTTATTTGTTTATTTGTTTATTTGTTTTTCTGTTTATTTGTTAATTTGTTTATTTGTTTATTTGTTTATTTGTTTATTTGTTTATTTGTTTATTTGTTTATTTGTTTATTTGTTTATTTGTTTATTTGTTTATTTGTTTATTTGTTTATTTGTTTATTTGTTTATTTGTTTATTTGTTTATTTGTTTATTTGTTTATTTGTTTATTTGTTTATTTGTTTATTTGTTTATTTGTTTATTTGTTTATTTGTTTATTTGCTTATTTGTTTATTTGTTTATTTGTTTATTTGTGTATTTGTTTATTTGTTTATTTGTTTATTTGTTTATTTGTTTATTTGTTTATTTGTTTATTTGTTTATTTGTTTATTTGTTTATTTGTTTATTTGTTTATTTGTTTATTTGGTTATTTGTTTATTTGTTTATTTGTTTATTTGTTTATTTGTTATTTGTTTATTTGTTTAATTTGTTTATTTGTTTATTTGTTTATTTGTTTATTTGCTTATTTGTTTATTTGTTTATTTGTTTATTTGTTTATTTGTTTATTTGTTTATTTGTTTATTTGTTTATTTGTTTATTTGTTTATTTGTTTATTTGTTTATTTGTTTATTTGTTTATTTGTTTATTTGTTTATTTGTTTATTTGTTTATTTGTTTATTTGTTTATTTGTTTATTTGTTTATTTGTTTATTTGTTTATTTGTTTATTTGTTTATTTGTTTATTTGTTTATTTAATTATTTGTTTATTTGTTTATTTGTTTATTTGTTTATTTGTTTATTTGTTTATTTGTTTATTTGTTTATTTGTTTATTTGTTTATTTGTTTATTTGTTTATTTGTTTATTTGTTTATTTGTTTATTTGTTTATTTGTTTATTTGTTTATTTGTTTATTTGTTTATTTGTTTATTTGTTTATTTGTTTATTTGTTTATTTGTTTATTTGTTTATTTGTTTATTTGTTTATTTGTTTATTTGTTTATTTGTTTATTTGTTTATTTGTTTATTTGTTTATTTGTTTATTTGTTTATTTAATTATTTGTTTATTTGTTTATTTGTTTATTTGTTTATTTGTTTATTTGTTTATTTGTTTATTTGTTTATTTGTTTATTTGTTTATTTGTTTATTTGTTTATTTGTTTATTTGTTTTTCTGTTTATTTGTTAATTTGTTTATTTGTTTACTTGTTTATTTGTTTATTTGTTTATTTTTTTATTTATTTGTTTATTTGTTTATTTGTTTATTTGTTTATTTGTTTATTTGTTTATTTGTTTATTTGTTTATTTGTTTATTTGTTTATTTGTTTATTTGTTTATTTGTTTATTTGTTTATTTGTTTATTTGTTTATTTGTTTATTTGTTTATTTGTTTATTTGTTTATTTGTTTATTTGTTTATTTGTTTATTTGTTTATTTGTTTATTTGTTTATTTGTTTATTTGTTTATTTGTTTATTTGTTTATTTGTTTATTTGTTTATTTGTTTATTTGTTTATTTGTTTATTTGTTTATTTGTTTATTTGTTTATTTGTTTATTTGTTTATTTGTTTATTTGTTTATTTGTTTATTTGTTTATTTGTTTATTTGTTTATTTGTTTATTTGTTTATTTGTTTATTTGTTTATTTGTTTATTTGTTTATTTGTTTATTTGTTTATTTGTTTATTTGTTTATTTGTTTATTTGTTTACTTGTTTATTTGTTTATTTGTTTTTCTGTTTATTTGTTTATTTGTTTATTTGTTTATTTGTTTACTTGATTATTTGTTTACTTGATTATTTGTTTATTTGTTTATTTGTTTATTTGTTTATTTAATTATTTGTTTATTTGTTTATTTGTTTATTTGTTTATTTGTTTATTTGTTTATTTGTTTATTTGTGTATTTGTGTATTTGTGTATTTGTGTATTTGTGTATTTGTGTATTTGTGTATTTGTGTATTTGTGTATTTGTGTATTTGTGTATTTGTGTATTTGTGTATTTGTGTATTTGTGTATTTGTGTATTTGTGTATTTGTGTATTTGTGTATTTGTTTTTTTTTTTTTAATATATATATCCACTTTATTGTCGTATAATTCCCAGTCACCGCGGTAGCCGCCGTAAGGCATTACTTCGCGGGTAGGGAGAGTTACTCATTTGTACAATAATTACATATAACAGTATATAAATTTTCATTATTATTAATAACAATAAGTTATTCAATCCTATATTTGTTAGTAAAATACTCTGATTACAAATTTATTTGTGTTATTCTGATGATGTGTCTTCGTCCGTTGTATTACCGGCATTTCGGATCCGTTCCACGCGGCGAAGTTCTGTTAGTATCAGTTCAGCAGTAGTGCAGGCTGCATCCCAGTTTTCCTTGGTCTCCATCATTAGTTGTATCAGGTTGTTGGGTGTTGGAACTGAACCCAGCTTTCTTTTCAACTCCTCTCTTTCCCGCTCGAACTTAGGACAATTGAATAAGACATGCTCGGCGTCTTCAATTGTTTCCGGACCACAGTGTGTACAGTAGGGATCGTCTGCGTGTTGGAATCGAAACAGGTACGCTCTGAAACAGCCATGCCCGCTTAGCATCTGTGTTAAGTAAAAGTTGACTGCCCTGTGCCTTCTTTTAAACCATACATCTAGCCTGGGGATGAGTCGGAACGTCCACCGACCTGACGACGCTTGATCCCAGCGGTCCTGCCACATTGAAATTGTTTGCTCTCTTAGTGTTGCTTGTCCGTTAGCATGTTGTACATGTCTCCTGTACGCCTCAAGCGCTAGCAAATTGATTGGTATCATGCTAGCTATCACCAGCGCTGCTTCTGCAGAAACTGTGCGAAACGCACTGCAAACTCTCAACGCACCCAGGCGGTAAGTTGATTCGACTCCCCTTCTGCATGCCTTCGTTTTCACCGCTTCAGCCCATATCGGCGATGCATAAAGCATTATGCGGCTTGTTACCCTTGGGAATCAGAACCAGCATCTGAATTTTCCATATGTCAGGAAAGGTGGTCTCCCTTATGCAAGCGTTGTACATATTTGCAAACATTCCTGGGTAGCTGCCTATTGCCAATTTCAGCGCTCGATTCGGAATTCTGTCTGGGCTGGGAGCTTTATCCGTTTTTATGCACTTTACGATATCGCGAACCTCCTGTTCTGACGTGAATTGCGGCATTTGTATTTCTACTTCTGCTCTATTGGTACCTCCAGTTACGATGCTTTGCGCCGAAAAAAGAGTGCGCACGATGCGCTCTAGAAGTACAGGGCATGTTGGTGCAAGTTGTCGGAACGCCTTCATCTTTTTCATCACCAGCTTGTAAGCAGTCCCCCAAGGCTGATGCTCCGCGAAGTCACAAAGCTGCAGAAAGCTTTCGCGTTTGCTGGTCCGTATAGCAATCTTAAGAACTTTTCTTTTTTGCTGATACGTCGCTTGTAGCTCTCTGTATAGCCCGGTTCCTCTGGATCGCTGATACAACCTCCTAGCATGCATGCACTGCCTTCTCATCTCTGCTATATCGTCATTCCACCAGTAGACCGGATTATGATGGTGCCCAATTGGTTTCTTTTTACGCATTGATGCGTCGCAAGCCTGCTTCACTAGATTCATGGTGGTTTCTGCTATCTCGTTTGCTGTACCAGTGATAGGAGCGTCTCCTAGTGCTTCTATGAAAGCAACTTCATTTAGCGTATCTGGTCTGTAGCTCCTTCTGAGTGGGCGCGTTCTACTGCTTCTGTTGCTGCTTTGGGGAAGCACGTCGCAGATTATTGCCTAGTGATCGCTGTGTATGTACGCTGAGCTTATGCGCCATTTCGTCTGATGATAAATGCTGCTGCTTACAAAGGTCAGGTCAATGATTGATCCGTAGCCTGCTCGGTTAAAAGTGTGCTGGGTACCTGTGTTGAGTAACTCAAGGTCAAGCGAAGCAAACGCCTCCAGCAATATGCGACCTCTTTCGTTGGATCTTGGACAGCCCCAGTCCAGGGCCCATGCGTTGAAGTCGCCCGCAACTACTAAGGGATGCCTACCTCTTGCGTCTTCTACCAGATCATCAATGATGGAAGCGAAAACTTGGATAGTTAGGCTGGGCGGTAAGTAGCAGCTATATATATTAAGCGACCCTACCTTGGCGCACAAGTATCCAGTTGCTACTCTTTGTGTTCTCATCTGTACTGGTGGTTTCCCGCAACTCCAAAAGGCTGCCTTCCGCGTTCTATCGGTTGCCCATACGCCAGGGATGTCTGCTTTATAGGGCTCACATAAGACGGCAAGCTCAATATTTTGCTCTCTCACAGTTTGCTGCAGTAGTTCCTGCGCAGCTTCACAATGGTTGAGATTAAGCTGGATAATTCTCATTTCTTGAGGGGTTTAGTGTTATAAGCGCCGAAAACTGAACACTGGCGACTGCCTGCTTGGTGTTTAGTGTCGTCGATATTCTCGGCTTTGCACAGAAAACAGCTAGGCTCCTTTGTGCAGGTCTTAATCTGGTGCCCGCATTCTCCGCATTTCAAGCAGCAGTTTCTTCTGTCTACGCCGTTGCAACCGACGGCCAAATGACCAAACCCTAGACATTTGTAACACCTTTTCGGTACGTTTATCTCTCGTACCCTGCATCTCACCCAACCGACTTTCAATTTCCCAACTTTTAGGATTGTGGCTGCAGCTGGCGTTGATAAGCTGATTACAGCAACCTGGGTACCCGTATATCCTTGCCTTAGTGATTTGATCGCATTTAGATCTATCGCGCGGTTACCAGAAGATCCCGATATTAAAGCTTCTATTATGTCGACTTTAGTTGTGGACTTATCGAGGTCTCTCAACTCTATGCGCGTCTCCTGCGACAATGCCCTAACTTCAGCTTGACTGCCTAGAGCTTTAGCCATCTCCGCCATATAGTGCTGTACGCTGTCCTTTTTATCCCGATTTAGCTCAACATGGAGTTCGCCCTTTACGGTCTTCCTGATTTTCGACACATTTTGTCCAACCTCTTTTAACGTCTCGTCTTGCTTCATCTTCAGGATTATCTCGCTGTAAGAAAGTTCACCGGCTCTTGCGATCACTATGGCATCTGGTTTAGTAGGATTTGGGCCCGGCTTTGTCCTCTTTTTTGTTTTCGGTCGCACCTTGACCCATGGAGTCTCCTCAGTGTTCCTTTCGATAGTACTTGCCACAGCAATACTAGCGACTCTCGAATATTGCGCCTTTTCCGTATCCGTCCGTTTGCTTACTACGGTTGTCGGTTTGTTTTTCTTCGGCGGTGTACTTCGTTCTGGCAGGTGACATTCTCTTGGCCTTTTGGGAGTTTCTCGTTGATTCCGCTTAAGGAACGGCGATGTTTGGGAGCTTTTCTCTAATCGATCGCCAGTTTTGTGTGGAATTTTGGTAGCTGCTACTCTCTTGTACGTTTCCAAAATCGTGTTTACGAGATCACGCATCGGTTGGTGAATTGAGCGCCTACCTCCTCCCATCATTTCAGTAAGCTCTTCAAGTTTTATTCCCAGCTTCTTGAGCTCTTTGTCCACTCCACCTTTTGCAGCGACTTTCAGGTTAGGGGTTGTGTTAATCACCTTCGGGTTTTCCTCTTCGTAGTAAAGCACAGGCGGAGATGAACTCGCACGGGGAGATACATTTATTACCAGCTTGTCCGGGGAGCGAGCTATTCTCAAGCTCTTTTTAAAAGGGTCTATTCCACTGTCTGGTTTATCTCTGTTATTGCCGCTTATGGCTACATCTGGTACGATGATGAGATCGTCCGCTACCACAGTTGCATTGACGTCTTGTATGCGCGTCGGAGCATCTTTACTCGTCTCATTGTTTTTTTTTGAATTGATAAATATTCATTCGCTATGGGTCCCCCCTCAATACCGTTATCTATGTCCGTTTATGCAGTCGCGTTCTGATCCCGTGGTTATCTATGCGAGCAGGGAGGCCACACGAGGGTTGTCTCAAGCCCTTATGAGTACTTGAGAACAGAGCCAGATCTAGCACTAGTTGGGGATATACCATCCAAGCCTGCACGGTCAGCTTAGTGGCGACGGACGTCGAGCGTTTATCGAGGCTTTGCCGGAGTTTTATCGGGACGGGGTAGCTTTGGCATTAGCCTGAAAGCCATTTCAGCAAAATGTCACTCTTACTTACTCAGGTAACAGAATACCACAGCCGTCAGCCCAGGGTTTCGCCTTTTATTAAGTGGATTCCAGTATGCCATAATCAAAGTCTTACTGGGCTCGACTTTGATGCCTAACGGCGGGGTGATAAACTGCCGCCCCACTATGGTCAGACGCAGACCAGGAAGCCGCCCAATATGGGACAGACGCTATGGATTTTTGGTTCCCATCAAAAGAAATCCCGCGATGGCAGCAGAATTTCCCTGGGCGGGATGAAGGTTATACCGCCTTGTTTCGGGCGCCAGAGCCTCTAAATACCACAGAGTACACCTTGCACGGTGAGGTTAGCATTAAAGTAAGTTGAATTACTCCTTGTACTCTGCTGCTCTTGGTCGGGGACTGCTTATTGGGTATTCACAGCTAACCTACATATCTATAGACCGTTCGCTATCCGCCACCTGCGACCCCCACAGTAGCCTGAAGCTCGGCCGTGTGAATATTTGTATTTGTGGTATTTGAGTATTTGTGTATTTGTTTTTTTTTTTTTTTTTTTTAAATATCCACTTTATTGAAGTATAGTTCCCAGTGCCCGCGGTAGCCGCCGTAAAGCATTACTTCACGGGTAGGGAGAGTATCTCATTATAGAATACAATATATATATTTCATTATATAATTTAATTAGCATTCATTGCTAATACCTATATGTAAATAAATATTAGTGAATAGTCTCTAAATACAATTTAATTTGTGTTAGTATTGTGTATCTTCATTAGCTGCATTGCCGTCATTTCTAATTCGTTCCACGCGTCGAAGTTCTATCAGTATTTGTTCTGCCGTCAGCCCAGGGTTTCGCCTTTTATTAAGTGGATTCCAGTATGCCATAATCAAAGTCTTACTGGGCTCGACTTTGATGCCTAACGGCGGGGTGATAACCTGCCGCCCCACTATGGTCAGACGCAGACCAGGAAGCCGCCCAATATGGGACAGACGCTATGGATTTTTGGTTCCCATCAAAAGAAATCCCGCGATGGCAGCAGAATTTCCTTGGGCGGGATGAAGGTTATACCGCCTTGTTTCGGGCGCCAGAGCCTCTAAATACCACAGAGTACACCTTGCACGGTGAGGTTAGCATTAAAGTAAGTTGAATTACTCCTTGTACTCTGCTGCTCTTGGTCGGGGACTGCTTATTGGGTATTCACAGCTAACCTACATATCTATAGACCGTTCGCTATCCGCCACCTGCGACCCCCACAGTAGCCTGAAGCTCGGCCGTGTGAATATTTGTATTTGTGTATTTGTGTATTTGAGTATTTGTGTATTTGTTTTTTTTTTTTTTTTTTTTTTTAAATATCCACTTTATTGAAGTATAGTTCCCAGTGCCCGCGGTAGCCGCCGTAAAGCATTACTTCACGGGTAGGGAGAGTATCTCATTATAGAATACAATATATATATTTCATTATATAATTTAATTAGCATTCATTGCTAATACCTATATGTAAATAAATATTAGTGAATAGTCTCTAAATACAATTTAATTTGTGTTAGTATTGTGTATCTTCATTAGCTGCATTGCCGTCATTTCTAATTCGTTCCACGCGTCGAAGTTCTATCAGTATTTGTTCTGCCGTAGTGCATACAGCAGTTGAAATCGGTACAGATACGCCCTAAAACACCCGTGTCCACTTAGCATCTGTGTAAGGTAAAAGTTGACTGCCCCGTGTCTTCTCTTGATCCACACATCTAGTCTAGGGATGAGTCGGTACGTCCACCGGCCTGACGATGCTTGATCCCAGCGGTCCTGCCAAGATTCAATTGTTTGCTCTCGTAGTGTAACTTGTCTGTTAACATGTTTTTCATATGTTCTGTACGCCTCAAAAGCAAGCAAATCGATTGGTACCATGCTAGCTATCACCAACGCTGCCTCAGCAGAAACTGTGCGAAACGCGCTGCACACTCTTAGCGCACCCAATCGGTAAGTTGATTCGACTCCTCTTCTATATGACTTCGTTCTCATCGCATCGGCCCATATCGGTGATCCATAAAGGATTATGGACTTAACTACAGTGTAGAGTAGGTTCCTGCGGCCTTGTTTTGGTCCTCTTGTATTGAGCATCATTCGCGAAAGCGTTCTACTCGCGTCTGCTGCTTTGCGGTTTGCGTATACGAGGTGGGCTTTAAAAGATAGTCGAGCATCTATCATAACACCGAGGTTTCTAATCGATGGCTTAGATGTTATAATGGTTCCGCCTATATTTAGTGTGGCCAGTTCCACTTTCTTTCTGCTGCTTATGAGTACCGCCTCCGTTTTGTGGTCTGCTAAAATCAGCCCAACTGTCCGCATCCAGTTTCGAATTGTGTTGATCGCAGTGTTGCTGTGCTCTTCCGCATCGCGTAGGTGTTTGGCAACTACGACAACTGCTATGTCGTCAGCAAACCCAACGATTTTAACGTATTTAGGTACGCCAAGCCGTAAAACGCTATCGTACATGACGTTCCACAGTAGTGGGCCTCCTGACACGTTGTACGTTTTTGGACCTTCATCTGTGTCGAACATTAGCAATCGATTGTTGAAGTAACTCGCAATGATTTTGAGAAGATACTCTGGGACGTTGAATTCGTCGAGCGCTTGCAGGATACTGGTCCAGTTAGCCGTGTTAAAAGCGTTCTTCACGTCTAGTGTGGTGACCAGGCAATATTCTTTACTACCTCCCTTCCACCGGGCACCTTCGATGGCTTTCTGCGCAATATCCCTTACAAGGCCAATGGCGTTGTAAGGGATATTGCGCAGAAAGCCATCGAAGGTGTGTATTTGTGTATTTGTGTATTTGTGTATTTTTTTTTTTTTTTTTTTCTTGATTTACGTTTAGGAAGGGGAAAATCTTCATAGACTGTGAGAGTTAACCGAACTCCCAACTGTGCCGGATTCTTACCGCCTAAAAACCTTCTTCCTTGACGTCGCTATCCTGTTTTTTCCCTATGGCACGACCAATCAAGGTATTCCTTCATAGGGACAGGAATTAATTGCCTAAATTATTTAGGCCGCTCTATTTCTTGTTATCTGCTCATCATATCGCAGTCGCTGCATAATTACAGTTATAATACAAGACACTGTGTTCCATGCCTCTAGTGAGTTTAGCATGTACTGAATAACACCAATGGGTGTGACTGGCCCTGTCACATATCTACCAATAGAGCGTCGCGCGTCTTTAAATCTTACACATTTGGTTAAAACATGTTCAGCGTTCTCTGGCATATCATCGCAATACAGACAAAAAGGACTATCCACGTGTTTGTACTTGTATAAGTACTCACGGAAGCAACCGTGCCCAGTCAGAAATTGCGTGAGATGAAAATTTACTTCACCGTGTTTTCTCTGGACCCATTTTTGAATGTTTGGGATCAGCGCATACGTCCATCGCCCTTTTATTGAAGAATCCCAACGTTCTTGCCATTTTCTTTGAGCTCGTTCATTTGTTGTAATTACACCATCTTGCCGATTGCGAGCATCACGTATTGCTGCAGCCTCGTTTGCTGCTATTTCGATTGGAAGGCGACCTGCTATGATGTTTGCTGCATCTTCAGAAACAGTTCGGAATGCGCTGCACACTCTCAGCGACGACAATCTGTATACCGATTTTGCTTCTCTTATGTATGTATTGTACTTTGTCGCCGGTGCCCAGATAGGTGCTGCGTACATTATAATTGACGTGTTTACGCTTGCAAGTAGGAGCCTTATTGGTTGTCTAGGGCCTCCAATGTTGGGCATCAACCTTGCCAGGGCTGCGCCAACCTTTGCAGCTTTATTGCTTGAGTATTTTAAATGGTCTCTAAAATTTAATCGGTGATCTAAGATTACACCAAGGTACTTTATGTGCGGAGATGACGTTATGGTGTGTCCACCAACCCGGATCTCGACGCTCTCGACTTTTTTACGGCTACTCATAAGTACTGCTTCTGTTTTGTGTTCTGCTAGTTTAAGCCCTGCAGTTTCTAGCCATTCCTTCACCTTCACAATCGTTGTGTTGCATTTAACTGCTATATCGGTTAGGGTTTTACTAACAACTACGATAGCTATGTCGTCTGCATATCCGATTATATCTACCCCCTCTGGTTTCGGGAGTTTTAGGACGCCATCGTACATGACGTTCCATAAAATTGGACCAAGTACGGAGCCTTGTGGTACGCCGCCAGTAACGTGATATTTTTTGGGGCCTTTTTCCGTGTCGTATATCAGAGTTCTGTTCTCGAAATAGCTAACTATAATTCGCAGCAGGTATTTTGGTAGCTGGAGCTCTGTTAGGGCGCTGATTATTTGCGTCCAGTTTGCTGAATTAAAAGCATTTTTGATGTCGAGCGTGACCACAGCACAGTACTGTTTTTCGCCCCATCTCCAGCGCTTTCCTGTCAGCGCTTTCTGCGCTATTTCACACACTAATGCTATCGCGTCAATCGTACTCCTATTTTTTCTGAAACCAAACTGCCATTCAGACAGCCCTGGGTTGCCTTCAGTATAATATTCTAGTCTATTGCAAATTATTCTCTCTAGCACCTTACCAGCTGTGTCAATCATACACAGAGGACGGTACGAAGATGGTTCCTCTGGAGGTTTGTCTCCTTTTGGGATAAGCACCAATCGCTGGCGTTTCCATCTTTGTGGGAAGGTCCCCTCTTTGAGGCATTTCGTATAAAGTTTGCAGAATATTTCAGGCTTTTTCTGTATAACCGTTTTCAGGACAGTGTTTGGTATTCCATCGAGGCCCGGAGCTTTATTGCTTCTTATTTTTTCAGCTGCCATAGTAACTTCCTCTACCGTTACTGGAGCAATCTCTTCTTCGTTTATTGAGAAATCTCTGCTTGGAAAGGGCTGCATGTGCTGCGGAAAGAGACCTTTTACAATATTAGCCATGATTTCGGGGCATACCGGTGGATTTGAGTGACTGCCTTTAATTTTTGCTAGCACAATTCTATAAGCGCTACCCCAGGGATTGTTTTGTATTTCCTCTTTAAGCGCATTGAAGGATTGACTTTTGCTTTTAGCGATTGCCTTGCAGAGTTCTTTCCGCTTTGCTTTGAAGTTCGATTGAAGTTGTTCAATACCCGGTCGTCCTCTATTCCTCTGCATTTTTCTGCGATATTGGTGGCATACTGTGCGAAGGTTGGCAATGTCATCGTTCCACCAGTATAGTGGTTTCCTACCGTTCCCAATTCCATGCCGGGGCATAGCGGCATCGCATATATTTGTAAGGAGCTTCATTACTTGTTCGGCTTGTTTTTCACCGGTGCCGGCGGGCTCTTGTAATCCTTCAACCATATATTCTAGCATTTCAACGTCCAGCTTTCTTATCTTCCATCCGTTTTGTTGGGCTTTTGGCGGAATTTTTTTTAACTGGAAGCGGGTCTTGGGTAGAATGTTGAACATTACAGCATTGTGGTCGCTATGCGTATACAACATCGATACTTTCCATTTAATGGATTTTGACAGGGCACTACTCGCGAAAGTCAGATCGACGATTGAACCAGCTCTACCGTTGTCAAAGGTATAGGTGTTACCGCGATTTAGTAAGACGACGTCAAGATTAGCGAAGGCTTCTAGGAGTGCTGCACCTCTGGCGTTTGTTTGATTGCTTCCCCACTCCACTGCCCATGAGTTGAAGTCGCCAGCTATTATTTTGGGAGTTTTGCCTCTGGCTTCTGCGACAAGGCGGTCTAACATTGTTTCGAACTCTTGGAGGCTTGCGCTTGGTGGGGCATAGCAGCTGAAGAGATGTATGCCTTTTACCTTCGCATATACAAAACCCTCCTGATGACGATTGTGCTTCTTTTCAAATGGTAGGTTACCGCAGGCCCAAATTGCTGCTTTTCCGCTTTTGTGTATTTGTGTATTTGTGTATTTGTGTATTTGTGTATTTGTGTATTTGTGTATTTGTGTATTTGTGTATTTGTGTATTTGCGTATTTGTGTATTTGTGTATTTGTGTATTTGTGTATTTGTGTATTTGTGTATTTGTGTATTTGTGTATTTGTGTATTTGTGTATTTGTGTATTTGTGTATTTGTGTATTTGTGTATTTGTGTATTTGTGTATTTGTGTATTTGTGTATTTGTGTATTTGTGTATTTGTGTATTTGTGTATTTGTGTATTTGTGTACTTGTGTATTTGTGTATTTAATTTAATTTAATTTAATTTAATTTAATTTAATTTAATTTAATTTACTTTAATTTACTTTAATTTACTTTAATTTACTTTAATTTACTTTAATTTACTTTAATTTACTTTAATTTACTTTAATTTACTTTAATTTAATTTAATTTAATTTAATTTAATTTAATTTAATTTAATTTAATTTAATTTAATTTAATTTAATTTAATTTAATTTAATTTAATTTAATTTAATTTAATTTAATTTAATTTAATTTAATTTAATTTAATTTAATTTAATTTAATTTAATTTAATTTAATTTAATTTAATTTAATTTAATTTAATTTAATTTAATTTAATTTAATTTAATTTAATTTAATTTAATTTAATTTAATTTAATTTAATTTAATTTAATTTAATTTACTTTAATTTACTTTAATTTACTTTAATTTACTTTAATTTACTTTAATTTACTTTAATTTACTTTAATTTACTTTAATTTACTTTAATTTACTTTAATTTACTTTAATTTACTTTAATTTACTTTAATTTAATTTAATTTAATTTAATTTAATTTAATTTAATTTAATTTAATTTAATTTAATTTAATTTAATTTAATTTAATTTAATTTAATTTAATTTAATTTAATTTAATTTAATTTAATTTAATTTAATTTAATTTAATTTAATTTAATTTAATTTAATTTAATTTAATTTAATTTAATTTAATTTAATTTAATTTAATTTAATTTAATTTAATTTAATTTAATTTAATTTAATTTAATTTAATTTAATTTAATTTAATTTAATTTAATTTAATTTAATTTAATTTAATTTAATTTAATTTAATTTAATTTAATTTAATTTAATTTAATTTAATTTAATTTAATTTAATTTAATTTAATTTAATTTAATTTAATTTAATTTAATTTAATTTAATTTAATTTAATTTAATTTAATTTAATTTAATTTAATTTAATTTAATTTAATTTAATTTAATTTAATTTAATTTAATTTAATTTAATTTAATTTAATTTAATTTAATTTAATTTAATTTAATTTAATTTAATTTAATTTAATTTAATTTAATTTAATTTAATTTAATTTAATTTAATTTAATTTAATTTAATTTAATTTAATTTAATTTAATTTAATTTAATTTAATTTAATTTAATTTAATTTAATTTAATTTAATTTAATTTAATTTAATTTAATTTAATTTAATTTAATTTAATTTAATTTAATTTAATTTAATTTAATTTAATTTAATTTAATTTAATTTAATTTAATTTAATTTAATTTAATTTAATTTAATTTAATTTAATTTAATTTAATTTAATTTAATTTAATTTAATTTAATTTAATTTAATTTAATTTAATTTAATTTACTTTAATTTACTTTAATTTACTTTAATTTACTTTAATTTACTTTAATTTACTTTAATTTACTTTAATTTACTTTAATTTAATTTAATTTAATTTAATTTAATTTAATTTAATTTAATTTAATTTAATTTAATTTAATTTAATTTAATTTAATTTAATTTAATTTAATTTAATTTAATTTAATTTAATTTAATTTAATTTAATTTAATTTAATTTAATTTAATTTAATTTAATTTAATTTAATTTAATTTAATTTAATTTAATTTAATTTAATTTAATTTAATTTAATTTAATTTAATTTAATTTAATTTAATTTAATTTAATTTAATTTAATTTAATTTAATTTAATTTAATTTAATTTAATTTAATTTAATTTAATTTAATTTAATTTAATTTAATTTAATTTAATTTAATTTAATTTAATTTAATTTAATTTAATTTAATTTAATTTAATTTAATTTAATTTAATTTAATTTAATTTAATTTAATTTAATTTAATTTAATTTACTTTAATTTACTTTACTTTAATTTACTTTAATTTACTTTAATTTACTTTAATTTACTTTAATTTACTTTAATTTACTTTAATTTACTTTAATTTACTTTAATTTACTTTAATTTACTTTAATTTACTTTAATTTACTTTAATTTACTTTAATTTACTTTAATTTACTTTAATTTACTTTAATTTACTTTAATTTACTTTAATTTACTTTAATTTACTTTAATTTACTTTAATTTACTTTAATTTACTTTAATTTACTTTAATTTACTTTAATTTACTTTAATTTACTTTAATTTACTTTAATTTACTTTAATTTACTTTAATTTACTTTAATTTACTTTAATTTACTTTAATTTACTTTAATTTACTTTAATTTACTTTAATTTAATTTAATTTAATTTAATTTAATTTAATTTAATTTAATTTAATTTAATTTAATTTAATTTAATTTAATTTAATTTAATTTAATTTAATTTAATTTAATTTAATTTAATTTAATTTAATTTAATTTAATTTAATTTAATTTAATTTAATTTAATTTAATTTAATTTAATTTAATTTAATTTAATTTAATTTAATTTAATTTAATTTAATTTAATTTAATTTAATTTAATTTAATTTAATTTAATTTAATTTAATTTAATTTAATTTAATTTAATTTAATTTAATTTAATTTAATTTAATTTAATTTAATTTAATTTAATTTAATTTAATTTAATTTAATTTAATTTAATTTAATTTAATTTAATTTAATTTAATTTAATTTAATTTAATTTAATTTAATTTAATTTAATTTAATTTAATTTAATTTAATTTAATTTAATTTAATTTAATTTAATTTAATTTAATTTAATTTAATTTAATTTAATTTAATTTAATTTAATTTAATTTAATTTAATTTAATTTAATTTAATTTAATTTAATTTAATTTAATTTAATTTAATTTAATTTAATTTAATTTAATTTAATTTAATTTAATTTAATTTAATTTAATTTAATTTAATTTAATTTAATTTAATTTAATTTAATTTAATTTAATTTAATTTAATTTAATTTAATTTAATTTAATTTAATTTAATTTAATTTAATTTAATTTAATTTAATTTAATTTAATTTAATTTAATTTAATTTAATTTAATTTAATTTAATTTAATTTAATTTAATTTAATTTAATTTAATTTAATTTAATTTAATTTAATTTAATTTAATTTAATTTAATTTAATTTAATTTAATTTAATTTAATTTAATTTAATTTAATTTAATTTAATTTAATTTAATTTAATTTAATTTAATTTAATTTAATTTAATTTAATTTAATTTAATTTAATTTAATTTAATTTAATTTAATTTAATTTAATTTAATTTAATTTAATTTAATTTAATTTAATTTAATTTAATTTAATTTAATTTAATTTAATTTAATTTAATTTAATTTAATTTAATTTAATTTAATTTAATTTAATTTAATTTAATTTAATTTAATTTAATTTAATTTAATTTAATTTAATTTAATTTAATTTAATTTAATTTAATTTAATTTAATTTAATTTAATTTAATTTAATTTAATTTAATTTAATTTAATTTAATTTAATTTAATTTAATTTAATTTAATTTAATTTAATTTAATTTAATTTAATTTAATTTAATTTAATTTAATTTAATTTAATTTAATTTAATTTAATTTAATTTAATTTAATTTAATTTAATTTAATTTAATTTAATTTAATTTAATTTAATTTAATTTAATTTAATTTAATTTAATTTAATTTAATTTAATTTAATTTAATTTAATTTAATTTAATTTAATTTAATTTAATTTAATTTAATTTAATTTAATTTAATTTAATTTAATTTAATTTAATTTAATTTAATTTAATTTAATTTAATTTAATTTAATTTAATTTAATTTAATTTAATTTAATTTAATTTAATTTAATTTAATTTAATTTAATTTAATTTAATTTAATTTAATTTAATTTAATTTAATTTAATTTAATTTAATTTAATTTAATTTAATTTAATTTAATTTAATTTAATTTAATTTAATTTAATTTAATTTAATTTAATTTAATTTAATTTAATTTAATTTAATTTAATTTAATTTAATTTAATTTAATTTAATTTAATTTAATTTAATTTAATTTAATTTAATTTAATTTAATTTAATTTAATTTAATTTAATTTAATTTAATTTAATTTAATTTAATTTAATTTAATTTAATTTAATTTAATTTAATTTAATTTAATTTAATTTAATTTAATTTAATTTAATTTAATTTAATTTAATTTAATTTAATTTAATTTAATTTAATTTAATTTAATTTAATTTAATTTAATTTAATTTAATTTAATTTAATTTAATTTAATTTAATTTAATTTAATTTAATTTAATTTAATTTAATTTAATTTAATTTAATTTAATTTAATTTAATTTAATTTAATTTAATTTAATTTAATTTAATTTAATTTAATTTAATTTAATTTAATTTAATTTAATTTAATTTAATTTAATTTAATTTAATTTAATTTAATTTAATTTAATTTAATTTAATTTAATTTAATTTAATTTAATTTAATTTAATTTAATTTAATTTAATTTAATTTAATTTAATTTAATTTAATTTAATTTAATTTAATTTAATTTAATTTAATTTAATTTAATTTAATTTAATTTAATTTAATTTAATTTAATTTAATTTAATTTAATTTAATTTAATTTAATTTAATTTAATTTAATTTAATTTAATTTAATTTAATTTAATTTAATTTAATTTAATTTAATTTAATTTAATTTAATTTAATTTAATTTAATTTAATTTAATTTAATTTAATTTAATTTAATTTAATTTAATTTAATTTAATTTAATTTAATTTAATTTAATTTAATTTAATTTAATTTAATTTAATTTAATTTAATTTAATTTAATTTAATTTAATTTAATTTAATTTAATTTAATTTAATTTAATTTAATTTAATTTAATTTAATTTAATTTAATTTAATTTAATTTAATTTAATTTAATTTAATTTAATTTAATTTAATTTAATTTAATTTAATTTAATTTAATTTAATTTAATTTAATTTAATTTAATTTAATTTAATTTAATTTAATTTAATTTAATTTAATTTAATTTAATTTAATTTAATTTAATTTAATTTAATTTAATTTAATTTAATTTAATTTAATTTAATTTAATTTAATTTAATTTAATTTAATTTAATTTAATTTAATTTAATTTAATTTAATTTAATTTAATTTAATTTAATTTAATTTAATTTAATTTAATTTAATTTAATTTAATTTAATTTAATTTAATTTAATTTAATTTAATTTAATTTAATTTAATTTAATTTAATTTAATTTAATTTAATTTAATTTAATTTAATTTAATTTAATTTAATTTAATTTAATTTAATTTAATTTAATTTAATTTAATTTAATTTAATTTAATTTAATTTAATTTAATTTAATTTAATTTAATTTAATTTAATTTAATTTAATTTAATTTAATTTAATTTAATTTAATTTAATTTAATTTAATTTAATTTAATTTAATTTAATTTAATTTAATTTAATTTAATTTAATTTAATTTAATTTAATTTAATTTAATTTAATTTAATTTAATTTAATTTAATTTAATTTAATTTAATTTAATTTAATTTAATTTAATTTAATTTAATTTAATTTAATTTAATTTAATTTAATTTAATTTAATTTAATTTAATTTAATTTAATTTAATTTAATTTAATTTAATTTAATTTAATTTAATTTAATTTAATTTAATTTAATTTAATTTAATTTAATTTAATTTAATTTAATTTAATTTAATTTAATTTTGTTTCATTTAATTTGACGAATCTTACCCATGAGTACATGTGACGATAAAATTGTCCCATCGTCTTTACGGCAAAAGTGTCCCTTAGCAATACTAATTTATTATTGACAACAATTATATAGCATATAATGGTTTTATTTAAAATTATCTTTAGGTACATTGTATATATTATTGGTACATAAGTTACTTGTAATTTCACATTTTCTGTTTTTAAATTCAGACCAAATATTTGTTTCATAAATTTTCAAAAATTTGAAGTGGATGATCAAAACAATAAAAAAGATACACGTGTTCTTCTAGCATCGCCTTTGGCTCTTCGAGCCATACCATAATGTCACATACTTCCCTCAGTACTGTTTGTTGTTCCTTTAGAATCACCCATGCCACCAGCATTGTTGTCATCACCTCGTAAGGAACCTGATGTTAAGCCTCCAGTGAGTCCAGTGAAATCCAATTTATACTAAGAAAAAAAGATAAAACCAAGATAAATTGAAAAGGTTTTATCAAAAACTAAAAGAGTTTTAATTAGCACGTTTTTCTGCCAAATTGTGTGTATTGCTACTAAAATTGATGAGAAACGAAGAATTTGTTAAAATAAAAAACACGACGACAAGCGTTTTGTATGTGTAATTTATTACGAACGACTGAATACAACAAGTGACATTTAAATCTAAGGCAAATAAGGAAAAAACAATTCATAGAAAATATGAATTCGAACAAGTACAAATGTTCTGAGTTGCAAATATTATAATTCAAACACTCCTTCTCAAAACAGTATATTTAAACATTAATAATACTAAAAATTAAAATAATCCCATTTCTTTTGTAAATTTACAATGTTTGATTTTTTGCAAATTTTTAGTTAAAATATCAGAAAGCATTTCGTTAGTACAAACATAATTTAAACTAATTTCATTATTTTTAAACAAATTACGAATATGATGATACTTTATGTCAATATGCTTGCTTCTGGCATGATACGTCGGATTCTTAACTAAAAACTGCGCGCTTTGATTATCGCTGTTTAAAGTCATGGAGTTAATTGCTGAAATACCATTTCGCAGACCAATTTCTTAACATACACCGCTTCTTTCGCAGCAGTTGAAAGCGCGACGTACTCTGCTTCTATGCTGCTTAGCGCAACAATGTTTTGAAACTACGCTTCCGGCTGCAACAAATGCACAACCTGTGTACGACTTCCGGTCGCTGGCATCTCCGCCCCAATCAGCGTCAACAAAGCATTCAATTTGTTTACCAGTTTTATAATAATGTAACTTCAAATCTATTGTTCCTTCAAGATAACGCAAAATATGTTTTGCTCCCGATAGATGCTCAATATGTGGATCTGCTTTACGTTGAGCAAGTTTACTAACTGAATGAAGAATATCAGGGCGAGTAGAAATAGCCAAATACATCAAGGCTCCAATCAATGACTGATATTCGGTTTGATTAACCTTTTGACAACCATCGTTAATACATTTGACTTGGTAACCTGCATCTAAAGGTGTTGATACCGATTTACAGTTCTCCATTTCATACTGCTTAAGAAGATTATCAATGTACTGCCGCTGACAAACAGTAACAGCCTAAGAAATACTTAAGTTCACCTCCATCTACTATATCAAACGCGTCTGCAATATTGGCTTTAATTTCTGTCAAGTCTTCAAGCTTAGTACTAGCCAATATAAGGTCATCGACATATACTGCGATTATGTTAAAATAACCTGCATTATTCTTTGTGTATGCACATGGCTCACTGTTGCACGGTGAAAACCCTATTTTTTTAGAACCGAATAAAGTTTCTCGTTCCATTCACGTCCACTCTGCTTTAACCCATAAAGCGCCTTATTCAGCTTCAAAACGCGATCAGGAAATTCTTGGTTAACAAAATAATCAGGCTGCTTCATAAAAACTGTATCATGAAGATCACTGTTGAGATACGTAGTTGTAACATCCATTTGATGTAGATGAAGTTTATGTTCGCATGCAAAAGCAATTATCATTCGAATAGTTGCATATCTTACCACCGGTGAAAATGTTTCATTAAAGTTGACACCAAATTGCTGACCGCAACTTTTCGCTACCAAACGCGATTTAAATCGATCGATGTCACCATTTGCATTTCTTTTTAAATTGTATACCCACTTGGTTCCGATAACTTTCTCACCAGCTGGCAAGTCGACTAACGTCCAAGTACGATTTTTGACTAATGCTTCATACTCCTTCTGCATCGAATCTTTCCAAAATTTAGAATGTCCGCTATTTAAAGTTTCTTTAAAGTTTTGCGGTATTGATATGTTTTCTTTTTCCATCATATTTAACACGTTACGTTGTTTTCGCGGACGACCGCGTGGTCCAGTACCAATTATTTTTGGTCGACCAGGACCAAAATGTATTTCATCACATCTGTTGATTATATTTTCTTCAGAACAAATCTCTGCTTTTTTGTAAATCACTGCAGGACAATTTTCAATTTCGCTATTTACTGCAGGATTATTTATAACTTCGAAATTTTCGTGACTAACACCTTCAATTTCGCAAGCATCAAATGTAATTATATCGTAATTCTTTTCCTTTAAACCATCGCTTACATTTTCCACAAATATGACATCTCGGCTTACACATATTTTTCCTGACTTACGATCGAACAAACGATAAGCTTTTGAGGTTTCAGAGTAACCCACCATAGTCAACTCTCTTCCCTTTGTACGAAATTTCTTTGTATGCGTTTTGTCAATTGCAATAGCTAACACTCTTAAATGTGATACTGTTGGCTTTTTACCTGACCATACTTCAAATGGAGTTTTGTTGAGGAGTATTTTTGTTACAGCTCTATTGCGAAGATACACTGCTGTCGAGACTGCCTCTGCCCAAAAAGATTCGTCTAATTCACTATGTACCAGCATACACCTTGTTATCTCTACCAAAGTACTATTGGCGCGCTCAGCCACGCCGTTTTGTTGTGGCGTATGTGGTACTGTCAGTTGACGCTGAATGCCGTTTTCATTTAAAAAATTACTAAATTTTTTTGACATATATTCGCCACCATTATCGCTGCGTAAAATTTTAATTTTGCAGCCTGTTTGCTTCTCCGCCATTGCCTTAAATAACTTAAATAAAGGAAACAATACATCTTTTGTTTTAATAAAATAAAAAGATATAAATCTTGATTTGTCATCAATGAATGTAACAAAATATCGAGACCCGCCAATTGTTTTTGTATTCATTGGGCCGCAAACATCAGTGTGCACCACATGCAAAAGATTTTGTGAACGACTCTTAGAAGCATGAGGAAACGGTTTTACACAAATTTTACTCTTTGCGCACGTAATACATTCATTACTCTCTGGAATCACCTTGACATCAAGCCCATGCACTATCTTCTTATTGGACATTTCTTTGAGGTCGTTGAAATTCAAATGTCCATAGCGGTTATGCCACATAAATGCATTGCTGTTCGCTTTTTGTGCAATAAAACATTTATTTAAATTCGATTTCAATATGAACAACACGCCTATCTTTTTTGCCTTTACAACTGTACAACCGCTACGATCTTTTATTGTGACGTGATTCTTTTCAAAAACAACTGTTAAATTATGTTCGATAGCTTTGCCGACCGAAATAAAATTGCTTTGTAAATTTGGTACGTACAAAACGTCTTTCAATACAAATGAAAGACCTTCAGTTTCAATTGGAACTTCTCCTCGTCCAACGGCGTAAACAAAATTGTCACCCGCCAGTGAAATTTTCTCTCTGCGCTCCTCATAAGAAGTAAATAAATTTTTGTCACAACATAAATGTGATGTCGCGCCGCTATCAATACACCAAGCATCGCGAACCAATTCCCCTGATGTTACTGACGCCAAAGTACCAAAAAACTGTTGCGACTTCTTAGGCTCTCTGCATTTTGCGGCAAAATAACCGCGTTTTCCGCAATTGTAACATTTTCCTTTGGTTGAATTTTGATTTGTTGAATTGCAGCTCTTACCTTCATTGCTGACGCTGGTGCTCTTGTTTCGATTGCTGTTAACTGTTGTCGTTCTTCTAAATTTTTCTCGCGCAACAAACGCTTGCTGACTGTTGCCACAAACTGCTTTCTCACCGATGTCTTGACGTCTTACACTCTCTTCTATAAGTTTAATCTTGAGACAATTTAAAGCAGGCAATGTGTCGCGTGTCTACATGGCAACAACAAAATTTTCAAACGATTCTGGCAAACTTGATAGCAAAATGATGACCAGCATTTCTTCAGGTACTTGTATTCCAGTTTCAGCTAATTTCTCGACGTTTTCGTAAAACTCATTTAAGTGTTCCAAAATATTCGCGCCCTCAGACAAACTGTGGTACAATAGTTTTTTGAATAAACTGATTTTTCGCGCCGGACCGCTTGGCTGATACATTTCCTTTAATTTTTCACAGGCTCCCGTTGAAGTCTCACAATGCCGTACATGGTTTATTTGCGATGGTTTTATGCAAAGCATGATGCACGCCAACGCTTTTTCGTCTCTTGAATCAAAAACAGCCGACTCCTCTGCTGTCGCGGACTCACTTTTCTTAAGCTTTCCACTGACAATTGCCCATAGTTCAGAGTGAACAAGAACGCTCTTCATGTGGACAGACCACGACGCGTGATTTGAATTATCAAGTTTTTCAATCGAATATAAACCCGCGGAACTCATTTTACGATTTTCTTTGACGCAATTTTCAAAATTTTAATTTAAAAAATTATTATGTGACCTGGCCTGGGCCCATAACCTGTTAAAATAAAAAAACACGACGACAAACGTTTTGTATGTGTAATTTATTACGAACGACTGAATATAACAAGTGACATTTAAATCTAAAGCAAATAAGGAAAAAGCAATTCATAGAAAATATGAATTCGAACAAGTACAAATATACTGAGTTGCAAATATTATAATTCAAACAATTTGTGCATAAATTATTTGGCACCATCTCACTAAGTGAAGGACTGTAGTAGTGGATTTAACTGCTCAATTTGTGGGCAGCGACATCACTCCACTCTGTATCGTGGTTCTTCTGGGAAATCATGTAGTTTTCAACCATCCTCTGTTGTATCTGAAGACAGCGAACAGTATGCAACCCCATCTCGGCAGTTACATTCTACTTCGACACCTATCGTAGAAAATTTGCGGTCTTGTTTTTCGACTTTTTCCAAGGGTGTACCTCTCGGCACAGCTATGGTGCAAATTTGTAATTCGGGATCTACTTTTCAAACCAGAGCTTTAATTGATTCGGGAACTATTATTTCAGAGCGATTTCAGAATTTACTAAAACTGCCAGTCGAAAAGGCAAACGCAAAAGTTTGTGGTCTGAACAACGTCACCTCTGCACGTATTCAGAAAAAATACCATTTTGTTTCGAGCTCGCCCATCAACCCCCAGCTTAGGATCGAAGCATCTGGTTTTGTGTTACTGCAGCTTACTGGAAAGTTGCCAACATATTCTTCCAATTTTGTGCTGGACGAATCAATGAAAGGATAAAAGTTGGCTGATCCCAATTTTTTGAAGAGTAAACAAGTTGATGTACTCATCGGTGGTGATCTTTATCCCACAATTATTTGTAATGACATTCGGCGAAAAGTTTGCCAATCTTTGTTGGCTTAAGAATATGTTTTTGGTTGTATTCTGACCGATCCTCTGGCTGATACAAATGTGTCTTCTTTTACAACACTAGTTTCTAATTCGATTGTAAAAAAGCAAAGTCCTAAGGGAGTTAAAAATTCTCTTGCTGTGGTTTGTTGAATCTGTAATGGTGGCTATCCACTTGGTTTTTGTAGCATATTTTTAGGAATGAAAGGCAGTTGTATGTAACCGTCATTGTTCTCGGTATCTTGCGCACACTCATTTGAGTAAGGATTGTAGTAGTGAAGGTAGATGTAAAGTGTTTAAATCGAACCACCACTTTTTTCTTCACATATCTAAAACTCCACGAAAAGGACCTTGATCGTCTTCCCAAATTAAATGCTGTAATTTTAATGTTGTGCAGCAGCAACCTATCTATCATTCGTATAGTTATAAAACTGAATTTTAAAGTTAAAAGCATCTAGTTTGCCCCAAAAGATGTCAGTTCATTCAAATCGATTTACGCCGTTTAATAAAGTTGTTGGTTGAAAGTCGTCAAACGCTACTTGGTTCGTATCGATGACTAGCTCAACGCATTTTTTGTTTGTTTTAACTTGCATTTTTAATTTGTAAACAGATTAATACTTTACAATTTTCTTTTTAAATTTGGATAGAGTATTTGTTGCATTTTTTTCTTTTGAAGCGAATTTAGATAAATGAGTGGAAATAAATGGCAAGAAATATTTACATATATTTGATTCTGGCTGTAGTTCGAGCTACAAAATTTTCGTTGCATATTTTTGTATCTTTTTGAATACAATTTTTTTTTTATTGTCGTATCGTAGTCACGAATCGGTCTCGAAATGCGTCTAGTAAAGAGCTTAGTTCGTTCCAACGTTGGATCTCTCATTAATCTAGTCCACCTTAAAATGTGAAGGGACCTCATCCGTCTCCATGCACGATTAAAGGAAGTTCTAATCGTTTACAAATTGCGAAGGGACCTCGTCCGTCTCCATATGCAAATACTACCTGTTCTAGTTACTTTAAAAATATGAAGGGAACCCGGCCGACTCCATGCGCGAGTACTAGTAGCACTAGTCTGGATCAAAAAGCGTCTAACAAGAGACCTCGTCCGTCTCATAGCTCGTTCACCGCAGCCCGAACAGTCAGTCGTCATCGCTCGCTGACACTCGCCATTTATGGGACCTCGTCCGTCTCGGCAGTTTATCATTCGTTACTCTCAACAGTCACTAAATATTGGACCTCGCCCCTAGCGGGATTAGATAAACCCTCGCATTCTAGCCAAGACGATTTTGGACAATGGAGCATTTCACCGAGCTAGTTCGACATAGACATATAATTTTTTGTTTGGTTTTTTAAATACTTTTTTGAATTGAAAATCATTTACATACATAATTTGAATTATGGCAATTTTTTTGAATTTTTGATATCGCATGTCACAACTAATTAAAATGTAACCCACTCTTACGTATTTTTGAAATTTTAGGACTTATCTTAAGTTATTTTTTCGATTTTCATCTTGATTGCAGCGACTCTGCAACGCGGGCGGCAATGTTTACGCCAAACGTCGTAAAGCTTATTTTTTCATTCTACAAATTTTAAATCGTGTTTATTTTTTATGTATATTTACAATTGGCACTTCGGCCACTGTAAATATCAAAATTTCTGAAATTTGTTGTTTTTTATTATTACGGCTTTTGTTTTGCCACTTGATTTGATATCAGACTCAAATCGGAACGCAAAGGTAACAACACCTAAATTAAACATTATAAAATTAAAAATTTTATTTTTTTTTTGTTTTTTTCTTTATTTTTTCTAAATTGGAACATCTTGCGCCGGTGCCCCCTCGAGTTGTGGCTTTTTGTTTTGTTTTGGATGGTTTGGAGATCCACCCAAGCCACCGCATTTTTAACGTTAAATTACTTTTTTCCCGTTTGGAAAGAGATGGTTTGTATGGGAGGTGGGCGTGGAAGAATAGTCTCAATATATACTTGCACTTGGCGAAAGGGATAAAAATTATTTTAAATATGTCGTTCAATTGCTTTGTTCTTTAACGATTATCATTGAATGTGCGTGCTTCAACAATGAAGAGGAGATAATTTAGTAATTCTTATTTAAGTCATATTCTTAGGAAATACTCATACTTAAAAAAAGGAAATATTTTATTTTGCACAATATCCTGCATTGTTTCTCTCTTTAACTCTTCCATCAAATGGCGAACATGTACTTCGGCACCATAGTATTGCAATAACCTTTTATTGCTGCAGTGGACTGGTTTAGTTCAAAATCGTCAGTGGTTTACAATTCCACCTAATCTGGCAACCATCGGTAGATCTGATACTTCAATCAAAATTAATTATGAGTTGATCGTACGGTCTTTCTTGAGATCGACACATATGGGGTGCCTGGAGACCAGCCAATGATTAATAAAAAGGGTTTATAGTTGGCTTAGCCGATCGCAAGCCCAGGCGATTTTAGCCCGGGTCAAGATACCCTCCTATTTGCATCAGTAACATTAGACATTGCAACCAACCCTTGCAATTTTGGCCCGGGTCCAAATACTATCGTATGTGAGGACGAGGCATACACCCCAGGAGTTTCTATATGCTAGATTAATATTAGGTATCCCTTGTATACCGAAATCATGTGAGTTGAGTTGGCAAATTTTCCAAAAGTTTAGGCATGATAATATCTTTTGCCTCTATCCTTAAACTAGAGTCGATAGGGGAGCCAACTATAAAACTTCACATCCTTTGAATGCAAGCCGAAACGCTATAGTTAAGCCATGACTTCTGCGCAATAAAAGTTTTTGAGGGAAGCTTCAGAATCATAATCAAAAAATACTCTGGCGGTGTATACTCTTTTGTACTGTATTGTATAATTCTAACGGTGACTGAAAAAAAACACATCATTGTTGAAAAACCATTGTAGCAAATTGTGTTGCAAAAATGTTCGCAGTCAAATAATTGTATTGAAATAAGGAAATAAAGAAATAAATAAAGAAATAAAGAAATAAAGAAATAAAGAAATAAAGAAATAAAGAAATAAAGAAATAAAGAAATAAAGAAATAAAGAAATAAAGAAATAAAGAAATAAAGAAATAAAGAAATAAAGAAATAAAGAAATAAAGAAATAAAGAAATAAAGAAATAAAGAAATAAAGAAATAAAGAAATAAAGAAATAAAGAAATAAAGAAATAAAGAAATAAAGAAATAAAGAAATAAAGAAATAAAGAAATAAAGAAAATAAGAAATAAAGAAATAAAGAAATATAGAAATAAAGAAATCAAGAAATCAAGAAAAAAAAAAAGAAAAAATAAATAAATAATTAAAGAAATAAATATGAAAAATAATTAAAAACTTTTTACCAACAAAACTTCAGTTTTGTTACAATGTGTAGCGTCTGATATGTTTTTTTAGTGTGGTTGTTGTTTTTAGATTTTTCTTTGTTGTATGTTGTCCAATGGTACTTGTTTTCCTTTATGTTTTGATTAATTTTGAGTTTATTTTTACTTTAATTTATTTAATTGAATTCAATTTTATTTTATAACAAAATAAAACAAAACAAAGCGTCAGTGCGCTGTGAAAATCAAAAATATAGGTCCACTAAAGTGGAACCAAAGCAAACAGAAAAAATCCCAGCTTTTTAACAGAGCGTGAAATATATATGCTGCTTTTTATGTGGGTGATACATGTGTGTGTGTGCTTGAGTTACTTTTTATTTTCTCAAAGCCGACGCAATAAATCAAACAATAAGAAAAGAGCACCTGAGAATAATTGCACTTATTATGTAAATATGTATGTAGTGCAATTATCTGTTTTGAGTGCGATAATCATGATTTTGTTTGCTAGTATAACAAGTAAATATGTACCTATATGAGGACTAGCGGTCGTTTTCGCGCTTCTGCTTCTATGCTAATAGCTTCAGCGAAAATAATTTATATTTTCAAAACTTCCCGACGCAATTTTTACCAAGAAAACGAATTCTAATCGAAAAAGTCACCTTAACAATTGTTGTTTTTAGATATTCAATTTGAGTTGAAAAACATAAAATGCAGACTAAAACAGAACTTTGAGGAACAAAGAACCATCATTTTAATTTAAACGAAAAACAATAGCCGCTTTTTCCTTTCGAAGCAAAATAAGTTTCCGCTTAACCAGCCCCACCCCTAGAACGGAGACGAACAAGCCCTCCGCCTGAACAGTAAGGTTGGAGAAAGGTATCCATTATGCAATCCGTTGGTAAAGATGCAATTTGGTACTAAAGTGACAAACCTGATTCTTGATGTAGTGAAGTTTTCCATGTTCAACCATATCGGATATAGTATTTCTGACTAAATCCTTTTCAGGATTGCATAATAGATACTTTTCTCTAACCTTATTACGGTATACTTATCATATCCTAATAATGTCCTTAATTATTTAGTGCCGAAGAAGGACCTGACCAGGGATCGCTGATCTTAAACTTATCTATGATCAGGCTAACCTCATAAGGTTCTAACAATAACCTTAACAAAATTTCCACTCGGATATATGTGCAAAAGTCAAAACTTCTTAAAGTTGCAACGGACCTGTAACTATTTAACCAATCATCGTCTGTTGTACTTTTAGAGAACCGAGCACATTTCTTCGTTTATCATATAGTAAAATGGATGTAATGAAATTGCACATTTCTATTAACAAAATCTGATGTGGACTCGACTTTCTTTCAAATACGTTTTGTCTGAAATCTGAAACCTATTTGTCAAAAACTCATTTAATTCGCTCCACTTGGGAAACTCGAATTTTTTGGAAAGGAGTGCGTAGCTTCAGGTTAACGCTTGCAACACAAATAAAAAAAATTGCATCTTAGTTTTTAACATCATGAACATTTTTATATGTGTAGCTTATATCTACTTTAGTAATGCGAAAACAAAAATTAAAGGATTTTGAATATAAGCCCGTTTTTGTAGGTTAATAAAAAAATAAAATATGTTTAAGTGTAGGGTATGTGAATATCGGCATAATCGTAAATAATTTTTTGTCAACTTTTTTTCAAACATCAAAGATATTTAATACCGACAACCAATCAGAGAAGCAAGCCAACTTAAAATCATTGAAATTTATTATATATTGTATATATATTATATAAATCCATTAATAAGATAACAAAATATTGAAGATTGCATATATTGTATTTACTTTCTGGATAAGTTGATTTACTTACCTTAGTAGCACATTCAAAGCATTTAGTAACCACTTTGTTAATAACACTCATTAGATTTTTGGTTTCACGTATAACGTGATCCACTTTAACGAAGGTGGCAGCTTTTCCAACCGTGTGGTCTTTTACAGTAAACTGAAGAGTTTGAACGAAAGTTGGGACACTGTCTAAAATATTGAGAAGATCCTTTTTATTTTGACTAGCTGGAACCTAAAAAAAATTATGTTATTTATAATATTATGTAAGGTAATTTTAAATAAATCACTGTACGTATATTAAAATTTTAGTTATGCCAACTACTTTAAATAAATTTACCCTTTATACAGTTAAAATTCTATAAACGAAAGAATACAATCATTTAAATTATGATATTTTAAGTTAGATACTCAATTTATCGTCCATTGCGATAGTCTGGTGTACATTGGATTATTCGCATGAAGCGGATTGTAATTATCAGTTAACTAAAATAAATTCATCGGAATGTAAAAATTTGCAATTTTTGTAAACAAACGAAATCATAAATGATTATTAAACCTCATGATTGTCAATAGCAAGCAAAACTGCTTATAAGCGAATATGCGCAATTAAGTAAATTAATGCAGAAGTTGCGATCGATGTCAGGGTTAGAAGAGGGATTGTAAAGTGTTTCGGCATAGAAAAGAATTGAAGTGTAAGAAGTTTGTTCAAAGAGAAAGTTTAATAAAATGGAAATGTTTTTTTTATCAATCCCGAAAATTGTGTTAATTCTCAAATTATTCAGAGTGTGTCTATAACATCATGTCTATCTATATATATATATATATATATATATATATATAGATAGACATGATAAACAGAAAAATTTAACTTTTTACGGTCAATAAATAATTTTATTATTATTTTTATCACAAATTTATTAAATTTAAAAAAAAAAAATTTATAACAGATTACATTTTTGCAGGCTAAAATCCAGTTAGTTCCAGATATGTGTAATGTTTTTGTTTTTTTTTTTCAGTAATGGTAAATTTTGACATATTTCATTCTTTCGCAAACAAGCAATAAAAGTGCCTACAATTTAAAAAAAAGTAAGAAATTATAGTCGGTTATACCGATTATTACAAATGCACCACATTCTTAAATATCAGAATCAAATTAGGGTGGTTTATGATAAAATATAAAATAAAGTAATGTTGGTCCACCCTATTTTTAAAAAAATTTTAACCACTCTAATTAGATTACTCTAATTATTTAAGATAGTTTGAGTACCAAAATATTATATTAAAGTTTTAAGGGCTTTGTTTAAACATATAATAAAAACTATAACAAACATGGACCACCCTAATCGTTTCTAAAATTTAATCAGAATTTGTTGTACAAAGTTTCAACATAATATCTCATATGGTTCTCAACATATCGTGTTAACAAGAAATAGCTATATAATCTAATTAGAGTGGTTAAAAATTTTTTAAAAATAGGGTGGACCAACATTACTTATTTTTATATTTTATCATGAACCACCCTAAATTGATTCTGATATTTAAGAATGTGGTGCATTTGTAATAGTCGGTATAACCGACTATAATTTCTTACTTTTTTTTAAATTGTAGGCACTTTTATTGCTTGTTTGCGAAAGAATGAAATATGTCAAAATTAACCATTACTGAAAAAAAAACAAAAACATTATATATATATATATATATATATATATATATATATATATATATATATATATATATATATATATATATATATATATATATATATATAATCTAATTAGAGTGGTTAAATTTTTTTTAAAAATAGGGTGGACCAACATTACTTATTTTTATATTTTATCATGAACCACCCTAAATTGATTCTGATATTTAAGAATGTGGTGCATTTGTAATAGTCGGTATAACCGACTATAATTTCTTACTTTTTTTTAAATTGCTTGTTTGCGAAAGAATGAAATATGTCAAAATTAACCATTACTGAAAAAAAAACAAAAACATTACACATATCTGGAACTAACTGGATTTTAGCCTGCAAAAATGTAATCTGTTATAAATTTTTTTTTTTTAAATTTAATAAATTTGTGATAAAAATAATAATAAAATTATTTATTGACCGTAAAAAGTTAAATTTTTCTGTTTTTCCATGTTTCCTTTTTTTCTGTTATGCCATAATATCGATAACTTTATCTGGATCTACTTGAATATTCCAATGTATTGATTGCAAGTGCACTTAGCCGCTCGTCTCCCATTGCATTCCTGGAAGCCGTTTTAACTCTTCCTTGTGAAAAATGATCTTTCAATACTGCAGGTTGTTACGGGAAGAGTTGACAAAACAGTTAATGAACAAATTTTATATATAAAATAAAAAGAGTATTTATTAACTATGTGTTACAAACACAATTAACTAATTTTAAAATATATGTCATTAAAATTCTTATCTAAAAACTTAAAAGAATGTTTTCATTTAAAAAAATTCTATCATTCAAATTTTTAATAAATCAGTCCAGGCATAGTGTAAAAACATGTACTCGGTATTAATCTTAAATAGAGCCGGCATGAAAATTGGCGCATCTGGATACTGGAGTTTTTATATCATTTGAAAACAATTCAGCGAAATTTCGGTTGCTGCTTCAAAAATATTTTTAAACACTTCCTTAGTATTTTTTCTATAATTTCAGATCGTCTTTATTAAATCCGAAGAATTTTTTTAAAGATTTTTCTTGAAGAAATATTGAAAGTGCAAACAACTTTTCACAAACTTTAACTGAAACTAACAAATTAAAGCAGATGCAAAAGAATATATTTCCCAGTTTTCCTCCGATGTTTTTTTAAATTTTTTTACTCAAAATCATTTGAACAACAAAGTTAAGCCCTCTAGTGTATTTTTTAACATATCTTGTAATGGATTTTGTGATATTGCATTTTGGAGAACTTTGCTAGTTTTTTCTGTTTTTTAAATAACATCATCCATAACACCAATGCAATTTCTTTTAGTAGGACAATTAATTGGAAAGGGCAAGATTTAATCGGTGACTTATGTATGGAAAATATCTTACAATTGGAAACTGCTGTTGAATTCTGGTCTGAACGCCTCTTACATGGCTAGTCATATCAGCTGCTCCATCATACCATTGTCCAAAACATTTCGAAAAATTTAACTTCGATTCCGAGCATAGTTTTAAAATGTTTGTTCATGAACGAAATGTATTTCTAAAAATAATTATCATTGATTTTGTTTTTCTCATTACTGTAATGTTGCTAACTGTTAAAAATCTCATTTGCTCTATGTATTATAATTCGTTGTTGTAAAGCTTTACATACGGTATAATACGATACAATTGGTTCTCTTTATATCGCCTTTATTTAGAAGTGATGAAACTGTTAGCGAATAAACACGCAACTTGAAAACCAAAATTTAACTCGTGTTTTTTTTGCGCATTCATCAGCAAAACTGGTCCTTCGAGCCGGATGTTTGAAGAAATTTAAAATTCGTTAAAATTGATTAAAATATCTACAATTAAATAAATGTACATATGTTAACTGGTGTTTGGCGGACGGTGAAATCCATAGCAGACAGAATTCAGTGATGGACCTAGTGGAAACACGTGGCGTAACATCAGACCTCAACAAGTGCCTATAATTTGACGCTGCATTGTGAACATTCCGAGACCAGGTGCGCCAGGCGAAAAATTAACCTTTGTGCTAATAACAGGTAACAATTTTTAATTTGACGATGACTGAAGAAATGAACACTTTGGTTCAATATCGAGGACGTCTCAAGGGCTCTATTACACGAGCTGCGGCATATGCAGAAAACCCATCAGAAGATTGCTCGCTTGAACAAATTGAAACAAGGCTAGATAGGTTAAGCGAAGTGTGGCGGGAATTTGTAAAATCTACAGACGATATGTATACGTTTAAACATGTGGACGATTTCGTAAACCCCGAAAGTGACTTCGCCATGTACGAAGAAAGATTTTTAATTGCACGAGGCCGTCTTTGTACTTTGCAACGAACTTTAACACCAAGGTCAAACAATGTCGACCACGCGGACGCCATTTCGAGACTCGCTGAGCAACAGCAAACCTTTTTAAAACAATTTTCAACCGTCTCTGCTCCGCCTACATCATATAAAGAAAGCGAGTTGCCCAAAATAAATATTACACCTTTTGCTGGTCAATAAAAGGACTGGCCTTCCTTTAGATACATCTTTGTCAGCTCAATCGATGGTAGGACAGGACTTTCAAATACACAAAAATTTCATTATTTGAAGTCGCTATTGAAAGACGAGGCTGCAAATTTGGTTAAACATATGCATGTAACTGATGTCGCATATGATTTAGCGTGGAGACGCCTCAATGACCGATATGATAGACCTAGACACATCGTAAACTCTTTTATTGAGTCGTTTATGTCTCTTCCTTCTATTTCCGTTGAAAATACCATGGTTTTACGCAAAATTTCGGATGGTGCGAATGAAATTATTCGCGGTTTAGATGCTGTAAATTACACTGATCGCGACTGTTGGTTAATTCACATATTGATAGCTAAAATTGACCCAGAATCACGACGTTAATGGATTGAGGAGAGTAAAGAAAACGCAAAACCTCAATTATCAGAATTTTTTGCGTTTTTCGATACTCGTTGCGAGGAATTAGAATTAAGTCCGCAAAAACCTAATCATGTCTTAAAAAATCAAACAACTAAATCAATTTCACCGCGAACATTTGTTGCAGTTGAGGCTCGCGGAGAAAAATGCATAAAATGTAATGCCACTGATCACAATATTTCTAAATGTCCATCATTTTTGTCATTATCGGTAGAAGACCGTCGTATTTTTGTTAAAAATAAATCGCTGTGTTTTAACTGCCTCAGATTAGGGCACACTTCGTATTCATGTTCATCAAAATATCGTTGCAGAGACTGCCGCCGACGTCATCACTCTCTTGTTCATACGGTACAAACTAACTCAGCTGCAACGACATCGCCGATGACGTCATCATTCTCTTCACCTGCTCACTTGCCAATTGCTTCCTCGCCTGTTTCTTTGTCGCCTCCTGCTTCTTCTCCTGGCACACCTTGGTCTACCGTCGCCCATATTGCTCGTCCAGCCGGCTCTGATTTAATTTCTCAGCTGGAATACTCTAAAACTCGCACGGTGCAAACCCCTCTCGGCCAGCATGTCAGTAAACCCCTTTTGCCCACAGCGCTTGTTGAAGTTCGTAACCAACAAAATCAATTTGTTACTTGCCGTGTGCTGCTTGATAGCGCATCGGAGTTGTCATATGTAACTGAGCAGTGCGCTCAGCGCTTAGGCCTGCCACGTTCTTCCTCTCGTGTTGTTGTCTCAGGAATTTCATCAATAAAGGCTGAAACAACACGCGGCTCTTGTGCGCTTTACATAAAATCAAGAATTAGCGAACACTATATCAACGCGTGCGCTCACGTATTAAGCAGAATAACATCTGCACTTCCTAGTTCTACATTTGAAACATTTTCTACAGAGGAAATTAAAGGCTTAACTCTTGCCGACCCAACATTTAATGTAGCATCGCCTATTGATATTTTACTAGGAACACAGTATATTTGGAACATCTTTACATTTAATAAAATTTTTGACAATATTGGAAAACCTGTTGCTGTTTCATCAATATTTGGTTGGGTTATTACATGCTCAACACCTTTAGAAAAACAAACATCATCCTTTGTAGCTGTTGCAGACATCGATGCGTCTATCCGACGTTTCTGGGAGCTCGAAGAAGCGAATTATATAATGCCAATTGACCCTGACGATTCCTTTGTTGAGCAACATTTTCTAAGAACACACTCACGAAGTACAGATGGTAAATACATTGTCCACCTACCATTCACGCGTTTCAATGCTGTAGAAAGACGTTTGCGTAAAGATGATCACCTAAAGAATCAATATAAGTATCTCTTTCATGCGGGAGTACATTAAGCTGTGACACATGCGTGAGCTTAATGCAGACGAAGTTGCAGCTACAGATAATCGAGTCTTCTATATGCCACACCACCCTGTAGTTGGTGCTAAGCTTCGAGTCGTGTTTGACGGATCCTTTCAAGATTCAAATGGAATTTCACTTAACAAGACTTTACATATCGGTCCTAGCATACAACGAAATTTGTTCGCAGTTTGTTTGCGATTCCGCCTGCATCGTTTTGTGTTTTCTGCGGACATTGTAAAAATGTTTCGGCAGATATGGGTGGCTGAGGAACACCGAAATTATCAGCGAATTGTATGGCGCGAAAACCCAGCAGAGCGACTTAAACATTTTCAATTATGCACTGTAACATATGGCATTGCGTGTGCCCCATTTCTTTCTGTCCGTGTACTTGAGCAGCTGGCAAACGATTATAAAACAGAATACCCAAATGCCGCAAAAATATTGTTAGAAGATTTTTATGTGGATGACGTTTTGACAGGTGCACGGTCGGAAGAAGAATTGGTTAAAAAAAGAGATGATTTAGTGAAATTATTGTCATTTGCTGGACTTGAACTTCGAAAATGGGTGTCAAATGGTGAGCAGATAATTAAAAATTTTAGAGAACAACAAGGTCAAAGTATTTTGAAACCCATGGACGACGAGGCTACAAAGGTTCTGGGTATATATTGGCGACCTAGCGATGACGTACTTGCGTATAAGGTACGCTTAGAAAATTCTCCAAACGCCACGAAGCGCCAAGTACTTTCTGATGTCGCTCGAATTTTTGACCCATTAGGCTGCCCCTGTCGTAATACAATTTAAAACATTATTTCAAGAATTGTGGTTACAGAACTTAGGATGGGATGACCCCCTTCCATCAGATCTTGCGGAAAGGTGGTTAAAGTGCCTCACAGATCTTAAAAACATTGAAACTTTGACATTACCACGATTTGTTTATATATTTGATGAGCTTATTGGTTTCTCTGATGCGTCGATAAAAGCATACGCTGCTGCTGTTTATTGCCGCGCTAAAGACGAAAATGGTGAGATGCAGGTCGCACTCGTCGCAGCAAAAACAAGAGTAGCCCCCTTGAAACTAACGGGAAAGGTGCCGCATTTAGAATTGTGTGGTGCTCTTTTGCTGACGCTCTTAATGCGCTCAATTAAAAATGCTGTACCCCACAAAATTGTTACGATCAAAGCTTGGTGCGATTCGACTGTTGTTCTGTCGTGGCTCTCTTTGCCACCAGTAAGGCTTAAAACTTTCGTTGGGAATCGCACAGCTGAAATTCTGGACACACTGCCGCGAAATATTTGGAGTCATGTTCGATCTAAAGAAAATCCCGCCGACTGCGCGTCGCATTGAATGATGGCATTACAGTTACTTGATTTTGAGCTGTGGTGGAGAGGACCAGTCTGGCTTAGAGACGAAAAGGAGTATTAATCAGCACTAACAAAAACATTAACTGTAGATTTGAATGACCCCACAGCTGCTGCAGAATTAAAAATTACAATCAATTTACTGACAACAGAAGAATTACAAAACACAAATAACATAGCTGCGATTGTTGAGAGAATTTCGTCGTGGAGAAAATTATTGCGAGTTGTCGCATATGTTTTGCGCTTTGTACAAAGATTTCACCCAACAAATAGAATTGTCAATTCTGGTAGCTTAACGTTTAATGAAATAAACGGCGCTCGAGTAGTCTGCCTACGACATGCGCAGGATTGCTTTACCGAAGATCGCGAAATTCTACGAAGTAAAAGGGAGCTTAATAAAAAATCAAAATTATTAAAATTTTTGCCTTTTGTTGATGAAAACGGATTAATTCGAGTTGGTGGTCGAATTGGAAATTCTCATTTGGACCCAGTGACTCAACACCCGATAATCCTCCCTAAACAACATCGCATAACAAATTTGATTCTTAGTTACGAACACGAGAAAAATCTTCATCCTGGTGTCTCTGCGCTTTTTGTAATCGTCCATCAAACATCAAATGTTCCCAAATCTTCAGCGATAACGGAAGAAATTTTCTTTGCGCCTCTAGTGAGCTAAACGAAATACTCCAAGTTATTATGTCGCAAACACATAACGAAATCGTTGCCGCATTCTTAGCAGAGGACGGGATCAGATGGAGTTATATACCCCCTCATGCACCGCATTGGGGCGGTATTTGGGAATCAGCAGTACGCTCAGTTAAATTACACTTGCGTCGCGTAGTTGGAAACGCAGTGCTCACCTTCGAACAGATGCACACTCGTCTTGCACAAATCGAAGCAGTGGTAAACTCGCGCCCGCTAGGCGCTGCACCAGACACAGAATCTAATTATCTCTCCCCCTCTCATTTCTTAATAGGTCGGCCTTATACGATGGTGCCCGAAGGCCATCTTTTTAATGTCAATATTAATCGACTCGACTATTGGCAACACGTTCAAAATATGTACCAAGGTTTTTGGCGCCGCTGGCACCAAGAGTATTTAACATCACTGCAACAACGCCCAAAATGGTCCAATCGTCAACCAAACGTTGCTATAGGCAACATTGTCGTCGTCAAGGAAACCAATATGCCACCAGCAAAATGGCTTATGGCAAAGATTATCGAAGTTTACCCCGGTGAGGACAATCTCGTTCCAGTAATCAAACTACGTACAGTTAATGGAGAAATGACGCGCCCTATTGCTAAGATTGTCGTGTTACCTTTAATCTGAAACGCTGTTTCAGGGCTGCCCGGGATGTTCATGAACGAAATGTATTTCTAAAAATAATTATCATTGATTTTGTTTGTGATTTTTTGAGCACATAAGTGCTACATATCTCTATTATACGAGGGCGTTGTTCTTATCGGATCAAGCCCCTTTTAGGTTAGTAGTTTTGTGTTTCTACAAATGTGTAAAATACCGAATTTCAATTGTTTATTTCCGTTGTAGCTATCATATTAAATCATATCCGATCACGCCCATTTTTTGTGAGCAGTTTTACGTTACTGTTGCGCAGAAAGTTCCTCTAACTTTGTGGCAACGAAAAAGGGGGTTAATACAATCAAAAAAAGTCTCGCAATGAAATGAAAATATAAATAAAAAGTAGAATTAGGTTTCGGAATTAAAATAGGTGGTTTATTGAAAACAATTCTTACCACGGTCGCTGTCGTAAAACGATTGACAGACATTAGATATGTATATTATCCGAAGGCTCCGAAAACGTTTAACATTATAAGGCGCAGATCCTATTGATTCGCGCGCCATCTGCGTTTGACTTTAAACATTATATCAAAATAAACTCAGTTTAAAATTGGACATTTTGCTTAAACATTGCCGCCTGCCTTGCAGTAATACTGCAAAAAATTAAACTTAAAACTATTCTATATTATAATAATTACTGAGATTCATAAATTTATCATAAATATTGGCGTTCAATTTACTTGGTTGGAAGAAAACTCATGTGCGGTAAAAGTAATAAAATAAAAAAGGAATGGACTTCAAAATAATTTAATTAAACATTTTATTTTTGGTTTTACATTCTCTCTTACATCGGATCCATTGCGGATATTTTATTTAACCCTTCAGACTCGGCACAACCCCCTGCATCAAGATACGTCCATGGACGTCTGCCCCCAATACCATGTAATTGGGTCCCGACCGCCAAAAAGTCCTTGTCGGCTAACACACCATTTGTGAAACTATTTTTCACGTCTCTATTTTCTATCGACTCTGCTGTTGTCGTTTTCTTCATCGCGCGATCTATTTGGCGTTGTGGGGTTTAAGGCAGAACTATTGCGATCACTTATCATCTGCGGTGTATCACGACAGAGCTTGTAAGGCTGAGAACGACGGCCTTCCCGTGTTTGTTCAGCTGGAAGTGGACGCTGGAAGGGGAGTGCTTTCGAGTTTGCTAGCCCAGACGGAAAAGACCTGGGTCTTGCTTGGTTATTCGGCATCACTTGACCGGTCTAGGATGCGCTACCGGATTTGCTGGCCCTGATGAAAAAGACCAGGGTCTAGCGTCAATTGCAGGCGTGTCTCTAGATGTCGGCCCTGACGTATGAAACCAGGGCCCGGCTTTAATAGCACTTTGATTAATAGCTGGCCCTGACGGAAAAGACCAGAGTCCAGCATTAACATGATGATTATAGAATTTAACACATCGGTATATGACGTGTTCTTACATCAGCTACTCTCTCCTCATAAACTTTTATTACTTTATATAAACGCCAGTCTTCAGACATCACCACCAAATCATAATTTTCTTCATTTTTTATAAGGATAATACCACTAAACTTCCCTGTGAAGTTGAGGTGCGTATTTTGGAGCAAATACCCTATGTATTGTCCCAGATCTAAATATTCCATTAATATCCGATCGATTTTCACTAAATATTTGTCCTTTTGCCAAAAATAACCTCATTTCGAATAAATTACCTAATTGTTCCTATCCGTCAATGACCAACATTTATTTACTTTGAAAAATTAATGTGAAAGGGCAGCTCTACTGCAGGTTGACCATCAGCATTCTTTTTGGTTGTTTGTAAGCACAATTTTTCCTAGAGCGTTTCTTTTTCCTCTTCTTTGGAACCAGTTCTAGTTCCCCAAACTTAGTTAGCTGCTGATTTAGTGTCTCGTCGTTGAAGTATGAGACGACTTTTGAAAATATTAATATGGGTTTCGATGACAGGGCACCTGTAATTTTCCATCCAAATACAGTCTGCTGCGCTATTAATGATCCAAGAACATTTCGTCGTATACCATCCATAATATTTCATTGTAAGATTCGTTGATGGATTGTGTCGCGGTTCAAAATTAATAGTAAAAATAAATATAAGTTTTATCAATCATTTTATAAGAGAAAAATACTTGTAGTTTGAGTCACAAGATAGTGACTGGGTTGTGGAACTCTTGGCGGGGTTTCGAAAAACCCACTTTCTTTCTTCTAACTGCACGCAAACGATACTAGACCAAATACGTACAGGACAAGGACAAGTTTTGTCAAATAATTCGTTTAAAAGTTTTGTTTGTTCCCTGGTTTTTATGCCCCTTGTGGAGCCAAATATGACGCCGACCATGCACAGATGCCTCCAAAGTTCATTTTTGATTTAGTGGGAGCGAGGTCTGTACTTTGTCAGAATTTCATAGAAATACCCATTTTTGGAATTTTAGTACATGATTCTTGGCAGGTCACCTCACACTGACTCTGATTTGCTGTAAACCGGACTTTCTGCATTTAAATGGCTGATAGCCCATTTCTCACTTTTTTTGGGGAAATGGAAAAAAATCTGCAAGGACTGCAGTTTTGGTCAGATCAATGTGAACAACGAGTTGAAGAAAACAATATTTTTTTAAGTGACCTGCGCTTTTTGTTTTTTTTTAAGTGATTTTTTTTAAATTAAATTGTGTGCTGCTGTGTTGTGTTTTTTTTATTTTGAGCGACGACCTTTTTTTGTCAGCCGTTGTTTTGTTCGAGTTCAGCGTTGGAGGAAAAGAATTGTGGTCACAAAGATTTAAAGAAATCTCGTCGATTTTGGTTTTATCACTAAAAGTGAGTATTTTTCTATAGCGGTAGTGCCATTTTATTTGTTGTTGTTGCCCGGCAGTCGCACCGTTGACTTTAAGTTTGGCAAAATTTATATTTGTTTTTAGTTTAGTTTTATTTGTGTCCAATTTTATCTATTTTCATATTTCCTTCCTCCCCTACACTCGAGCCTAGTCCTACTTTTGAGGACAAGTAAAAACTATTGTCTTTATAATTTTTAGAGCCACAATAGCGTAGAAATATTGCTGTTGATCGGATTCGGGTGGAGTCCAGAAGGCAATATTTGTGCGAGAACTTCGGCAGTCGGCCGAGTTCGCTATTCGAGTGTTCCGGTGTAGGCAGATGTCCTGTTACCTGCATATTGAGTAGGCTCTTTGCCTACTCAATCCTCTATTATCTATGGGGGATCCTAGAGTGAAATTACACATCCTTTGAATGCGTGCCGAAACTGTTTTATTTAGCCCTGATACCTGAGCCTTTACAACTTTAGTTGGAAGCTTTAATAATTTCTGAAGTATCTCTGATATAAAAGTACATTCACAACCGTAGTCAATAAGTGATCTGGCGGTATATACCGTACCTAAATTGCATATGTTTACCATCGCGGTACCTAGAAGAATTTTCTTATTGCTGACTGAAAAGTTAGGTAGGATTGTGTGTGTTTGAGTGTTTTTCTTTCTTTCGATAAACATCAAATACTTTATTAAATCTCTTTATCCTTATTTATTTGAGCTACTTGTAATTTCAGTACAAATGAGTTTATCAAAAATATTTACCTCAAGTGGTACATAGTGTTGCACGGTACGCACGTGCTTGCATGCCTTCGCTAGCTAGTTCGGGAGATGTGGGCGGGGATCTTGTGCTTACTATGAACCTCAATTTACAACATTATTTCACGTGCGGTTTAACAAAAAAAAATCTGTACAAAAATAAAGGAAAACTACGAAAGCAAAATCTAAACTAATTAATTAAAACCCCTAAAAAAATAAAAATTGTAATTATCACCTTTAAATTGTTGAGACCAAGAGTTGTGAACCGGTTGGTTCACCGCCTGTCTATACCCACCCTACCTACGAGTTTTAATTTGGCGACATTATAAAACTCCCTTTTGTTACCCCTTCCCTTCCCAAGAAAAATATATATATTATTTAGTCAGACATTATATAAAATTTCATTCAGTATAATTCAAAAGTTTAATATTTTTATTTTTCCAACAGTTTTCAGTTTTCTTCATTATTTAAATTAAGATACATTTTAAGTTCTTAAATTAAAACTCATTCTTCATTAATGGTATATAATTTAACAAGAGAATAATTATCATAAGCAAATAGGCAAATTAATTTAAGGTAATAGATTAGGTTTTGCTTATACAAATCTCAGAGTAAAAAAACATCAAAACTCAAACAAAAACAACAACGTGATGAGTAACATGCATAAAAGTGCGTAAGGTATGTTACGTACATTACAACAACCACTTGAAGAGCGCACTAAGTTAATAAACCGTTGTCATCTCTGAGATTTTTATAATCAGTAATTAGAAGAAAAGTTTAAGCATATAAAAAAAAATTTTTCTTTAAAATTTGAAGATACAAATTACTGTTATTTAACTCATTTAAGGGTGTCTTTCGTTTCTTTAAAAATAATTTCTTTATACTTTTATAATAACATAATAATGTGTTTGTTTCGAATATCACTTACATATTTATAATTTTGCTGCAGCTCGTCGAAAGGCCCTTCGTAGAGTTGTTGCGATGCTAAAAGTGTCGTAGGAGTTTAATTAAGCAAAGAAAATATTTTTAGATTATTAATTAATTAATTACATTTTTGTGGTTTTTGTTTTGTATCTTTTCAAATTTTCAAAAATAGGCGATTACTTTTACTTATAAGGCACTAAGTTTACATTATTTGGTGTTACTTTAAATTTTCTTTAATTCACTATTTCTTTCTTTTAAATCATTTAAATTAATTTATATACATTTAAGCTAACTTCCTCTCAAACTTCAAAATTTTAATTCTTAACTTAATTATTCTTTTTTATATATTTTTTTATGTATATATATATATATATTTATATACATATTTCACTTTTTTTTTTGTTCTCTTATATATGTAATTATTTTATTTTTTTCTAGATTGCTTGTATCAAACTGATTGAATATTTCTTTTTTAACTTGCACAATTTTAAGTAATGTTTTGTAGGGATTTAGATTGATTTTAATTAATTCAATCTGATCAGGTTTCAATTTTAATTATACTTTGTACTCAGCGTCTTACACTTTCGATAAACAAACCACGTGCAGCAATGATGCTAACCTGCTTGGAGTCGTTAGGGTGGACCTGATTTTCGAACCTTTTTAGTTTATTTGTAATTTTGTCCAGATTTTCTGCATGAATGTACAAACCATGTCTTGAAATTGTCATTTATGTGCAAAATTTATGTGATTTTAGTTTGTAATTCGAAAAGGCGTATTTTTCTTTAAAAGAAAATCGTCCAAAAGTTAGGTGCTCCCTATCCAATGCACGAGGTATAACCCTATATGATTTTTATGGAATCAAAAATTATTCAAAACAAATTTTAGCATTTTACGCACCTTGTTTTACAATTAGAAAGAAGCAAACGATCAGCAATTTGATGAACGGGTTTTATTTTAATTTCTCCTATGCAGCGCGAGTTCCAAAGTTTTTATGTAAAATTAACCTTTATATTTCAAAAAATTTTAATTCTTGTAACAAAGCTTACCAGTATTGTATATTCAAAAAATCAACAAACTCTTAAAGGATTTCGAATAATTTTCTCGATTTTTTTATATTTGTTAAACAAAATGCGTCTGCACTAATTGATGGTTCCACGGAAAAGAAAGAATTTTGGTCGGAAACACGCTTACCAAAATATCATTCTTGTAAGCTTAATTATTGTTTGGGAACTCAACCAACAAGGGCAAAATTGAAGGGTATTTTTGCGGCCTCAATTACATTATATGTAAATTTCTATGTAGACAATTTGTGCAATTACGTCAAAAAAATTAAATTTAAAATAAGAAAATTAAATTTAATTAGTTTACATAAACAAATTAGCCGAACTTTTCTAATAGAAAAATATTTAGAAAAATAAATATAACAAATCAAAATTAAAACAATTAATCATTACAAAACAAGTGTTGTTACGAGTTCTTAACATGTAACAGAAGCTGGAGACCATTATTTTGTTATTTAGAATCGCATGTCTTTCGCATGAAATTTACCTAGCCTGTTACCTTGCATATCTTCTAATTCGTAATAACAACTACCATACCGTTTAACTACTTTAGCTTTCAAAAACTTATTGGCAAGTTTACTATTAAAATGGTTCGCTGCATTACTCTGTGCAAAGTTTCTTCTAAAAACAATTTGACCAATTTCGAAATTAACTGGACGCGATCTTAAATTATATACTTTTTCATTTCTTTCGTATGACTTTCGAATATTTTCTCGCACCTTTTCTCTCAGCAATTCAAATTTTTCATCTCTTTTTAAATCAGAATCAGGATTTTCTAATAAATTAAGTTTACGTATAAGCGCATATGATTTGGTATTGGTTAACATATTTTGGCCAAATAATACAAAATATGGCGAATATCCTGTAAATTCGTGTTTAGCACTTCGTAAGGCGCAACTTATTGCTGAAAGGTTGAGATTAAAATCTGACTGATTAGGTTTTACATAAGCTCTAATAGCGGCTATGACTGAGCGATTTACGCGTTCACTTGCGTTTACTTGTGGAGAATAATTTGCGGTGAGATTATGATTAATACCATAAGTATCTAAAAAATTTGAAAATAAAGTGGATCGAAATTGAACGCCGTTATCTGTAGTAATTGTTTCGGGAACTCCGAATATATGAAATATTCTTTTTTTCTAAAAATTCAATTATAACGTTGGCAGTAAATTTTTTTATCAATTCAAGAAAATGGAATTTTGAAAGATGATCTAGCACAATTATAATACCAACATGACCAAATTTAGATCTAGGATATGGTCCTAACAAATCAAGATATAATCTTTCAAAAATTCCTACAGAAGGCATTTGTTGACCCATTGGTGGGCGAAGAAATTGATTAGGCGCTTTTGTTTGTTTACAAATCTTACATGCTAAAACATACCGTTTTACTTGTTGTGCCATTTTTGGCCAAAAGAAAAATGTTTTTAAGCGGTGCAACGTTTTACCAACGCCTGCATGTGCGCAGAGCGGATGATCATGAGCACGAGCTATAAGCGTATCGGTCATATCAAATGGAATCCAAAGTTTCCAGGACAATTGCTCTTGAGTTATATCACCAAAAGCGTGTTCTACTAGTTTATATACAAAATTGTCACAAATTTTTATATCGGGAAAATGTTGTTGTTTGTGGTTGATTTTGTCAATAAGGTCAAGATATTGTTTTGATTTGAAATGTTCTGATTCTAAATCAATTTCAATTGTATTTTCTATTTCGCTAATATTGAAAGTAGTGTTGTTTACAGAAGAAAGCTCAACGTTTTAGAGAGTCAGGCACTATATTTTGACTACCTTTTCTATGACGAATTGTGAAACAAAAACCTTGCAATTTCAACGCCCATATCGCTAGACGACCATGTAAATCATTTTTATTCATAAGCCATTTCAATGAAGCGTGATCAGTTATGACCTCGAATTCATGTCCTTCTATATAAGCTCTAAATTTCCCGACATTCTTGTTCGGAAACGGAGTAATTTCGTTGAGCTTGGTTAAATTTATGCGACATGAATGCAATGGGGACCTCTCGTCTGTTCGTTGTGCTAATACCGCGCCAATGCCATATTGGCTTGCGTCGCATTGTAATGAAAACGGACGTGTAAAATCGGGATTATGTAGAACTGGAGCAGAACTTAAACAAGATTTCAGTACGTTAAACGAATCTTTTCCTTCTTCAGACCAAACGAATTTATTTTTCTTTTGCAACATATTTGTGAGCGGAGTAGAAACGGATGCAAAATTTGGCACAAAACCTCTGTACCATCCACATAAGCCTAAAAATCTACAAAGTTTACGTACAGAAGTTGGCAAGGGAAAATCACGAATAGCCTGAACTTTTTCAGGATCTGTACTGATAGTTCCATGACCAATAATATGTCCTAAATATTGGGTTGTCGAAAAAGTCTTTTCGTATTTTGTCAATAGATGTCAATGGAGGCGTCTATCTCCAGTGCTATCAATCACATTGTGTCATACCATATGGTGTTGGAAAGGTGACATTTTAAGCTTCATTTAAGCAAAAAAAAATTAAATTCGGAGAAGTTGAAAAAAAGTTACAGCTGTTCAAAAATGTGTGAAAATAATGAAAAAAAATCGCTATATTTTGAAATTTTTGTATAAAAAAGGGAAGAATGCCACGCAAGCCACCAATGAAATTTGTGAAGTTTACGGAGACGATGCTGTATCAGTTCGTGTAGCACAACAATGGTTCGCTCGCTTCCGTTCTGGAAATTTCGATGTGAAAGATGCACCTCGCTCTGGTCGACCTATAGTTGAAAAAGTCGATGAAATTATGGAAAAGAATGACCAGGACCATCACATAAGCAACCATGACATCGCTAAATAACTAAACTTTCATCATCAAACGTTTTTGAACAATTTAAAAAAGGCTGGCTACAAAAAGAAGCTCGATGTTTGTCTGTAAAAAATTTGATGGACCGAATTAACATCTGCGATTCTTTGCTGAAACGAAATGAAATCGAACCATTTCTGAAGCGAATGGTAACAGGAGACGAAAAGTGGATCAAATACGTCAATAATGTGCGAAAAAGATCATGGTGCAAGAGTGGTGAAGCTCAACAAATGGTCGCAAAGCCAGGATTGACGCCTCGAAAGGTTATGCTGAGTGTTTGGAGGGATTGGAAAGGAATCATCCACTATGAGCTGCTCCAGCCTTGTCGAACGATTGATTCTACATTTTACTGTCAATAACTGATGAGATTGAAGCAAGCAATCGAATAAAAACGGCCAGAACTGATCAACAGAAAGGGCGTCGTCTTCCATCATGACAACGCTAGACCACACACATCTTTGATGATTCGGCACAAACTGGGAGAGCTTGGCTGGGAAGTTTTGATGCATCCACCATATAGCCCTGACCTTGCACCATCGGACTACCATTTGTTTCAGTCAATGCAGAACTCCCTTACTGGAGTAAAGTTGGCTTTAAGAGAAGCCTGTGAAAATTACTTGTCGCAGTTTTTCGCCGAGAAACCACAAAAGTTTTTCACTGATGGAATAATGTCTCTAGCGGAAAAATGGCAAAAGGTGGTCGACCAAAATGGTACATATTTGGTTAAATAAAGTTCATTATTAGTATAAAAAAACTGAGTTGAAGATTGATTCGAAATACGAAAAGACTTTTTCGACAACCATATTTGACTTCATTTAACAAAAATTTACTTTTTTCAATATTTATCGTAAGACCTGCTTTTCTAATACATAACGCTACTTCTTGCAACAATAAAACGTGTATTACCTTATCCATCAATCGTGACATGGTCTGTGGCGCATTACATAAGCCAAATGGCATAGTAACGAATTGTTAAAGGGGCCTATTAGGAACGGTAAAAGCCGTTTTTTCTCTTGCACTTTTTTCTAATTTGATTTGCCAAAACTCATCTTTCAGGTCAAGACTTGTATTAAATCTTGCCTTTAGGAGCCTACTAAGTATTCCATCGATTAAAGGCAAGGGATAAGCGTCTTTTATCGTACAACTATTAACTTTACGAGCGTCAAGGCATGACCTAACCTTTCCGGGCTTAACTATTAATGCCACGGGAAATGACCAAGGACTTTGTGATTCTTCTATTACACCTAGTGCAAGCATCCTATCAATTTCGGCAAATAACAGTTTTTCCACTGCTGGAGATATAGAAAAATGTCTTTGTTTGATGGGTTTATTATTCCCAATATCATGCGTTACTAATGAAGTTCTACCTAGACCTTCCTTAGCAAACGACGGAAATAAAAATATTGCAGCATTCAATCTATGTTTTTCATCATTTGACAGGGTATGCAATTTTGTATCGCATTGTAGCTCAGATACAGAAGTTTCAGCATTATGAAAATTTTTATTGGAAAATAAATCTTGAGCTAAGCCAATAGCACGAATTAAATCAACGCCTAAATAAAGATTTTGAGTTAGTGATGGTATTATTAGAAAATTTATGCAGTTTGTGACATTATTAATAGTAACTTCAGTGGTCACAATACCTAATGCGACATGCTTTTTTCCATCTGCTGTTTTTAAAGTTACATTAAACTTACTCCAAGGGTGTTTATTTTCATTCAAAATTTTCTTCTCAAAATCGGATGCGAAGCAAGACACACTAGCACCTGTATCTATTAAACCAGTAACGGGTTCATTAAAAATTTTAACTGAATGGCCTAAAATCTGATAGTGGTTTATCGACTAAAATAGCATTGCATAAATATTTTCTACTTTGTTTGACCATTTTCCAAAATGTTCGCAATCTTAAGGTAGACCTTTTAATTTTATTATTCGAGTTAATTTCATTATTAAATATTCTATTTCGGACTTTCATATATTATCTTAATCGGACATGGTATGGATTAAAAATCGGAACGGACTTGTACGGACAGTATCAATTTGATGCTATAATTTTCAGTTCATTTTTAACGGACGTTCTTTCATTTAAAATTGGTGAATTTAATGTAATATCAGACTGACTTAAAAATGTATCTATGGGGTTTGTTTGACATTCGACTGAGCGATTTACATTTGGGTACCTTGCGAGCGCATTTGTTTCTTGGGTGCACTCGGTCGAGAGTAGTTTTTTGGAAGATTGTTGCATTTTTCACAATGTGGTTTTAATGTATTTGCAGCACAACCGAAACAAAACTTCTTTAGTTCCTCTGAGCAATCTTTAAATTGGTGACCTAAGGTTGAGCAGTTCCAACAAACTGTTGGTCGATTTATGTCTGCAATATCATTCACTTGCTCATCGATTTGAATGTCGAATTCTTATTCAGAAACATTTCGAAGAGGCGTAAAATTTCTGTTTAAATTTGGACGGTTTAACTCTTCATCCAGTATTTCGTTTTTATGCACAAAAGACCTTAATTCAGATATGTTATTTATAGAAAAATGTAAAATATCTTTACGATATTCGGGACTCAAATTTCTTTTTAAGATTTCCACTAGAACACTTTCATCTAAACAAATTTCTAATCGATCGGTAAGAGACAAAACGCTTTCGTAAAATGCATCAAATTTCTCATTGTGATTCTGTTTTCTACAACGTATCATTTCACGTATATCAAAATCTGTAGGTCGATCACGAAATTGAGCACGCATTTCTCCACAAAGGGTTTGCCATCCACACGTCGATGATACCGCCCCAATCAACGCCTTTGTCAGAAAACAACATATGAATGTGACGACATAATTCGTCAAAATCGCCACCTAAACTTTGTCTAGTCAAGGACTGCACACGATAGATAAAATTGTCTATTGATAAAGTTTCTTCGTCTTGGCCACTGTACTTTAAGTGCCAATTTGAAATAATGTTTGAAATTTTGTTCGTTTGGAAAGATTGACTTTGTGTCGGTGAGAATGTCGGCATTTGAAAATTATTTTTGTTGACATTAACATCTCTCGGAGAATGATAAGCACGATTTGTTTGTGCTGTTTGAATATTATTTTGATTTTAATTGAGTTGCCCTAATTGAGTGCGCACAGCTTCATTAATTATTTCTTGAAGTGATCTGTCAGAAATATTTTCCTGATTATTTTGGTTAGTTGGGTTGTTCATTGAAACATTTAATAAGTTGTCTGTAGAATTTCGTTTTTCATGTCCTCGGTTTCTATAAAAATTATTATTCCTACGATTATAATTTAGAGTTGGTTGCTGTTGATTGTTCTGTGGAGTTTGTGTTAAACTCCAATTAAATAAGTTTCGATTTGATCGAGTAAAATATTGTGTAGATTTTGGCAAAGCACGACGATTTGTCGGGGGCTGAGCTGGTAAGTTTTGGTTAGATGTACCAATATCAACAGGATCAGTAGGTGCTGAAGAGCTTTGAATAAATTCATTTTAATTTACAGAATTTCGCACAATGGTGTAAGGTTTCAGTTTTCCAAGCAAACACGGTTTGTTACACATATGACATTTGTGGGTTTCTCGAATATATTTCGTAATGCATTCTTTATGAAAAACATGATCACATTGCGTAGAGACAATAACGTCATTTACTGCATATTGTTGTTCGCATATCGAACAAGACAGTTCGCTATCGTCAAATTTTCTTCGCTTCGCATTAAAGACATTTTAAAAAAATTTAAATTTAAAAAAAAATTCGGAAATAATATTTCTTGGTTTCAGGAGAGGGTTCAACAGTGTCTCAGTCTCGTTACAAAAAAAAAAGAATAATAAAACAAAATATCTATTGAAGCTAAGCATGTACAAGTTCGTAAACAAAATTGATAAAAATCAGAAAAATAAAGTGGTCAATTAGCGCAAAAATTGCATTGCTACTCAATTGCAATTCCAGTCAAAATTATCCAAATTGCCTCAATTTTGCTTAAACTCATTATCAACATTGCACAAAAAAAATTTAATTTTAAATTTCTCTAAACAAAAAGGAATGAATACCATGGCAGAGTGAAAATGGATTGAAAGTAAACTAATATGTTCAGAATACAATAATTCGCATTTTCACACCGTATATTTCATTCTTGATAAATCAAATATATCAAATATAAAGACAGTCACGAAAGAAATTTTGTTGTTTCAATTATATAAATAGATAATATCAAATTGTGAACTTTACTTTTAATAATGGATTGAATTAAATGAAGGAAAGGAAACCCGAAACAAAATATTTGATATCTTTTTCTCATTTAGCGTGACCCGAAACAGATCATTGTCATAAAAAAAAACTGAATATTATAAGAATTTGATATCACCCAATTGCTTCGGGTAAAATGTTAGGTAGGAATGTGCGTGTTTGAGTGTTTTTCTTTCTTTCGATAAACATCAAATACTTTATTAAATCTCTTTATCCTTATTTATTTGAGCTACTTGTAATTTCAGTACAAATGAGTTTATCAAAAATATTAACCTCAAGTGGTACATAGTGTTGCACGGTACGCACGTGCTTGCATGCCTTCGCTAGCTAGTTCGGGAGATGTGGGCGGGGATCTTGTGCTTACTATGAACCTCAATTTACAACATTATTTCACGTGCGGTTTAACAAAAAAAAATCTGTACAAAAATAAAGGAAAACTACGAAAGCAAAATCTAAACTAATTAATTAAAACCCCTAAAAAAATAAAAATTGTAATTATCACCTTTAAATTGTTGAGACCAAGAGTTGTGAACCGGTTGGTTCACCGCCTGTCTATACCCACCCTACCTACGAGTTTTAATTTGGCGACATTATAAAACTCCCTTTTGTTACCCCTTCCCTTCCCAAGAAAAATATATATATTATTTAGTCAGACATTATATAAAATTTCATTCAGTATAATTCAAAAGTTTAATATTTTTATTTTTCCAACAGTTTTCAGTTTTCTTCATTATTTAAATTAAGATACATTTTAAGTTCTTAAATTAAAACTCATTCTTCATTAATGGTATATAATTTAACAAGAGAATAATTATCATAAGCAAATAGGCAAATTAATTTAAGGTAATAGATTAGGTTTTGCTTATACAAATCTCAGAGTAAAAAAACATCAAAACTCAAACAAAAACAACAACGTGATGAGTAACATGCATAAAAGTGCGTAAGGTATGTTACGTACATTACAACAACCACTTGAAGAGCGCACTAAGTCAATAAACCGTTGTCATCTCTGAGATTTTTATAATCAGTAATTAGAAGAAAAGTTTAAGCATATAAAAAAAAATTTTTCTTTAAAATTTGAAGATACAAATTACTGTTATTTTACTCATTTAAGGGTGTCTTTCGTTTCTTTAAAAATAATTTCTTTATACTTTTATAATAACATAATAATGTGTTTGTTTCGAATATCACTTACATATTTATAATTTTGCTGCAGCTCGTCGAAAGGCCCTTCGTAGAGTTGTTGCGATGCTAAAAGTGTCGTAGGAGTTCAATTAAGCAAAGAAAATATTTTTAGATTATTAATTAATTAATTACATTTTTGTCGTTTTTGTTTTGTATCTTTTCAAATTTTCAAAAATAGGCGATTACTTTTACTTATAAGGCACTAAGTTTACATTATTTGGTGTTACTTTAAATTTTCTTTAATTCACTATTTCTTTCTTTTAAATCATTTAAATTAATTTATATACATTTAAGCTAACTTCCTCTCAAACTTCAAAATTTTAATTCTTAACTTAATTATTCTTTTTTATATATTTTTTTATGTATATATATATATATATTTATATACATATTTCACTTTTTTTTTTGTTCTCTTATATATGTTATTATTTTATTTTTTTTCTAGATTGCTTGTATCAAACTGATTGAATATTTCTTTTTTAACTTGCACAATTTTAAGTAATGTTTTGTAGGGATTTAGATTGATTTTAATTAATTCAATCTGATCAGGTTTCAATTTTAATTATACTTTGTACTCAGCGTCTTACACTTTCGATAAACAAACCACGTGCAGCAATGATGCTAACCTGCTTGGAGTCGTTAGGGTGGACCTGATTTTCGAACCTTTTTAGTTTATTTGTAATTTTGTCCAGATTTTCTGCATGAATGTACAAACCATGTCTTGAAATTGTCATTCATGTGCAAAATTTATGTGATTTTAGTTTGTAATTCGAAAAGGCGTATTTTTCTTTAAAAGAAAATCGTCCAAAAGTTAGGTGCTCCCTATCCAATGCACGAGGTATAACCCTATATGATTTTTATGGAATCAAAAATTATTCAAAACAAATTTTAGCATTTTACGCACCTTGTTTTACAATTAGAAAGAAGCAAACGATCAGCAATTTGATGAAAGGGTTTTATTTTAATTTCTCCTATGCAGCGCGAGTTCTACAGTTTTTATGTAAAATTAACCTTTATATTTCAAAAAATTTTAATTCTTGTAACAAGGCTTACCAGTATATGTTTTCTTGTATATTCAAAAAAACAACAAACTCTTAAATGATTTCGAATAATTTTCTCGATTTTTTTATATTTGTTAAACAAAATGCGTCTGCACTAATTGATGGTTCCACGGAAAAGAAAGAATTTTGGTCGGAAACACGCTTACCAAAATATCATTCTTGTAAACTTAATTATTGTTTGGAAACTCAACCAACAAGGGCAAAATTGAAGGGTATTTTTGCGGCCTCAATGACATTATATGTAAATTTCTATGTAGACAATTTGTGCAATTACGTCAAAAAAATTAAATTTAAAATAAGAAAATTAAATTTAATTAGTTTACATAAACAAATTAGCCGAACTTTTCTAATAGAAAAATATTTAGAAAAATAAATATAACAAATCAAAATTGAAACAATTAATCATTACAAAAGCAGGAATGGATATTGTCAATATTAGGATAATTGACAGAATTTGATTGAACTTTATGCACATTGTTGTTATTTGGAGTTGAAAAATGTTTACTTTGTAAATTTTGTGAACGTACAATTATTAATGTCACGCTGCATTTTTTTCTGGGCGGAAACTTTAGGAAGGATTGAAGAAAATTTACAAGAATTATTTTATTCTTATAGCGATTGGAAAGGTTTTCCCACGCTTGTGCATTTGTTAGAGGCGACATCTTAACAATATATTTCGCTTCACCTCTTGTCTTTTGGTTCAAATGTTAATTGCCGTAAACATATCACGGAAGAAAGGCTACGACGTATAGTCACCGTTAAACACTTCCTATGGTCGGACATTGGGTAAGACATTGTCATACTATTTATGATTGGTTTCGTTGGGACTTGTGGCGCGCCGATATTCTGTACCGGGCTTTGAGACATATGGTTGAAAATTGGGAAATTTGGAATAGGAGGATCTTGAAGAGATGAATCTTGAATTGCGGTATTTCGCAATGGCGTAGTTTGAAATGTGTTACATTGAGGGATGGGATTTGATTGAGATGGCGTTGCGATTGGTATAGCTACAGCAGCAGTTGAAACTGCATCATGGCTCACCGATGAACCTCGAGCAGATGAACTATACGTTGCATGCACAGTCAAATTGTTCACATATTCACCCATTTGTGAAGCTGCAGCAACATAAGCATTATAACAATTTCGAAATTTGGCTTTTAAATCGTCAATTGCATCAAAATTCTCACCATACGTCGCCTTCAATTCCCTAATGTCTATAGTTTGGACATGTTGTTTTTAATTTAACCCACATTTCTTTGAGTTCCTCTCTTTGAACTTCAATAAAAAAAAAAACTTAAATACCTTTGATCGCCTCCGTTAAAATCAGCTTAAATTCAAGAATAGCTTCAACAAGCAAATTAAAATCATCCATGATCAAAATTTTCTTATATTAAAAATTCAATAATATTGTAAATATCAGAATAAAAATTGTAAAAAACCTTTTTTGTTTAATATTAATAAAAACAAAAACGTCGTATCGTAATATAACGAAAGTTGAATGCTAAGCTTATTTTCTTAAATTGTTATTAAAATTTCAAATCAATGAAAAACGCAATAAAATTTAATTTTAAATCAACCTTTAAATTAATGAAACCTTTAAAACACTTTAATCCGGAAAATTGCAAATAAACAAATTTTATTTATTTTTTTCAAAACTACTCTAAATTAATTTTGGAAGTTTTAAACAATTTATATTTAAAGCTATTTCACTCTTGTGCTAATTCTTGACATTTTGGAAAAAAGAGGATAACAAATATTTTTCTTATCAACCACTCTTTATGTAAATGAATGAAAGTAAAATATAAAAACAAATGCACAAAAAAAAGATTTAATATATTATATGTGTTCACGCCAAACGTCGTTAAGTTAAAATTTATTTAGTAGATTTCATATTTTTTTGATATGGTAGCATGCTTGCTAACCATTTTGAATTTTATTATTCCTTAACCGAACTCTGAAGAATAAAGAGCGATTTCTAAGCTAAAACCAAAAAAAACCGCTTTTTCCAATTTCTACGCATAAGAAGTTTCCGCTTAACCAGCCCCAAACCTAGTACGGAGAAGAACAAGCCCTCCGCCCGAACATTTTGTGGTCCTTCGAACCGGATCAACAGGAAGAGACTGATTTGCATCAATTTGGAAGAGCCCCACTGCAGTGCTATCGCGATCAACTTTATACTCAACGCTTGGAGAAAAAAAGGTGCGTTGCATGGATTTTCATGAAATAAATAAAAAAAAAATTAAGTGGTTTGGCTTATAAAAGATAAGCAAGAAAGAAACCAAAAAGAGTTTTATTTTATTTGCCACTCTCCCAAACTGCTCCCAAACTACATTGCAAAAGAATTTGCTTTTGAATATTATTCTGCTGTGATGTAAAAAAGAATTACAGTAGCGAGAAAATTAGGCACGACTTAGAAACATTTTGTCTGCATTTTATGTTTTTCAACTCAAATTGAAAATCTAAAAACATAAAAACCTTCCTTTTTCAATTCTAAATAGAAATTGTTTAGTTGCTTTTTTCGAATAAAATTCGTTTTCACAGTAAAAACTGCGTCGGAAAGTTTTGAAAATACAAATTATTTTCGCTGCCGCTATAAGCATAAAAGCAGAAGTGCGAAAACGACCGCTAGTCCCCATATATGTACATATTTACTTGTTACAATAACAAACAACATAATTAACGCAATTAAAACAGATAATTGCACTACATACATATTTACATAATAAGTGCAATTATTCTCAGGTGCTCTTTTTTCTTGTTTGATATATTGCGTCGGCTTAGAGAAAATAAAAAATTAACTCAAGCACACACACACACACAGGTATCACCCACATAATAAGCAGCATAAGTACAGGGTGGCGCAAAATTAATCACCCTATTGGAAGATGCTCTCATTTTTGCAAATGGCTGCCAATGTCAAATCTGTTTTGACATTTGTGGACTAGACAGATACAGAATACAAGTGAATAAGCCATGGAGCGATACACTCCAAAAAAGAACGCGGAATAATTGTGTCTATTTTTTTGCGTAACAATTCGTCTGTGGTGTTGGCAAAAATCATAATGAGCGATGAGGCACATTTTCACCACAGCGGGTACGTGAACAAGCAAAATTATCGCTTCTGGGGAACCGAAAATCCGCGAGTGATGCACGAGAAACCATTACACCCGCTCAAAGTGACTGCGTGGTGCGCTGTTCACGCTGGAGGAGTCATCGGGCCGAACGCCGCGGGTCAAACGACAACAGTGGACGGTGCGCGCTATAGGGCAATGTTGACCGATTTTTTTCTGCCCGAACTGGACGAATTAGGACTGGTGGACATGTGGTTCCAACAGGACGGAGCAACAGCACACACTGCACGAGCCACAACCGACATTCTGAAGGCCGCGTTTCCGGGTCGCTTAATTTCGCGTTTTGGCGATTTGCACTGGCCCGCCAGATCGCCCGATTTAACGGTCCCGGACTTCTTTTTATGGGGTTTTTTGAACTCTCGTGTTTACATCAACAAGCCTGAGACCTTGGAAGCCCTCAAGGAAAATATCCGACACGAATGCGAGAATTTATCGCCCGAAACTCTCGCCGAAGTGATGGAAAATGCCATAAAACGAGCCCGTATGGCAATCAATTGTGACGGCGCCCATTTATCCGATATATTCTCGACTTAACACAATTAATTCTAAAGGTCTAAATAAACATAATCAAAAAACAGAATCGAAGTTTTTTATTTAGGAAAAAAATTAGAGCCAAACAACATCGGATGACTTCTTTTCCGCCACCTTGTATATACATACATATTTCTCGCTCTATTAAAAAGCTCAGATTTGTTCTGTCTGCTTTGATTCTACGTTTGTGGACATTTTATATTTGATTTCCACAGCGCACTGACGCTGATTTTGTTTTGAAAAATAAAAGTAAATTAAAGTAAAATTAAACTCAAAATTAATAAAAACATAAAAGGAAAACAAACACCATAGGACAACATACAGGAAAAGGAGTACAAGTGGACAACAACGTGGGAAAAGCCGACACAAGAAAAATTATAAATACAAAAACAACAAACACACTAAAAACCACACATCAGACGCTGCACAGTGGAACAAAATCGAAGTTTTTTGGGTAAAAGTTTTTTAAACTATTTTTTATAATTTTGTTATTGTTTTATAAATAAATAATTTTATTATTAACTAATTTAAAGACGTAATTAGTATAAAGAAATTAATCCAAAATTTTGTTTGACGTATAAGTAAAATACGGTTCTATAGTTTTTCACGAATTTTAACAAACAAATTAATTTCTTTAGTGCAGTTTTGTGCTAAATAAAAAGTGCTTTTAAAAGAAATTTTTTTTTTTAAATTCACAATTGTTCTTATTGTTGTCGCGCTACATTTTATTCAATAATATGGCGTCATTAGCGAAATTTAGGCGTCTGGCTAACGCTATTTTAGAATTTGAGTCCGATTTTAATGGGACTTCTCAGGGCAACCTTTCTGCAGGTGTTTTAAAAGTGCAGAAAGATGAACTCAAAGCTCAATGGTACGCGTTCAAAGTTTCGTATGAACGTGGTAACCAAGAGCTGACAAAAACAGGAAACTTTGACGAAATGGAAAATTGTAAAATTTTGAATAGAAATGTTTACGCTGCATATTTAACTTGTGCTGGCCAAATGGGAGATATAGCGCATCTTACGGTGATGCCACCTCATAGCTCCACTAGATGTCAACCAAACGCTATAGAGGAAACCCTAGAAGCAGTAAAGGCCTTAAGTCATAATATAAAGTTACCGCCTTGTGACACCGAATTGTTTTATGGCAATTATTCCACTTGGCCATCGTTTAGAGATTTATTCACTGCCCTTTATATTAAGAACGCACGGCTTTCTAATGTTGAGAAATTATTTCACTTAAACAGTAAGGTTAGAGGAGAGGCAAAGGACATCTAACAAATGACAGTTTTGAAGCAGCATGGGAAAGTTTGACAGACCGATACGAAAATAAACGTATTTTGGTGAATAGCCAATTGAAAGTTTTATTTAATCTTCCCATGATTACATCCGAATCTGGGAGTTCGATCAAAAAACTACAAAGGGATATTAATAATTGCATTTCTGCTCTAGAAATCCATAAAATAGATATTCACAATTGGGATCCTATATTTGTATACTTGTGTTCGACCCATTTACCAGAATCTACCCTTTCTTTGTGGGAACATAGCATAACAAATAAGTCCGAAATTCCAAAATGGTCCGAGTTAAATCGTTTTTTGACAAGTCGTTTTCAAACACTTGAAACTTTGTCCGATCTAAAAGACTCTCATGTAGATAAATCAACTGCTTCCAAATTACCCAAAGAAACTTCTTGGAGTTTATCAAATAGGAGAGTTAACATTTATCATGCGAATTTATCGATTCCAAATTGTAAACTTTGCCCCTCTGAATCGCATGTTATTAAAAATTGTCATAAATTTTTAAATATGAATGTTAACGAAAGACAAATTGTAGTTAGGAAGTATCACTTGTGTTTAAACTGTTTAGCTAACTCACATTTAGTTAAAGATTGTAAAAGTAGCTATAATTGTAGTCATTGTAAAAGACGACATCATTCGCTTTTACATAGGGAGTTTTCTGCAAATATTTCGACAAATTCTAGATCTAATGATTATAGTCCGTCCGGTTCAAATGGTCCCAACGGAAATGCGCAAATACAGTCCGCTCCACAATTTAGTCCCAATAATGTCACAGCTTGTTTTGCATCCGGTAGAAAAAGTGTGCTTTTAGGAACAGCCATGGTGAATGCATGTCACATGGGATCTGTTTTTCCGGCTCGTGCCTTAATCGATTCGGGATCTGAAGGCACATTTATATCAGAACGGTTACAAAATCGTTTGAAAATTCCCGCTCATAATGCTAATGCTCAGGTATCCGGCCCAAGTCAGAAAATCGTGCAGCTTAGTGATAGGTTCTTCACGAAATAGTTTGAAAATTGAGACAAAGGCTCTCATTCTTCCCCAAATAACTGGAATTCTACCAAGCAGCACTATTGACAACGCTCTTTTAGAAAGTCTGCCTGACATACCATTAGCGGATGTTAATTTTCATAAAAGCGGACAAGTTGACATACTTATTGGATGCGATTTATACCCCATAATAATTTTAGATGGAATTAGGAGAAATATTTTAGGATCCCTTATAGCTCAAGAAACTGTGTTTGGATGGATCTTAACAGGTCCACTACTATATGATAAAGCCCCTTCACCTACAATGGTAGCGTTCTTTAACAAAATTTCTTTCGATAAACAGATATCGAAATTTTGGGAATTAGAAGAAATTCCAACACAAACATATACAATATAACCCCAGATGAGATTTGTTGTGAGGAAAATTTTGTTGCTACATCACAACATAACCCAGCAGATCTTGGAAGTCGAGTAATTTTAGCTCAAGATCTTATTAACAATAAATTGTGGTGCGCAGGCCCCACCTGGCTTAAATTAGATAAATCCGATTGGCCAAATTTTGCAAATGAAGAGTCAATTAAGACTAAAGAAGAACAGAAACCAATCAAATCACATTTTTCTTTCTTCACAAATTATGATGACGTTTTAGATCGTTTTTCATCTCCGAAAGCACTAAGAGTACTCACTTTCGTATTTCGTTTTTATAATCGAACCAGAAAAAATACAGTGATGTTTACGTCATTACAAATATCCCAACAGGAAATTAGTTTCGTGAAAACACGACTGATTATATCGTGCCAAAAAGTTAACTTTGCTGATGAATATAAGTGTATTCTCGCAAAAACCCAAATTTGTACCAAAAGTACAAAACTAACTCTAAAGCCTTTTCTTGATGAAAAGTGAATTTTGAGAAGTGATGGGCGATTATCGTTAGCTTCCGAAATATCTTACAACGAGAAATTTCCAATTATATTACCAAATTTTCAAAGTTGTTGGTGCAGTTTATTCATACGATTTCCTTGCATGGTGGAAATCAATTAGTCTGAGACGTGTACGAATGGAATTTTTTATATTGAAAGTTAAAACGTTAATTAAAACTGTGGTTCATAATTGCAAAATTTGTGTAATAAATAGAAAGAAAACTCTTTCTCAAGTAATGGCCGCTTTACCCACATCACAAACTACATTTGCGAGACCTTTTTCAACTACAGGGATTGACTTTGCGGGCCCATTTGAAATTAAAAATTATACTGGCCGCGCTTGCTTAATTACTAAGGGTTATGTGTGTGTATTTATGTGCTTTGCGACGAAAGCAATGCATCTTGAAGCAACAATCGACTTATCTACTGCAGCTTTTATGGCAGCATTTTCAAGGTTTAGTTCAAGAAGAGGTTGTCCTGCTCGCGTTTATTCGGACAATGGAACTAATTTCGTAGGAGCGTCTAAAGAACTTAGTCGCGAATTTCGAACTTTTTTAAATTCGTCTCGAGATTTAGTATGTAACCACTATACACATCAGAATATTGAATGGCATTTTAACCCTGCTGGTTCGCCTCATATGGGAGGCCTTTGGGAAGCTGGTGTAAAGAGTTTCAAACAACATTTTAAAAAGGTTGCTTCAGGAATGAAATTTACTTTTGAAGAATTTTCGACATTATTATCGAAAATTGAAGCTTGTCTGAACTCCAGACCTTTAAGTTCTACGTCAGAAAATCCAGATATATTAGCTCCTCTAACTCCAGGTCATTTCTTAGTTGGAGGCCCACTTTTATCTAGGGTTGAACCCGAAATACATGACAACCCTATTTCTATAGTCAATAGATGGCAAAAGATAAAAGCCATCCATCAACAATTTTGTAGAAGGTGGAAATCGGAATATTTACACGAACTCCACACACGACATAAATGGAAACATCCTAATAAAGATTGCGAAGTAAATGATGTAGTTGTGATTAGAGACGAAAATTTATCCCCGAACGAATGGAGATTAGGTAGAGTGGCAAAAGTATACGAAGGTAAAGATCAAAGAGTCCGAGTTGAAGATATTAAAACAGCTCGAGGAATACTTACTCGTCCTATAGTGAAACTCGTCATACTTCCGACGAATGAAGCTTTTTAAAATTAAAACTATATATATAATCACATGTTTCAGTTCAATAATAACCATGGGTCGTTACAACTTTGCGCCGAAAAGAATCAGCTCGGGTTTCCCATGTCGCGTGTGCGAAGGGTCTCACCCACTTCGGTTCTGCAGACATTTTAAGGAGATGAACTACGAGAGATGGCTGCGTACAGTTTTACTCTATCGTTACTGTTCTAATTGTTTGTCCGCCGACCATGTAGTTAGTCGATGCCGGAGTCAAGTACGATGTGAGTTCTGTAGCGAAAGTCATCATAGCATGCTGCATGATAAGTATGCATACCGCAAGCTTTCGACAAAACGCAGTGACAAGCGAAATCTTGGTGGATGGAGAAATCGGGTCATGAATGTAGATCAACTGACCGATGATACGAGCGAGATGCCCTCAATATCCCCGAGTCCGTTTTTTTGTACCGCCGATGAAGAAGCCAAAACCGATGATGCCAATAGCGTCGAGCATAGTCCGCCAGAATCGTGGTCGCAATAGCGGGTCGCTGTCGATTCGAGCGCTTTTCGTCCACCTTTGGGAGTAAAGCCAGAGCGCAAAATCGCGCCTCAACAAGATCGCCAGGAAACCACCGATGGGCCCCAAGATGTGCAAGGTCGCATTGGCCCTCCACAACATAAAAGACGCTCGAAGCCCTATGATGCGCAAGGTCCGTTGGCAATAATCAGCGCTCCGACGGGTCCCACGATGCGCAAGGCCGCATTGACCGAAAACGACGAAACACAAAGCGTTCCGACGGGCCCCAATATGCGCAATGTCGCATTGGTCCAAATCGACGCAATAATGATGAACAGAAGTCGAAGAAAAAATTCGCGATCGACAAGACCCCAAGATGCGCGAGAACGTATTGGTCATAGAAAGAGCTCCGTTGCAACGTATCATGACGTTGTCACCCACGGCCGTAGTTACAATATTAGCGAATGGTGGACGGAATCAAAAAGTAAGAGCTATGCTGGAGCAATGTAGCCAGAACCCGTGCATTTCTAGTATCTTGGTTGACCATTTTAAGTTGAAAACGATTGGTGAAGGTTTAGACCGATACACAACCGTAACGTTGATTAGTGTTTTTGGTAAACAAAATGTGAATATGCAAGTACGTCACGATTACAAGAGCGTGACTTCGTGGCGTTCAGTCGATGCTCTCGTGAAGAATCAGTTCTACAATATAATACTGGCAGTTCTACAATTATCAATCCAGTCCCACTGTGATGTGTTTGGGTGCCGATATTTATCCTAGAATCCTGAAGGAAGGGATTAAACAAGGATCTGGTTCGCTCATAGCAATAAACACGATCTTTGGCTATGCAGTTATGGGTTCCAGCCCAGTGTAACGTGGTTTTATTGAACTGGTTTTGTAAAACCAACCCCCTATATTATGATATATATTGAATTTTGAATTTTTTTTGAACTATTGAAGTTTATGAAGAAGATATAAACCAAACCACTGAATTAGAAAATCATTGCAACGCTATTTAGAGATAATTATTATTTAAGATTGAACATTTCTTAGAATTTAAATGTAATATTTTATAATGTTAATTGAATTTTAAATTGCAGTGATGCTGCAAGGCGGGCGGCAATGTTCACGCCAAACGTCGTTAAGTTAAAATTTATTTAGTAGATTTCATATTTTTTTGATATGGTAGCATGCTTGCTAACCATTTTGAATTTTATTATTCTTTAACCGAACTCTGAAGAATAAAGAGCGATTTCTAAGCTAAAACCAAAAAAAACCGCTTTTTCCAATTTCGACACATAAGAAGTTTCCGCTTAACCAACCCCAACCCTAGAACGTAGAAGAACAAGCCCTCCGCCCGAACAATATATTTTTAAATTATATTATTAGGTGTACAAATAAGATCCTGCCGTTTTGAGAAAGATGTCGTGGCACGAGGTTTACGTTGGAATTCGCAGATGGTAACCTACTTGAAAATTAGTTTGTTTATTCCAAAACAACATAACCTTATCATGTTATTAAGTTCGCATTAGCATCATATATTATTCTTCATCTAAAAATGTCTCAATTTGAGCCAACTAAGTGTCATTTGCGGGAACTTTTAATTTATTTTTTTAATTTAAAAAAATCTGCTGCTGAGTCGCATCGATTGCTCGTAGAAGCATATAATGAGGATGCTTTGAGTGAGAGAACATGTCGTGAGTGGTTTCAAAAATTTAAAAAAGGTGATTTTGACATAAAAGACAAAGATTGCAGTGGAAGGCCGAAAATTTACGAGGATGCAGATTTGGAGAAATTATTGGGTGAAGATTCGTCTCAAACACAAAAGGAACTTGCACTTAGTTTAGAAGTCACTCAGCAAGCAGTCTCACATCGTTTAAAATCGTTTAAATATTATTTTATTAACAAAAAACGGCGGAAACTTATTTGTACACCTAATAATATTTCGTGGAATCACCCAATGGTGTCACGAAAGATAAAGAATCGAAACAAAGATTTTAACTTTATATTTTCCAAAACCACCCCAATGGTGTTTTAAAAAGAAACAAAGTTGTTTGAAATTTTAAAAATTTAATATTTAAAAAACCACTCTAATGGTGTTTAAATAAAATTTCAAAATATTTGGTAAAAATGATTTTATTTACATCAACCACCCTAATGGCAATTGCTTATATTGTATTTACAAATTTGAACTCACAATATATGTACAAAGTACAGGACGAAGCTAATGTTTCACCCCAACATTCTAGCAAGAAATTTATTAAGACCTCTAAATTATTCACGTCTTAAATAATATTCCCCATATATTGATTGATATGAGTGTATATTTATTTGCCAATCACTGGTTTCAGGCAATAAAACCAATTAATTAAATAATATAAGTTAAATGTTAAATTTGTTCAAAATTATTGTTAGATCTTAGTTAACTTAGATGATTCAATAAAAATCAGCTTTAGAAAATAAAGTTATCGCTAAATAAAACAGGAATTATAAAATTATTATTTAATAATTTTCAAGATTTTTAATAATTACCAGTTTTAAGTTATAAAAGAAAAACCCTCCTATTCGGAAATATGGGACAATGTACAAATAATGGAATTTTGAACAAAAATTAAAAATTGTGGTATTTTAGCCCATATTCACCAAGCGGAGGCTAAGTTCTAAAATTTACAAAATCGGACCAAAACTACTAACCCCTCCCAAACAAACCACCCCTTTCCATGCGAAAAAAAAATTCATTAAAATAATTTCACTGCAGATATCCAGTGCAAATTCGATATTAAGCACTTAAATGGTAACGCAAAAATGATCACAAAAAAAGGGCGTGTTTGGATAAAAACCACGCCCACCTCTAATAAAAACTATCCCTTTCCATGATTAAAAATTATTAAAAACAGTTTTAGTGTAAATAACCAGTTCAAATTCGTTATTTAACATTTTAATATTAACACAAATCTACTAACAAAAAAGGTGCGTGATCCGATAAATACAACGCCCACTTATAATGGTGACATGTAGCACTTATGTGCAAAATAAAGCACATTTTTTGTGTCACTGAAATGGAGGAGCATGAGCTTTGGCATAGCCGATTATTAGATTTTAATTCATTTATAAATTTGTAAATGTAGCATGAATAAATATTATGTTGAGCAAGCTCGGTTCACCAAGTACTATTCTTTAAGGAAGCTCTAATGTGCTCATTCCAAAAATCTCAATTACAGTAGTGTCTATAGTGAACACCCTATATAGTGAACTCCTCGATATAGTGAACTCCCAAATTTGTTCATGAAGTACTCGAAATAGTGAATTATCGAAAACCTTAAAATAGTGAGAAAAAAATTTAAAGCAATTTCAAGCAAAAACCAACAAAAAACACAAGAAGAAAACAAAAATGATAGAAGTTATTCCCCTAATTTCTATTTTTGCTGTTGTTTATTACAAATTCAACTGTTTTTTCACCTTAGTGGTTACGTTTATTTTTTCCAACTAATTTATTTTAATGATCTCTTGAATTTATATAAACAAAGTGTATTTTGAGCAAATGAAAAGCGTTTTTGGGCAAAAATTTGAACCTTGATATATTGAACAACCTCAATACTATTCACCTTGCAATAACTACAAGGTGGTGCAAAAGAAGTCATCCGATGTTGTTTGGCTCTTATTTTTTTTGTAAATAAAAAACTTCGATTCTGTGTTTTGATTATGTTTATTTAGACTTTTAGAATTAATTGTGTTAAGTCGAGAAGATGATATCGGATAAATGGGCGCCGTCACAATTGATTGCCATACGGGCTCGTTTTATGGCATTTTCCATCACTTCGGCGAGAGTTTCGGGCGATAAATTCTCGCATTCGTGTCGGATATTTTCCTTGAGGGCTTCCAAGGTCTCAGGCTTGTTGATGTAAACACGAGACTTCAATAAACCCCATAAAAAGAAGTCCGGGACCGTTAAATCGGGCGATCTGGCGGGCCAGTGCAAATCGCCAAAACGCGAAATTAAGCGACCCGGAAACGCGGCCTTCAGAATGTCGGTTGTGGCTCGTTCAGTGTGTGCTGTTGCTCCGTCCTGTTGGAACCACATGTCCACCAGTCCTAATTCGTCCAGTTCGGGCAGAAAAAACTCGGTCAACATTGCCCTATAGCGCGCACCGTCCACTGTTGTCGTTTGACCCGCGGCGTTCGGCCCGATGACTCCTCCAGCGTGAACAGCGCACCACGCAGTCACTTTGTGCGGGTGTAATGGTTTCTCGTGCATCACTCGCGGATTTTCGGTTCCCCAGAAGCGATAATTTTGCTTGTTCACGTACCCGCTGAGGTGAAAATGAGCCTCATCGCTCATTATGATTTTTGCCAACACCACAGATGAATTGTTACGCAAAAAAATAGACACAATTATTCCGCGTTCTTTTTTGGAGTGTATCGCTCCATGGCTTATTCACTTGTATTCTGCATCTGTCTAGTCCACAAATGTCAAAACAGATTTGACATTGGCGGCCATTTGCAAAAATGAGAGCATCTTCCAATATGGTGATTTCTTTTGCGCCACCTTGTATATATGCACTTTGCACTATTCTGATATTTTTGTTGTTTCTCTTGCTGCTGCTGCTCTGGTCTGCGGTGTCTTCCAAATTCCTTATTTTGGACGCGGGATCTGTTTAGCTCTGCTTTGCTCTGCCTTCACTTTATTTTGTTTGTTTATGTTCACTTTTCTATTTTTTGGCACACTTTGGTTTTTAAAAAAAACCTCTTAAACACTTAAGCTGCACTTTGCAATTATTTTAAAGTACAAAAAAAAACAAGAAGATTTTTTTAAATTTACGCTGTTTTTTTTTTTGTTTCTCGGAAAATAATCAAAAGGAAGATTTGGTTTATTTGGCATATATTTGTATGTACAATTTGCACAGTAGAGCAGGATTGAGAGATAAAGAGATTGCGCAGGTCCGTTACTTTGCTGTCAATATTGTTGTGACGTTGAAAACTTATTTTTCTCAATTTCTGTCACATAGAGTTGTTCTGAGTTGACCGAAACAAATGGTAGTCCGATGGTTCAAGGTCAGGGCTATATGGTGAATGCATCAAAACTTCCCAGCCAAGCTCTCCCAGTTTTTGCCAAGTCATCAAAGTTGTGTGTGGTCTAGCGTTGTCGTGATGGAAGACGACGCCCTTTCTGTTGATCAGTTCTGGCCGTTTTTTTTCGATTGCTTGCTTCAATCTCATCAGTTGTTGATAGTAAAGTGTATAATCAATCCTTCGACCAGGCTGGAGCAGCTCATAGTGGATGATTCCTTTCCAATCCCACCAAACACTCAGCATAACCTTTCGAGGCGTCAATCCTGGCTTTGCGACCATTTGTTGAGCTTCACCACGCTTGCACCATGACCTTTTTCGCACATTATTGTCGTATTTGATCTATTTTTCGTCTCCTGTTACCATTCGCTTCAGAAATGGTTCAATTTCATTTCGTTTCAGCAAAGAATCGCAGATGTTAATTCGGTCCATCAAATTTTTCACAGACAATTCATGTGGTACCCAAACATCATCGAGCTTCTTTTTGTAGCCAGCCTTTTTTAAATTGTTCAAAACCGTTTGATGATGAATGTTTAGTTCCTTGGCGATGTCATGGCTGCTTATGTGACGGTCCTGGTCAATCTTTTCCATAATTTCATCGACTTTTTCAACGATAGGTCGACCAGAGCGAGGTGCATCTTTCACATCGAAATTTCCAGAACGGAAGGGATCGAACCATTGTTGTGCTACACGAACTGATACAGCATCGTCTCCATAAACTTAACAAATTTCATTGGTGGCTTGCGTGGCATTCTTCCCTTTTTTATACAAAAATTTCAAAATATAGCGAATTTTTTCATTAGTTTCAATCATTTTTGAACAGCTGTAACTTTTTTTCACTTTCTCCGATTTTAATTTTTTTTTGCTTGAATGGAAATGTCACCTTTCCAACACCATATGGTATGACACAATGTGATTTATAGCACTGGAGATAGACGCCTCCATTGACATCTATTGACAAAATACGAAAATACTTTTTCGACAACCCAATATAAAAAATAATAAATTAAATTTCTGTTCGAAAATATTGATATTGCCAGCAAACCGAAAAGTATGCAACTCAATATTATTGCTTTATAAAATCTACTAATATTAAACATAAAATTGTTTGTAAATACGAGCAACAAATAACCCACAAAATAAACAAACAAAAAACAAGTTCACAACCCTGATTTTGCATCGACTTCATCGATTTGTAACGTAATGCGCAGAGAGAGAGGCAATTTTTCAACGCCAGTTTGCGCAATCTTTATGTGTTTTTTTGTCTTTGTTCGGTATATACGAAGAATGTGGTGTACATTTATGTGAACACAGAACCACTGTGTGATTTTTGTTATGTACATGTTCATTGCTGAAATTAAATGGAGACGGTATTTTGTTGTTTGTGTGTCGATGGGGGTTCGTGTGACTTCAATGATTTCCAGCTCGAAGGACCAAAATATTGCGCAGATAGTTCCTCTAAGTTTGGTCGGCAAAAATCCTCAACTGAACCCTCCTCGAGGGTGCCGGCTGGTAATGGAAGGTATCTAGCTAAAATAAATATGTATTGTCTGGTGTTCGTTACTCTTTCATAGTACAGCATCAGAAAATACAGTCTTATTATGGTTGGAGGTAAAGAGCTGGATCAAGGTGTCGCGGGACCCGTGCCGAGGATCAACCTGGCTGAGGGCCCTTTCTAAAAAATAGCTCAGTCTCAAACGGGGCTTACGGATACCTCGCGCCCTCCGTAATAACTAGCCTTACCTGCGTGTTTGCGTAGGTGGACCGTTCTTTTTCCGACACTCGTCCGGTTCTTCCGTTTATAGACTGGGAAGATATTGAAAGCGAATATCACGAGTCCGATGGCGAAAGCATTGGGCATGTTTCTTTTGGGTCAGATGCGACAGCTGGACTCATTAAATTATTTTCCGAGAAGGAGTTATTGAGAGAGGATGACGCAGATGACACCCTAACCAATTCGCCTCCTACAGATAAACCTTCATCATAGCAAAGTTGCTTCGGCTGCCCTTCTTAACCGCATGGCATTAGACCAGCCTAATTTTGTCCTCATTCAGGAGCCATGGGTTTATGAAGGGAAAATATGCGGACTGAGGACTCCGACCTACAAATTATCTGCTGCTAATAGCGAAGGTAAAATAAGAGCATGTATAATGTCCAAGGTTCAACTTAATATTTTCTTAATACATCATTACAGTAATGAAGATATAACCACAATTAGCTGGGAAACAGGCGGAAGCAGTTACAGGCTTATCTCATTCTATCTTGCGTACGATGACCTCGCAGCTGCTGAAAGAGCTGGTATCGGACAGCGAAGCTTCCAAGTGCAGATGTATACTGGGAGGCGACGCGAAAGCATATCATACCATTTGGGGTAGTTCAGACATCAACATACGGGGTGAGTTACTGTTTAATTATATTTTAAACACAAAGCTGATGTTATGTAATCGTGGAAATGAACCCACTTTCATAATAAGAAATCGTCAAGAGGTACTTGATATTACTCTAGTCTCAGACTTCTTAATAGACAAAGTGGTTCAATGGAGGGTGCTAAATGAGCACTCGTTTTCGGATCACCGTTATATCGAATGCACAATAGAAGAGGAAATTCCTCGCCACAGTTTAAAAAGGAATCTTAGAAAAACAGACTGGCAAGTGTACCCACACGAGCTGAAGAAGAGGCTTGCTAGTAATCCCTATTACAATCCGGATAATGTAAAGGACTTAGACAATATTGTAGAGTTATTAACAATTTTTGTAATCTATCGCTGAAGAAAGCATGCCCACTAATTAGGCATAGGGGGAAAAGTAAACCACCTGGTGGTCACCTGAGCTTAATCAGTTAAGAAAGGATTGCAGAAATCAATTTAACAAAGCAAAGTATTCTTGCGTAGAAATCGAATGGGACTATTATTATGATAAATTGAAAGTCTACAAAAAATATTTGAGAAAAGCAAAGAGATCTTCATGGAGATCTTTTTGTGATGATATCGAAACTGCTGTTGAAGCGTCTCGTCTTAGGAAGATTTTAGCTAAATCCACTCAAATCATTGGTTATCTTAAGAAATCAGATAACACCCGGACAACATCAAGTGAAGAATCACTGAACTTATTGTTATTGCTCAGACAACAGAAAATAGAGCCATGGAATCTGTTCGTAATTTAGAGACCTTAATAGAATCAGATATCTTAGAAACTATTTCGGAAGCTAACATTGCTTGGGCTGTAGATAGTTTTAAGCCATATAAGTCGCAGGGACCATATGGTATCTTCCCAGCGCAACTATAACAAACATTTGGTCACATAACGAACTGGTTATTAACCATCTTCAGGTGTGTTTTAAAATTGAATTGTGTTCCCTCTTTATGGAGAGAAGTTAAGATTGTTTTTATTCCAAAGCCAGGTAAAAACTCACATACTAGACTTTAGCCCAATCAGCTTATCATCTTTTCTACTAAAAACGTTAGAGCGGTTAATAGATATGTTGATTAGAAATTACTTACCTACATCACAATTTGTGAAATTGCAACATGCTTACAGTAAATTGGAATCAACAGAGACAGCTTTAAACTCTCTTGTTTCAGAAATTGAGAAATTAATTCAGAAGAAAGAATATACATTTGTAGCCTTCCTAGACATCGAAGGCGCTTTCAACAATATCCTGCCGAAGGCCATTAAAGACGCGTGGTCAAATTTGCACATTTCTGGGGCCATTGTGAATTTTGTAGAACAGTTGCTACTCTGAAGGTTTGGAAATTTGACATGAGGGGACTCAGCGATACGCAGATCTGTCCACAGGGGTACTGCTCAAGGCGATGTGCTTCCTCCTTTACTGTGGATTCTAGCAATGAATAAGTTAATGTTGAATCTAGAGGAAAGAAGGATTCATGTGGTTGCCTACGCAGACGATGTCGCTGTAGTGGTAAGAGGAAAATTTCCAGACACTCTCTCTAACTTAATGCAAGGTATTTTAAACAATTTTTATCTTTGGGCTAAATCATGTGGTTTGGGCTTAAAAGCAAACAAAACAGAATTAGTTATTTTCACTAGAAATCATAGCCTTCCGAATTTCAGGCAACCGAAACTGAATGGTATAACACTTTCGGTCGCTGATAAAGCACGTTATCAAGGGCTTATCTTAGACAGGAAGCTTTCCTGGAAATTAAACGTTGAGGATAGAGTAAGAAAAGCAGTTATAGCGCTGTACTCTTGCAAAAGAACAGTAGGTGTAAGGCTATGGTCTAGCCCCTCGAATAGTACACTGGCTGTATGCAGTATGGGGTTTTGGTCTGGGGGCCAACTCTCGAGAAATAAACACGGTTAAACGTATGGAAAGTATTCAAAGGACAGCAAGTCTATTATCAGAGCATTTAGAACAATACCAACAGCAGCGTTGAACATCATACTGCATCTAGTACCGTTTAACCTGTATGGGAAACAGCTAACAGCTATATCGGCACTACGTCTTAAGGAACTATCCCTTCTACCATCCAATAATAAGGGACATCTATGTATACTCAGTAAATTGCCTTTTACCCCCAATACTGCCGACTCCTGTGACTCGGCTATGCCACACTTAGTCAATTATTTTACCACGAGCATTCTTTCAAAAGAAGATTAAGACAATGGTATAATAAATTGTAATAAAGGTGTCAGTATTTATACTGACGGTTCTAAACTGAACGACAATGTGGGTAGAGGTATCTACTCGGAAAAGTTAGGCACCTGTATCTCCTTCCGCTTACCTGATCATTGCAGTGTTTTCCAAGCAGAAATTATGGCCATTAAAGAAAGTTTAATAACACTAGGTAAGAGCGTTTTTACCTGCAAAGAAATTTATATCTACTCTGACAGTCAGACGGCTCTGAGGAAATTTAAAGCATTAAGATACACATCTAAGACAGTGAAAGAATGTCACGAATTATTAGATGTGCTTACACCATACTTTACGATAAATCTGATCAGAGTACCAGGTTATAGAAACATTGAAGGAAATTGTAAGGCAGAAGAGTTAGCTAGACTAGGTACTACGCTACCAATCTGTCCTGACAAAGAAAATATACATATGCCACTAGCAACATGAAAACTGTTAATAAATAAATATACCATTGATACAGCCAATACCCGCTGGAGACAATACACAACCTGCGTATCTAGTAGACAAACGTAGTTAGAATTGAATATGGGTCGCACAACTCGTCTACTGAAGTTCAGCAGGACAGACATTAGAATTTTGATTGGGGTACTAACTAGACACTGTATCTTAGGGAGACATGCCAACAGATTCGGGGCACCTTTTTACGACTATTGTTGTCAATACGCAGATGAGGAAGAGAATGTCGAACATCTTCTATGCAGGTGGATGGCTCTGAGCATAAGAAGTTTTCAATTTCTAGGACTCTACTTTCTAGACAACATCACGGAAGTAGCAGATATCAAACTGACAAAAGTAGTTAGCTATATTAAGGCTACAGGCTGGTTTAAGAAAGACCCAGAGGAAGAGTAAGGTGAAATTTATAGTTCCGGTGGCATCACTATGGGCCTTCAACAGGCCTAGGTGCGTCGTCAGACAGTTACTCTACCTACCTACCTACCTACCTTGTGGCAACGAAAAAGGGGGTTAATGAAATCCAAAAAAGTCTCACAATTAAATTAAAATATAAATAAAAGGCAGAATTAGGTTTCGGAATTAAAATAGGTTGTAACATTGCTTAGTCTAAAATTTGTTTGACCATTTAAAACAAATTTTAGAAATTTACTTCACCTAAAAATTACTTTTAAAAAAAAGTACTCAAGTCATTTTTGTTTAAAACTATTTTCTTAATTTTTTAATTTAAAACTTGAAACAAAATTCTTTGAGAGTGTTAATTGATTTGTTACTTAGTGATTATTCGTTACTACGATATTGTATCTAGTAAAACATACATATATACTGTCGAGTATCGAATCAAAAAAGCACATGTCTCAGGTCACCGAGTTTGATTGAAAGCCTAGTAACTTCCAACATACAGCACAGGCGTGAGTTAAAAAAATAAAAATCAAATCTATAATCTATAATCTGCTGAAATTTTAACAATTGTAAATTGTTTAACAAAATCTTCAAAGTTTTAACGTTGCTGCAATAAGGAGGAATATTTTCGTCAAAAAGTTTTCGTAAGTTTAAATTAAAAAAAAATAATTCCAAATTAGTTCTTCGCAATTTAGAAGTCGAAGCTTCTGACAAGCTTTAGAATTTGGTTTTCTTAGTCCGCAGAGTACCGAAATTAAATTTGGTAGTACAATTTTCGCAGGTGAAAATTGTCTTAATCAACTTTAAATATTTATTGGTTTTAATTTTCAAATTCAAGACTTTTTTTTTAGAACGCGCTTTATGACAAAAGCCGTACAAAAACTGCGAAAACAACGCAAAAGACCCCTTGGACTTAAACAAATTTACAGTTTACCACATCTAACCTATGTATATGTCGAGAGTAACAAAGCGACAAAATTTCTACGACGCAGGTCTTCATCGTCATCCTCAGCACACAAGTTTGAGTACTCATTGAGTCGGTGTTTCAAAATAAATAGAAATTTATGGCCTAAAAATTAAATTGCGTATTGTAACATTGTGTACCCTATGCTCAAGATGAACAACTGCTATTAAGTGAACTAAAAAAAAAAATTATGTAATTTAAAACAAAAAAATTAAGAAAAATATATATACGTTATATACGTTAGTTAAAATGCGGAAAAATTAAAGTTTAGAAAGAAAAAAGAAAAAAAAATACAACAAAAAAAAAAAAAATTGATTAACCGGTTGCTGCACAGTGGGGCAGAACAAAAATTAAAATTTTTTATTAGGTGAACAAATAAGTTTCCGCCGTTTTGAGAGAGATGTCGTGGCACGAGGTTTACGTTAGAATTCGCAGATGGTAACCTATTTGAAAATTAGTTGGTTTATTCCAGAACAACATAACCTTATCATGTTATTAAGTTCGCATTAGCATCATATATTTTTCTTCATCTAAAAATGTCTCAATTTGAGCCAACTAAGTGTCATATGCGGGAACTTTTAATTTATTTTTTTAATTTATAAAAATCTGCTGCTGAGTCGCATCGATTGCTCGTAGAGGCATATAATGAGGATGCTTTGAGTGAGAGAACATGTCGTGAGTGGTTTCAAAAATTTAAAAAAAGTGATTTTGACATAAAAGACAAAGATCCAGTGGAAGGCCGAAAATTTACGAGGATGCAGATTTGGAGAAATTATTGGGTGAAGATTCGTCTCAAACACAAAAGGAACTTGCACTTAGTTTAGAAGTCACTCAGCAAGCAGTCTCACATCGTTTAAAATCGTTTAAATATTATTTTATTAACAAAAAACGGCGTACACCTAATAAAAATATGGAAATTAACGTTAATATTTATTTTTTTTTTTAGTTTTATAAGTTTTTTTTTGTTTAATATTGAATTTAAATTTTTTTTGATAAATAAAAGCAACATCACATCCTCGCAACATACGTAAGGCCTTGCAACATGTTCCCGAGAAAACCGTAAGTGATCCTCAATAGTATTTGTTTTCTTTTTATCAATTAAAAAAAATAAAAATTTTAATCATAAAGAATTTACATATTTTTTAATTGCTCATTACTCTTAATATTAAATAAGTGGAAGAATGTAAAAACAATGTAGTTCAGTTATAAAAATTTAGATTTCTCTCATTCACTCTCGCTGTGGAGACTTAGCGGAATTATTGTTTGTTGTTGTTGTTAATTTGAAAACATAGTAAAGAACGTTGTTTTTTATGATTACTTTTGTTTTTGCAAAATTTTTGTTGGTTCGGTTTATTTACGAACAAGTATTAAGATTTTTTTAATTTGTGCTTATGTATCTTTAAAATTTATTAGGGTATTAATGATTTGAATTTAAAATTAAAAAAAGTATAATTATGATAAGTAAAATAAGGTTTTTTCCTTTTAACTGAATAAATATCATTTGTTATGAATAAATAAATTTTTCTTAATATCCTTGGTGGTAGGGTGGCGATTGATAAGTTTGTTTTGTTGGGATTCGTGAGGTCATTGCACTTAAGAATCATGGAGGGAAGGTTTAGATCGTGCATCTGTTAAGATCTTAAGATGTGAGTTTTTGTTTGGTTGTTAAGATAACTTCAATAGCTTTCGAGTTCATTTATGTATGCACGTTAGGCAATTTGGTTAGTTTCAATAAACGTTCATACCTAGGCCTATTCTCATGTATTTGTTTTTATTTAGAAAAATAAAGGTTCAACCTAGGGACTCTGTAATAAATATATGTAGCAATAACTGAGGCAAGGTAAGGTTGTCAAGAACCTCCCCACGGGCTGATTGTTAGCTGAATAGACGGGTCCCGCCCGACTTCCTTTTACCTATCTCTCCCATAACAACAGTGTACGTTACAAGGTGGATTATTGAAAACAATGCTTACCTTAGTCGCTGTTGTAAAACGATTGACCGACATTACATATATTAGCCGAAGGCTCAGAAAACGGTTAACATTATATGGCGCGGATCCTAGTGATGTGCGCGCCATCTGCATTTGACTTTAAACATTACTTCAAAATAAACTCAGTTTAAAATTGGACGTTTGGCTTAAACAGTTACTACTTAAGTGCTAATTATCGATTTTGAACTGGATATCTGCACTGGAACTATTGTAATTAATTTTTTTTTCGTATTGAAAGGGGTGGTTTGTATGGGAAGTGGTAGAAGTTTTGTTCCAATCTTGCCCATTTTAGAAATTAGCCTCCTCTTGGTGAAGGCTCGATAGCTCTTAAACTACGGCTGTAATCGCTGGAACAGATGGATAGACAGACAAACGGACGGACGGAAATCGTTAAAACGACTCAGAATCCGACGCTGATCATTTATATATACTTTGTCATACCTACCACTCCTCCTTCTGGGCGTTACAAACGGAAGAACAATCTCAATATACCATTTGGTACGTGCATACATATATATATACGTGCAATACATATATCATAAATGAATAAAAATGCGGTGTTTGTTTCGAGCTGTAATATTACGAACAATCCTAAGAATGAAGATCGAATGATAGTTTGTTTGTTATGTGATGGCTCCTGCCATCTTAAGTGTGGTGGTATCTCCGATCTGAGCTTTCGATACATCCAGGAAAATGACATTCGTTTTACTTACTTAAAATGAAGACCCAAGAATGTAGACTTTTATAAACTGCTCCGGGAAGCTAAGTCAGGATTTGCGGAAAATATAAGTGCTCTTTTTGCTCTTTTAAACAAATTTATAAAATATAAGGACTAAATAAGTTTAAGTGCTAAGAAGATGCCTCAAATAAACTTAAAAATACAAAAATGAACGTAATAAAAAAATATCAATATTCTGTAGGCTGGAATAGTCATTTCAGCAGACAAATCGACTTTTGACTTCATTCATAATCAAACTTTTCGAATATTTATACCGTTACTGCGATATCCTTATGCACTCCAGATGTGTCGCTCCAGGTTTTGAGAAAATCTCTATGGATTTGCCTATTATAAAATCTGACTGTGATAGCACCAAACAAACGGTTTTTGTTTTTATATTCTCGCCTAATACCACCACTGATGACATCATTTCGATATATATTTGATTTCGCTCAAAATATATATCGTTTAAAATAAACGCACCCATGATTTTTATCCCCGCTCTGATGATATCTCAAAAAATTGAAAATATAAACTGAGTCACTCTGCATTCTTTATCAAAACATTAATAAGTGAATTAAATACGAAATTAATCTACATGTATCTGAAAAGTTTTGATCGTAGTGACCATATTCTAGTTAAAAATGCGGTGGATTGGATGGATCTCCAAAACATCCAAAACAAAACAAGAAACCACAGCTCGACGGGGGCACCGGCGCAGGAAGTTCCAATTTAGAAAAAATAAGGAAAAAACAAACAAAAACAATGTTTTAAACGTTATAAAAAGCAGCTTTATTTTCAGGTGTTGTTACCTTTGCGGTTCCGATAAGAGTCTGATCAATTAAGCGGCAAAACAAAAGCCGTAATAATGAAAAACAAAAAATTTAAAGAAAAATTGATGTTTACAGTGGCCGAAGGGCCAACTGTAAATATGCGTAAAAAACTGAATACAATTTTAAATTTGTAGAAAATAAAAATGAGCTTTACGACGTTTGGGGTAAACACTAGTATTTATAAACTGAGACTTGGCTTAAATCAAAAATGGTATATTCAGAAATCTTAGTAATAAATATCAAAATTTTAAAAGGGATTGCTCTTGTAAATAAGGTGGTGGTTTCCTTTTAGCTGTAAGAACTATTTATTTATCTAAACAACTTTTATTTCCATAGTCGGTCATGCCGACTATTACAAATGCACCACATTATAAACTATCACAATCAAATTAATGATAATTAAAAAAATAATATACAAAAATTTTTAATCACCTTAATTTTATAAATCATGAACCACCCTAATTTGTTTACTTTACTTATTTAAGATTGTTTGTGTACCAAAATACCCTGTTAAAGTTTTAATGACTGTATTTAACCATATATTAAAAAATTAAAAACATGGACCACCCTAATCGTTTCCAAAATGTAATCAGTTATTCCCAATTATAACAGAAAATATTGTACAAATTTCTAACTCAATATCTCATACGGTTCTCAAGGTTTCGTCTTATAATAGTGGGCGTGGTCATGGGCGGATTGGCCCCAAAATCTAATCAGTTATTTTTTCAGTGTTCAACATTGCAGCTGAATAACAGTTATCTCGCTACCTTTAATGATGACAGACAGACGAACAGACATACAGACGGACAATGCTAAATCTACTCAGTTCTTGATTCTGATCAAGAATATATATGAGGCGGTTAAAGTCATAGTTGTGTAAGTCAGATTTTGATTATTTTGAGTTATATAGCCTTTTATTAAAACTTTCATATTCAATTATATGGCAATTATATTTAAACCATTATAATTGCAGCATTTCCACAAAACTTTGCTATTTAATAAATAGCAATTAAATAGACAATTTCAGTGCAGAAATGTTGTCATTATTATTACTAATACAACTACAACCAGTCAACTTAAAATTAATGTAATTATTCCAATGAAAATTAAATTCTATTGTGCAAATTTTTTTGTTTTTGAACTTTTTGTGTGATGGTGATTTACAGTTACTCTACTTTTAACTTCAATGGACTTGCACCACTATGATTTTTAATAAAATCATGATTTCGTTTACAGTAAAAATGGAGGTTGTCGATGGAGAAACTTAAGGTTACCCCACATAGCTAATTAGCTAATACAGTATTAATTTTCAAGATAAAAGTACTCATGTAGATTGCATATATGCAATCATCTCCAATTAAAAAAAAATTACTTACACCACTATGACTTTAACCGCCTCATATGTCTTTATCTATCTTGAGTATTTCTCTACGTTACAAACATTGGAAGAAAACCAATATACATCACTGAGGGATGCATTAAAATATTTTCGTAACAAATTACTATATACTAACAAACATTTAATTAACCAAACAAAAAAAAAAATAGTAAGAAAATTCACTTCGGATATGCCTATTAAAAGTGGGCGTTGTTCTTTCGGATCACGCTCTTTTTTGGTTAGTATTTTATGTTACTACCAAAGTGTTAAATACCGAATTCGAACTCTTTATTTACACTGTATTCACAAAACGGAGGGAGTTTGTTTGGGAGGTGGTCGTGGTTCTTATCCGATCATGCCCATTTTTTGTCAGTAGTTCTCTGCTACCATTAAAATGTTAAATATTTAATTTGAATTGATTATCTTATTGTATATTGGCTTATTTGCCAAATAAGATTAGCTACAAAAATTACACTGCTTTGCGGAAACTGAAATTTTAGTAAACAAACAAAATTTGTATGTTACTATTACAATCAAGCCGAATACGATTAAGTAAATATAAAAAATTAGGTCAACCTATGCAGAAGCCGTGATCGATTTTGCGGTCAAGATTTTGGTTTTTATTGGCCTAGGTTAGGAGCGGATTACAAAGAGTAAGAAGTAACTGCTGGTCGTTGCCAAAGCTAGATAGGTTTCTTTAGATTTTGGTTTGGGTAGGAATTTAAGACTAAGGATTGTAGTCTTAAAAGTGAGTCGTAAAAGTAAAGTCTAAGAATTGCTGTTTAAAAGTGGAGTAGGAAAAGTTCGTTCGAAGAGCTCGAAATTTTTTTTTAGTTATTTCTTTTTGTGGGTTTAAAATACAGTCGTGTCAGTATTTTCTTTGTTTTTTTATCGCGATATTCTGATTGTCTTTTTTTTTAAAAGGGTTTGTTGGTTAACGAAAATTGCAACATTTACAACCTGATTTTATTTTCTTGTTTCTGTTGGAAAATTGTTTTGTTAAATAAAAAGGCTTCATGTTAATTGAAATTATTACTTATTGAATGTACAGTAATATTTGAAATAACTGTTTAATCTATGAGTGGGCAGATTAATTAATGGAAGTTTTAAAATCTGAATATTTACAACCAAAAGCTGATTCAGCTTTGACAGAATTATTTGAAAATTTGGATAGTAAAAATTGTATATTATACCAAGAGAGAGGGGAACTATTGAAAGAGTTAGATAGTTTTAGGAAACAAAAAGTAATGTAAAAAAAGAAATAAGATAAAAATTTAGAGGAAGCACACGAGTAAGAAAGAGATAAAGAACAACATTAGACAGGAGATAGGTTTACTAAAAGACGTAGAATTTAAAACGGATCTGACTTTTAACAGATTAGAAGAGGCAAATGATACAATAAGTGATATAAATACAAAATTAATTAATCAATAAAAAGAGTTTGAAAGGATATTAGCAGATTTAGCTAATAAAATAACAAATAAAAACAACAATTGTTAAACCGACGGACGATTCTAAAATAATCAAAATGAGTCTAGCGAGGATAGCAGAAGAAGTAAATAAGATGGTGCCAATTTTTAACGCTACGAGGGCGCATGATTTGGCATCGTAATTACACAAATTTACTATAAGTTATCATATAGTAGAAACGAATCTAAAAACAGAAGATCACCTAGTAATGTTGGATTGTATTAAACTCAGATTGTTTGGCGAGGCATAAAATCTTGTGTGGTTGTTATACGTTATATGAATTAATAAGTTTACTTAGTGGCGCTTAATCAAAAATAACCATACTGGAAAACGTTTAACAGGAGATACGAAAAGCAATATAGTTGGAAGGAGAGGATATTTTCAGATTTGCGAGAAGATTACGTTGTTTATTTACTTCAGCTTAAACTATTATAGAGGATCGGTATCCAGGTAGAGATTGTGGTATTTTATTGGAGGAAATATTTTCAGATTTGCGTGAAGATTATGTTGTTTATTAACTTCAGCTTTAACTATTATAGAGGATAGGTATCCAGGTAGAGATTTTGGTATTTTATTGGAGACAATTGATACTTTAGTAAAATCATCATTTAGGTTAGGACTTCGAGACCCTACACTTCGACTTCATATAATGAGGTCAAATGCAAAAACTTTAGGAGAACTCGTAATCGAAACCAACTGTGCACAAGTCGAATGGAAAAGATGTAATTTTGACACATCTTTCAATAATGAAAAACAAAGTTTAAATCACATAGACTCCCAAGAGATGTCGCCAACAATAAACGCTTTTACACAGTTGGCACAACAACAGCAAGAAATAACACAGCAGTAGTATACGATGACAGCAGAAATGAGTATGCCTCCATCTCTAAGGGTAACAAAGGACTTAATTGGCGGTGGGATAATAAAGAAACGAGACCAGAACTAATCTTTCGTAGCCCCGTCGATCAGTTCCAATTTGTTCATTTCGTTTAATAAATCCTAGAACAGAGTTGGCTTTGTTAATAGTCATATTACTTTGAATGTTGAATCTTAATTTCGAGTCCATTGTAACTCCAAGATCATTGAACTTTCCAAGGATATCGAGTTTATGACCGTTATGATATTATAATTGAACAAAATTGGTGTTCTTCTAGAAAATGATATTTGCTTGCATTTGTTAAAGTTAAAATTCATATTATTAATTTTGCACCAATTTGAAAGATTGAATCTTTTTTATTATTAAATGCGAAAAAAGTTTAACATCATCAGCGTACATTATTTATTTACAAAGTTAGATTACTGATGGAAGATAATTAATAAAAAGAAGGAATAAAAGTGGTCTAATGTGGCTTCCCTGTGCCACCCTAGAAGTTACTTGAAAATCTACTGATGTTACTGATTTAAAAATAACCCGCTGAATTCTGTTAGACAAATAAGATTGAATCCAATTTACCAATAACGGTGGAAAACACATAATTTCAAGTTTTATGAATTAAAGATTATGATTCACCACATCAAAGGCTTTGCTAAAATCGGTGTAAATAACGTCAGTTTGTAATCTGTTTTTAAAATTTTGTATAACTTGAGACGAAAATTCAAGCAAGTTAGTTATAGTTGATTTTGCAGGTAGAAATCCGTGTTGATAAGGAGATATAGAGTTGATAACAAAGTGACTAAACTGTTAACAAACAATATGTTCAAAAAGTTTTGGAATTGCACTTAATTTGGATCTGCCGCGATAATTAGTTATAATTGATTTACTTCCTGATTTGTGCAAATGAACTATAAGAGACGACTTCCAAATATCAGGAAAAATACCACGTAGTAAAGAGTATTTAAACAAAAGAGTAATAGGTAAAGCAAGTTCTTCACAACAATTTTTCAAAATGCAAGATGGTATATTATCGGGACCACCTTTAAAACTATTATACTTTTCACATTTTTAAGATGTTCGAGCACAATTTCTTTAACAATAACTAGTTGAGAGACAAAAGAGGATGAAATTTTATTTGGATAGAAGTTAGCATCATACGACGATTTTGAGTACGTGGATTTAACGAAATTAGCAAAAAACTTGCAAATTGTCTTCTCATCATCAAATTCTATATCATTAAATTTAAATATGGACGGAAACCCGTTTTCTTTACGTTTAGTATTAATAAAGTTCCAAAATGATTTAGGGTCTTGTTTTAATTGACTTTTTACTTCATTTAAATATTTATTATAATGAAATTTATTTATATTTATAGCAAGCTCTAATGTATTTAGTAAAATCAATTAAGTTGTTTTGTTTTTTGTACCGCTTAAAAAGTTTTGTTTGTAAGTTTCTTAACTTTCGAATCTCATCCGAGAACCAAGATGGATCATTTGATGGCAATATTTGTGTTTTAGGAACAGAAAACTCAAAGCATTTATGAATATTTTTAGTAAACAAAACAACTGAATCATTAAGTTTGTGTATTATGATTTGTTAAAAAATTTCAGTCAAATTTTAAAAGGGAACTTTTAAACTTAGCATAATTTGTTTTGTTGAATATTAACTTTGTTGGTAGAATCTAATGAAAAGAATTTAATTGAAATTTCTGAAGTTGGATGGTGCGGTCTTCAGGTAATATTAAAGGAATTCACCTTGACATAATTAAATTTGGATAATCGTCTACAAAAATTAAATCTAGAATTCTATTGTTTACATTAAATATTTGATCATTTTGTGAAAGTCCTTGGCTAGAAAGAGAATTTAAAAATTCAGTATCTATAAAGTTATTAGAAGAAGATAATAATTTAAATTGGTCATCGGGATATACATTTGGTAAATTAAAGTCGCCTGGGACCAGTATATGTTCACTAGGATTAAGTGAAGAACATATATGGCTTATTGCAGTTAGATGTTTTTGATATATTTCTAAAAAAAAGAGTTTGGTGGAATATAGAAACACGTTATGTATAAAATTAGGGACTTATAATTTTCTTTTACACAGCAAAACTCAATGTCTATTGAATCAGATAATTTAATTTCTTCAGAATAGTAAGATGTGTTTACTGCGATCAAGCAACCACCATGTGTTGTTTTGTATTGAAATTCGGGCTTCAAGGAAAATAACAAATTTATTCACAAAATCTCAGAATTTAGAACTTGAGGTTTAAGCCAGAAGAAGATATAAGTCTTATTAACGAGCAGAACATCGGCATAAGGGTCCATGATTGGCGTGTGCTCATCCGAGTACGTAAAGGGACGGTTTCGGAGATAACCTTCGCAATCGATCCTTCATCCGTTGACGCCATGAAAGATCGTAAATTCTGGTTGAACTACGGCTTTGGCAAGGTCCAGATGCGCCCCAAGAACAAAAATGAAGCTAGAGACGAGGCACCGGCAACAAGCTCTATTAATGCCGGCTCATCTACTTCAGCGGCTGCAAAAGCAACCACAGCTGAGCTACCAAAGTGCTCAAGAGCAGCAGCAGCACAGGCTACAACAACACCTGGTCCCAAGGCTCCATCAGACGTTGAAAGACGTACGAAAGTCGCCGACAGACGTAGCCAAGACCACGGTAACCCGCGTGCTCGCAAAGGCGACAACAGATCCGCGGAGGAGGCGGTCCTGCAAGGCAGCAACAGGGGTAAAAAGAGGGCATCTATTGCCCATAAAAGGGCCAAATAATGACACCACCACCAAAAAACCCCAGAAACCAGAAAAGGAAACTCAAATGCCTTCAAATAAATCTCCACAATGCCAAGGCAGCCTCGGATGTACTGGTAAGGAGGTTTAACGCGGAGCTCTTGGATATAGTCTTCATCCAAGAACCATGGAGGCATAAAAGGTCTCCAAAACACTAACGGTAAGTTAATCTACGCCATTAACAAAGATCGCCCCAAAGCGGCATTGTTAGTAAGAAATGAACTAACCTATCTTCCTATTTAACAGTTTATCTCTGAGGATCTAGTAGCGATATGGGCAAAAGTGTCTACCAGCAAAGGGGAACATGAGGTCATTCTTGCCTCTGCCTATTTACCAGGCGAAACTGATATGGCTCCAACAGGGGAAGTTATAGCCCTAGCGGACTACTGTCAGCAACGACATCTTCGGTGGATCCTTTGCTGCGATGTGAATGCTCAACATACTACATGGGAAAGTACAAATATCAACCCAAGAGGTGAGTACCTTTTTGAGTTTTTACTTAGGTATAATTTAACTTTACTTAACCGAGGGAACGAACCGATTTTCATTAATGCTATACGGGGGAAGTCAAAGATCTTACTCTCGCAAGTCACAATGTATCGTCCGAAGTCTCAAGTTGGCATGTGTCACAGGAAGTATCCATGTCTGACCATATACACATACGGTTCGATGTGGGTACAACTGCAACACAAGCAAAAATTAACCGAAACCCCAAAAAGTGTAATTGGGATACCTCCCACTTACAGCAAAGTGTTAACTGCTCAATAAAGCATATTCCAATGAAATCTGAGCTTGATATGGAAGCAAAAGAGCTTCTTTCAAATACAATATTACTAGTGCCTTTTATGAAAGTTTTCCTGAAAAAGCAAAAAAAATACGCAGGGATGCTCCTTGGTGGAATATACCGAGGCAACTGTTTAATAAAGCAAAACTATCGGGAGATTAATTCTTCTACAAAAATGCTCTAACTGACTATAACATAGAATTGAAAAAATCTAAAAGAGCTACTTGGAGAGATTATTGTGAGAAGATTTCAGAACTTCCAGACGCAATTCGTCTTCAAAAAGCCTTAGTAAAAGATCACTTAAACGGCATATGTACCCTAAAAAAGCCAGATGGTAACTTCACGAAAACCCAGGGGGAAACCAGCCAACTACTGCTGGACACTCACATCAACACTGATGGAATCTTCGATATTTAGCAGTATTGAAGACATTAGACTGACTAATAGATTGTTCCATGAAAAGCGGGTACAATGGACTCTATCATCATTTAGTCCATACAAATCTTCGGAGACAGATGGGATATACCCTTGCCTACTCCAGCAAGGTGCCACCTATATTGTCAATATACTGGTCAGCTTATTTAAAGCAAGTCTCTTGCTAGGACATATTGCTACAAAGTGGGTTAAAGTAATGTTTATTCCAAAGGTAGGGCGAAAGCCAGAACAACTACCCAAATCTTAAAGACCTATTAGCCCCACCTCATTTTTCCTAAAGACGATGGAAAAGATTTTGGATCAACACATAAGGGGAAATAACCTCATTACTTTCCCATTGCACAAGCTACAATTTGCCTATCTATGCGGCAAATCTACTGAGACTGCAATACACAGCCTGAAAACAGTCATTGAAAAGGCTCTTGAATCCAAACAAATAGCTCTATGTGCATTTTTTGACATATCAGGAGCTTTTGATAACACTTCTTATGAGGCAATAAGCAATGCCCTTCTTCAAAAAGAAGTATCGTCATCCATTATTAAATGGATATTAGCTATGCTAAAATCTCGGACTATTAGTGTAGAGCTTGGAGGAGAATTGAGATCTATCACAGCCACAAGAGGTTACCCGCAAGGGGGTGTACTCTCTCCCCTTCTGTGGACGTTAGTTATAGACGAACTTCTTCACAAGCTTAATAGCCTTGGTTTTCACACACAAGGTTACGCAGATGACTTAGTAGTGCATATACAGGGTGGCGCAAAATAAGTCATCCGATGTTGTTTGGCTCTTATTTTTTTTCTAAATAAAAAACTTCGATTCTGTTTTTTGATTATGTTCATTTAGACCTTTAGAATTAATTGTGTTAAGTCGAGAAGATGATATCGGATAAATAGGCGCCGTCACAATTGATTGCCATACGGGCTCGTTTCATGGCATTTTCCATCACTTCGGCGAGAGTTTCGGGCGATAAATTCTCGCATTCGTGTCGGATATTTTCCTCGAGGGCTTGCAAGGTCTCAGGCTTGTTGATGTAAACACGAGACTTCAAAAAACCCCATAAAAAGAAGTCCGGGACCGTTAAATCGGGCTGCTTTAATTCGAAAAGGACCTGCAAAATCAACGCCTGTTGTCGTAAAGGGAAGAGACAACGCACAACGTTCTGGTGGCAAGGCAGACATGATTTGTGATCGAACCTTTTTTTTGTAAATAGTGCAAACTTTACAAAGATGAATACATTTTTTTATCTGAGGGATAAGACGAGGTATAAAAAATTCTTGACGAGCCATTCGAAACATGAGCCGATGTTCTGCATGTAATAAAAGAGTGTGGAGAAACTCGAGGAAAAGCATGCAATACCGTGATCGTTCAGGCAATATCAATGGATGACGCTCGTTATAACTAAGATCTGATTGAGACAAGCGGCCATCTACTCTCATTAAATTGTCTTTATCTAGTTGCGGATTAATCGTTTTCAGTGAACTTTTTTGAGAAATTGGCCTCTTCTGTGTTAAGGCTTTTACTTCATCAGGAAAATATTGTGCTTGAGCCAACAAGAGAAGTTTGACTTTCACAAATCGAATTTCACTGTGAGAGAGAGCTAAATTATGATAAACAAAGGACTTTTTCGTCTTTGCGAGACCGTTATGGAGAAAACGGAATATATAAGCAAGAACACGAAAAGCGCGTGGAAGCGAAGAGAACCGCGCAAGTATGTCGGCTTCATCTTCCACGACAAGATTTACTTCTACTCTTCTTTGCTCGGGCGGCAAAGTCGAGGAAAATGTATGCTCGCGTTGTGCAGTTCCAATCTTTCTTTGATGGATTTAACTAGATTGGAAAGTAATACGGCACCGCAGAGTTCTAACCGCGGCAGACTTACCGTTTGCAGAGGTGCCACTTTCCCTTTTGCTACAAGAAGATGGCTCGAAATTTGACCAGCGAGATCTATTGTGCGCATATAGAGAGTTGCGCAATAAGCTTTTTCGGAAGCATCGCAAAATCCGTGAAGTTGGACTTGATGCTCTGGAGCAAACCTTAGCCATCTAGGGATTTCAATAGTAGAAATGGCTGAAAAATCGTCAAGAAATTGGTTCCATTTTATCAGGGATCCTGGTTTTACACATTCATCCCACTCAGTACCTTCTAACCAAAGTTCTTGGAGAAGTAATTTGGCTCGAGTCATTATGGGCGAGAGCCATCCTGCCGGATCAAAAAGTTTTGCGACCGTCGATAAAATTTGTCGCTTGGTGGCAGAACTCGTAGGCTTGATAGGAAGGACTGAATAAGAGAATGTATCTGATAACGCATTCCATCGTATGCCTAGGGTTTTTGTAGAGCTGACACTTTCAAATTTGAGAAAGTCTGAATCTAGCAGTTCGGACTCAGGAATTTTTTCCAGTATTTTTTGATGGTTTGCTGTGATTTTCCGAAGTGGAAATCCAGCAGAAGCAAGCGAGTTGATCACTTGAGATAGTGATTCAACTGCGTCTGGAATGGTGTGGGCGCCTGATAAAACGTCGTCAACATAAGTTTCTTTGACGAGCACTTTTTCAGCGAGAGGGAATTCGCTTTTGGAATCATTAGCCAATTGTTGGTGTGTTCTGATGGCTAGAAAGGGTGCACAGTTTACGCCAAATGTAACTGTTTTAAGCGTAAAATCCTGAATTGGGGAATTTTCGGATTTGCGAAAGAGAATTCGCTGAAAGTCCTGGTCATCTTGATGTACGAGAATTTGTCTGTACATCTTCTCTACATCTCCATTAAAAACGAATTGGTAAAGTCGCCATCTTAGGATGAGTGCCATGAGATCAGGCTGCAGAGTGGGACCTATATGCAGGATATCGTTGAGAGAATATCCTGAGCCGGTTTTTCTGGACGCGTTGAATACGACGCGAACCTTTGTCGTGGTTTTATCGGGCCTTACTATTATGTGATGAGGCAAATAAAATGAGAAATATTTGCTATCACTGATGACTTCTCTAGAATCGGTGAGTTCCATATGGTCCATAGTGATATATTCTTTCAGCACACTATCATAGACGGATTTGAGCTCGTTTTTTCTGGACAAATTTTTTTCCATGCTGAAAAATTGGTTAAGGGCTATGGTACGAGAATGACCTAAAAACATCGAGTTTGGAAAGCTCGATTTAAAGGGAAGCCTTACCACATATCTACCATCTGTCCTTCGGGATGTGGTTTTCTGGTAGTATTCTTCGCATGCTTTGTCCTCCTCAGAAACTGGAATTTACTGGCGTATTTCTTCTTGTTCCTAAAACTTTCTTAGTTGGGAACTAAGATGTTCATTGGAAACTTCTTCCACATGTGTCGAGAATATTGACACCTTTTGAGTAATCGGTCCACTTAAAATCCAGCCAAATATAGTTTGTTGGGCAAGGAGACTGCCACACATATTTTGGTGGAATCCATCGAGAAGGATTTGGGGAATCAAGTCACTTCCGATTACCATGTCAACTTGGGCTTTTTTGAAACAGTTGGGATCTGCCAATTCAAGCCCATCGAAGTATTTCCAATCTGGCTGCTGTATGGTAAAAGTAGTATAGCTGGAATTCTGAATAATTTTTCCACCCATTCCAGCTATTTCGAACTGAGCTCTTTGTGTTGGGAGCCTCAGCCGATTTTGAACTTTTGAGGAAATAAAAGTTCTTTGGGAACCTTGGTCGATTAGTGCTCGAACCTTGTGTAGCTCACCAAGATGCTCAATAGAGACAAGAGCCGTAGGAAGAAGCGTTTTTTCTTCGTTAGTGGCGCACAGGGACTGTACCGATGAATTGTATGTTCTTTTCGATGAGCTGGGTTGTCGGTCATCGATTTGTTGATCTTGATGACTTCCTGGTTCTGGTGTATTCCTCTCTGAACTTGGATGCTGACTAGTAGCGACCTGAGAAGTCACATTCCTTTGCCGATTAGGATTGTTGTCAGACTGAAAGTGAAGCATTGAGTGATGTCTTCTATGACAATGCGCGCAAGAGTGTTGGCTTTCACATTCCCTTGTCAAATGACTGAATGATAAACAATTCTCACAAAAATTGTTTTCTCTTATCACCTTCAGTCTGTCACGAGCAGATAACCTTTTAAATTTGTTGCAATGCCTTACAGCGTGATTTGCTTGACAAATGGGACAAGAGAATGTCGTACTGCTTTCAGTGAAGAAGTTACTCGTCCTGCTGTGAATCCGATTTTGAGGAAAACCGGATTTGTTTGGCCTGACGCTGTTCAGACGCTCCACCACTTCGTACCGCATGGTCAAAAATTCGTCCATCTGCTTCCACGTCGGAAGATCCTTACGGGAACTTAGGGATTGTTCCCAGAGAGCTAAGGTCTCTTCTGGAAGTTTAGTTGAGCAAATATATACCAAAAGCGGATCCCAATTCTCCGTCGGGACGCCTTGTGAATTCAAGACGGACAGAGAATTGTTGATAGAAGTTTGGAGTTTTTGTAGAGCTTCACTGTTTTCTGAAGTTACTTGGTATAAACTCAAAAGCGTTTTGATTTGCTTATCAACTAAAATGCGTCGATTTTCAAACCGAGATTTTAATGCATTCCAAGCCAATGCAAAGTTTTCATTGTAAAGAGCATACTGTTTGACAATAGCTCCAGCTTTTCCAGATGTCTTGTATCTGAGATGATACAGCTTTTGGGCAGAGGTGAGTTTAGGGTGGTTAATGTAAACCGCCGTAAACATGTCGCGGAATGACGGCCACTCTTCGTACCCTCCGGAAAAATTTTCAGTGTCACAAGTTGGGACATTTAGACAGATAGGAGTGTTTGATATTTCTGCTGCAAAAATTGGGGGTATTTCTGCTGGGCGTTGGGCTTCAGCTGGTTTGGGTCGCTGTACATCCAGGAGATCTGAAATCTGGGCCTTCGTCATGTGAGCTCGTTCCTGGCATAGTTCCATTTTATTCCTAGCAGCCAACTTAAAGTTATAGGGCAAGTCGTCATCTGGAGTTAAACCGACTTTCCTATATGCGCATTTGACGTTTTCATAATAACCTTTTATGTCGTCAAGATTGGCTTCAAGTAAAGCCGGTGTTAATTCATCAATGGGGATTGATGAGAATTTTGTGCAGAAATGAACCAAGTTATCTGCTTCAAAAATAAAGGCAGCTATAGAGGGATCATAAGCTCGTTCTTTGGTGACTTTCTTTCCTTCGCTTATAACTTTAGCGGTTCTTATAGGTTGCTTTTTTGGGATAGCACCTAATGAGTCAGTTCCAAAGCTCTCCGATTCAATCTCTGGCGTTCTAGGGAGAGTAGAACTTGCCAAAGATTCTTGATCAATTTCGATCAAAAGTTTTTTCGAGTCAGCTTTATGAGAAGCTGCTCTTTCAGGGGAACGGTTGATAGGCATTATAGTACCAGGTGAAGATAATTTTGAAGGGTGTTATAAAAAATTTTAGATCTCCAGAAAAAAAAATCAAAAGGGATTTTGATACCTAGTATCGTATTAATGTGCAAAGGTGCACAGCGAATTAAAAGAAATTTAAAGGAAATGATTGTTTAGGTATTTAGAGAATACCTAAATAATTTCGCAAAACAAATATAATAAAACAATTTTTATTTTTTTTTTTTTTTTTGTTACTTAGTGTATGTAAGTATAAGGGGAATACTTAAATAACCGCGCAGTTGATATGAGAGGTACAAAAACAAATTTTCAAATACAGGGATATATTATACAATGTAAAAAAAAATTTAAAAAATCGCTGTAAAAAATGAACACACCGAGAAAAAATACAAAATTTTTGAATAAAATTATTTGCGAGTATTTTTTTTTTTTTTTTTGTTCACTAGTGTAGCACTATAATGAAGTATAGTGCAATTAAATAGTTAATTTATTTAAATTTGCAGTGATTTGCTTATATTTTATTATGTGGTAAAAAAATATAAGTCAAATTTGTTACACAGTGTAGAGTACAGCTGTATATGTATATAGGTGCAAAGAGCTTTGCTATATACTTTAATATGTAAATTGACGGAGGTCAATTACCGCGCAATTCTTTGTATATAACGAGACTATATACAAAACGGACTCGAATTCCCGCGTAAAAATATATAAATTCACGGAGGTAAATTATGGCGCGATTATTTGTATATAAGGCTTATATACAAACGAGCAAACGACAAAAAAAATTTCTTATTATATATAAATAAATTTTTTATTTTTTTTGTTTTGTTTCACTTGTATATAGTGATATATACTAAGTTATATATTATCGGAAAAATATACGGAAAAACAACTTACAATTTCTCAGCCAAGGGGAAAGGCGATTTACCAAAACAATTATTTAATTTGTCCGTCCTTTTTAGCTGCTGCCCCACTGTGCACGTTATTTAATGTACTTCTCATATACTCGTTCA